>VZRE01003327.1:0-107134 GCA_013396775.1 Cephalopterus ornatus | reverse complement strand
CTGCTCCCTGCCCTCCCGGGGTGGGGGGCTGAGACGGTCGCAGCGGCGGCGGCCGCCGGAGGGCTCCGCGGAGCGCGGCGGGGCTGCCCCGCTCCCCGCGGGGCTCGGGGGAGCGGCCGCTCCCGGGGAACGCTGCGCCCCTCGAGCAGCGCGGCGAGGTGCCCGTGGGCTCGCCCCTCCGCTGGGTCAGAGGAGTCGGGGGCCGCCGCCGCACAGTGCGTCCCATCTTGCGGCAGCTCGTCCCGGAGCCCCGGGGCAGCGCTCGACGTCGGGCCGGTCCCGCGGGGGCGGGACGCGCCGGTCCCTGCAGGGGCGCGCAGCGGTGCGCGGCTTCCTCGAGGGCAGTCGCTGACCGTCCCCGAGGCTGTGAGCGGTGTCTGCTCCTTTCTGGATATAAGGGGGATCGCGCACCGTAGTGAGGGCTGGAGTTTGGGAAGGTAGCGGTGGGTAGGGTGTGCGCTGCCGGCGCACCCACGGGAGTGTCTGAAGCAGAGCCCGAGTCTTTAGTTAAAACCAGAAATAGCCGTGTTCTCTTCGCTGTGTAAGAAGCCCAAATGGACTCGTGTGATGGGCTATGAATCCACTCCTGTGGGTTTTCTTAATGATTAACTGGCTTCTGATTGTCTGGGATTACTTTGGAAAACCACAAATCCCAGCAATTATCTGTACTGACCATATATAGAAGTAGTCGCAGACTGAAGAACTATAACTTCAGTATTGCTGACACAGGTTGAGAAACTTTAAAAAGAGCAAACAGAAGTCGGGATATGTCGTGAGGATGTTGCCCAAGTGATACATTTTCTTGTGTTTACATCGTACATTGACTGAAATATTACTACTTTTTCTTTTTTTGTTTACGTACCTATACACCTCAAAGTTAGTGAATGATATATTGATTTTATTTTGCTTGCCTCTATATTTAATCTGGCAACGTTTGGTTTGCTTACTTGTGTTGGAGCAGGACTGCGGTAGGAAACACTGCTTTTTCCAGATTGGAAGCCTGGTTTGGTGGCTTTCAGAAATGTGCTTCAGCTCGAAAGCAAGCAGGTCACTCATACAGTTGCAATTTTCCATGGCAATAAAGAAGTATTGCAGGAGTTTCTGATGTTGTGTCTAAAAAAGTTTTCATATTTTGTGCTCTCTTCTTTATATATATGTATATATATATATTCAAATAGTTCTGGTATTATCAGAAGCTTTTATGTGTATTGCCCCATGGAGCACTATGAAGACTGCGTTTTCCAATGCTGAATCTCTTTCAGAGTAATGTGTTTTTACGTTGGTGTCCTGTGCATGTTAACACAGCAACTCCAGCATTAGGGAACAAGAATCAGTTCTCTTGAGCTGAAACACTGAAAACAACTTTCTTGGGTTATTTTGGATGTCGCAGTTTTGCTGGATTTTAGTAACAAAGAAATGAAATACTCCAGGGATAATCCGGTATGAAATTCATCTGACTTGCTGCCAGCTATATCAAAACATGTTGCAAGTTCTCCTCTTCTACCAGATGCACTTTGCCACCAAACCCAGAAATTCAGTTTTGTATCCTTTCCTGTTTCATTCAAAAGAAATAAAACCTAATTTATTACAGAAACTGTCATGAGGTGTAAATTCATCACATTTTCAAGTAGATCAATAGTAACTTTCTGGAGGAAGCCAATGGCATGCTTTATATCATATATCTGTATATTGTCAAGTGCAGTCCATTTTTCTTTCTGTTACTGAAAAAAATTAATCTTACTCATAGTTATAATAGTCTGCATTCCACAGATTTATATATTTTAGAGTAGCAGTCTCAGAAGTAGGTTTTCATAGTGAAAACCAGCCATGACCATATGAAACATCGCATAGTGCTCAATGGTGCCTTAAATTACAGTTCTAAGTATTAGTATTAAGGAGTAAAATGTCTTGGTTAATTTGTAAGCTGGTGTAAAAAATTGTTGCACTTACTAGACTCTTCATTCTAAAGCTGTAGTAACTACTTTAAAACTATCAAACCTCCCTTTCTTGCATTAGTATTTGGATTTTAGCCTTAGTGCTATCAGTATTTTCAGGATCAAATCCTGAAATGCTAAAGAAAATCTTGTGATGACTAAGGTAGAAATTTCTTCTACATGAATACTACAGCATTATGCCATATTTCCTATCCTCTCTGTCTTGATTGCAGCAGACAGCCTAAATGTGTACTTTGTGCCAACAATTACTGTGCTTACGCAGCGTTATGTGACTCAAAAAGGAAGGGGTGCAAAAGGTGCTTGACACTTGGAAAAAGTCTGACTGATCTGGATGACCTTAATTAATATTGTTCATTATCGTATTACAGCTTGTTTACCATTAAGAGGAGATGGTGTTCTGAGGATACGACAAAGTATTTGTTGAGTATTTGAAGGCAATGAAAGATCTGCTCAGTGCATGTAAATGCATGGTTGCTTAGTTTAGTACATAGTATGATAGAACAGTTTACTAATATTAATAGTGTCCCATACTATAATGGCAGATTTTCATTTAGTGAAGATATATAACTAAGCTTTAAAATAAGGAACAGTATGGATAAAAATATGTGGGGAAGGATATGCAGTGCCATATTATTATTCTTATCTGTATTTAAGTACCGTATTTTGTGAATATGTAACAGATGTTTAAATGGATCTGTAAGCTTGGAATAAAAAGAAAGAGCCTAGTAACACCAAAAGTAATCTGTTTTGCAAATCCATTCAACAGTGTTGCTACATTCTCTGTGATTTCATTCTGTGTCTTCAATTGAAGAATATAAATTCTGCCAGACTGCACGGCTGCTGTAACATGTGAAGCTGTCAGTTAGAGATGCTGGGAGAGTGTCCATCACCTACACCTCTAGAAGCACAAATTGTGCCTCTCAGCCCATCCAGCAGTGTTGTAGCATATACAAGGCTATGTACCTGATGGTGTTGGGGTGTAAAACATTATAAATAAATCTAGAATAAGCCTGGTGTGCCATGCTTAGATTAGGACTTCATGCTCAGGAGTTGTCTTATTTTTCTTTTAAGAGAGGATAAGAGGAGGCTGAAACGTTTGCTACTTCTTGTGCCTTGGTTGAGTGCCGCTGTAACACAAACTTGTGCGTGGAAGCCTGATTAGGAGATTCAGTGAGGGCAAAAAGAGAAGGCATTCTCCTGAATGTCATATGTTGAAATTAGTGTGTGTAAGAACAATTAACCCTCTCACATATTCTAACTGTGTGGCTCCATGCTGGAGGCATCCGTTGGTGTAAAGGAGAGTAGGCTTAAGTGAATTTCTTTATTAAATATTTGCAAACTGAAGGCAAGGTCTTTTCTATGGTTGGAAAATCTTTGGAAAAACAGAAGGTGTCAGTTACATTACAAATGATAAATAATCAGTTGCTAAAATGAGAGCTAGAGGCAGCTTGATACTTCTGTAAATTAATCTTGATAGAGATAGTAACAGAGAAATATTTAATAATACAGCTAGGGTATGGATAATCAGAAAATGTTTTCCTGGATATGATTCAAGAATGCAGCCACTTGTCAATGTCATTGCCTTTCCTTTTCTGTGTTTTGTGCTTTCATTCTAAAGATAAACAAAAACCTACCATTTTTTTTTAATTTAGAACACTTTTCCTGCAAGCAAATTTGAAGTTTTGTTCGCTTGTTCATCACTGTAGCTAGAGAGTATCAGAGTCCTTGCACACCAACCATCCGGTTGATCTCTGTTATGAGCATTATTCCTAAACTTGATCTCCAGGAAGTTGTGACTGCTCTGCTAGTTCTTGTGGGCATGCTGAATGTGACCAGGAGGATCAGAATTGTCCAGTTACATTCAACAAGTTGATGGAATTGGGCTCTATAATGGTCTATATTTCTGGTTATTTTTTCTTTCCCCCTCTGAATAAGGATGCTGTGTGATGATGTGTAAGGTTAATCTCTCACCATATTTAGATGATAATCTGTCCTTCTGCATTCCCAGTATATCCCCATGGAAAAAGATTATTTGTGACATACAAAAGCTTGTAATACAAAAGTCAGAAGTTTATCTCTAACAAACAAGTTCATAGAGGACTGAGAAACTTGGAAGGAAGGGATTAAAAAAAAAGTGCTTGGAGTTTCTAGGGCATGTGTCTGTATGTACATGACTTCTGTTAAAGAAAATCATCTAATCTCAGTGCCACTGGTTGGCCAAGGGGTTTTGTGCAATGTTTTTTACCTGCTTAGCTCTAGTTGTGTTTGTGTTGAACATTTTGTCCATTACTACCTTATTTGACAGCATTAGGAGCCCCATTCTGAAGGTTCTTCATGGACCTTTAAGGCTCCACAGGATGTATGAAGGGATCCCTTTTCAGGTCAAATGTATAGAGTTGTGACAACATACTTTGTCCTGCAGCCTCCTTATTCTTGTATGTCCTTCTCCTAAGCGGGAGAAGTTCCTTCCAGCATCTAGGATTAATGGTTTTTGAGAAACCTCAGACTTTCATGCAGGAATGTTGAGAAGCTATTAGCTGTAACATCTAAAGGAAATAAACCTGACAGTTTTGAAGGGGGAAAAAAATGCTATCTATCATGCACAAGGATTTATAAAAAATCTCCATAATTTCATTATGAAATAAGTAAATTTGAGTTCAGTAATTATGTGGGTTTCTAGTAGCAGGAAATACATTATTAAGGCTGTCAAATCATACATTAAAAAAGAAAAATCTTACTAAACACATACTGAAGAAGGAAAGTGTTCCACTTCCTTCAGCCTTGCACTACAAACAGTTATGCAGAGGCATGCTATTCTTTATAGGACTGAAATAGCAAGTCAAGGCTAAAAAAAAAGGAAAATTCTCTCTGAAACCTTAAATACTTTGTAGAAGGTACTGGGCTGCAACAAAACCAAATAATAAATAATTTGGTGAGATAATAGTAGTGTTGTTATAGAATATTAATTACCTCGTTTGGTTTCGTGTGACCCGGAAAACACTTATCTGTTTCATGGCTATTACTCAGGAATGAGCGTAAGCAGGTCATTGTCTTGAATGAACATACAACATACTTGCATTCATTAAAAGTGCCAAAGAAAGGTCTCTGCAAAACTCTGAAAGAACAGTGTCAAACCTGTAGAGAAAAGTATTAAATTCCTCTTCCTTATACTAATGTAGAGGATCTTGTCCCACTGAGTGCCATTATGTATGAAAGGAGACATATCCTTGTGATCTTATGGGAATTCCTGAAACACAGCAGAGGCTGGGTCTGTCTCGAGGTATTAAGGCAGCAATACTCATGCTGCACATACTGAAGCATGGAATATCCATTATGCTTGCTTTGATGGCTGCAAGTTCTACATTGGTCACCTGTGCAAAATCTTACTGCTTTTTTTGTTTATTGGTTTGGTATTTCCCTTTTTTTTTTCTTTTTGATTTTTTTTTTTGCCAGCAGCCTTGTAGCCCTTTCCCAGATTTCTCTCGTAAAAATTAATAGTACTAATTTCCACTTCTTTTATCATTAATTTCTGAATCAACATGAAGTATTGCTATAGCAACAAATCCTTTCAAACTTTATTGCAGACAATTAGTAGGAGAATTCAATCTCAATATGTAATAAGCACAATAGTAAGAACTATTCAAAGGATTAAGGAGCTTTTAAAGGGAGTAATACAAATGCTCAAAACTGTCATGAAAGAACAGAACCTGAAAATTTTCAGAATTATCTTTTTATTAATCATCTCCAGTTGCTGTATGAGAGTGCATACTTGCTTCAAACAAAATAATTACAGCACACTGTGTCGCCTCAGAGATAAAATACATCACCCTGTGGAATACTCTGCAGATTTTTATCTTTGATAATAATGTTTCAACATAAACTGCTACATCTTCTCTCAAAGTATAGTTGTTCTTTAGCCCTGACAGTGAATGTGTGGAAAAACTCTAAGTAGGCTTCAGGATTAGCTGGACAGCAAATAATCCAAATTTATGAAGTCAGATAGGGCTTTATTTCTGCTTTTTCACCAGCATCTTTTTTATTTCCTTCCTCGAAATGGATTGCTGTTTGCATTTTACCTTGCCATATCTCTTGATAACAGGCAGACAAGAGAAGTTATCCATATATGCACATACACAAATCAGGAGGCATAAGGGGTGTGGAAGTTCCAAATACCTGAGGAACATTGGAATAAAAGGGAAATATCTTGCACTTCAAGTCCATGATTGATATCATTGGCCATGATAGATTTTGAGGTAGTGAAAGCTTATAAATCTTTAGAGGGAGCTAGGTTTCTGAGGATGTTGATTGCATTGAAAAGAAGGTTGTATGAGAACAGAGTATAAGGATAGGTGAAGGGTAAGAACAAGAAAACTGTAAATTAAGGAAAAGAAAAAGTCAAAGAAGTTGCAGTGCTTGTAGGAGGGAAGTCCGAAAGTAGTGCTGTGGGAGCCTGTGACTCTTGCATACATAGAGAAAAGAAGAAGGGGGAACAGTGAAAAACCCAGAAAAAAAATTGGAATAACATGATTCTAGGTGCTGAGGAGAGGACATGTCTGTGGCAGAAATCCTGGGACGGATGTGACAGTTTCCTGGGCGGGAAGGGTTGTTGTGTGGATTCTTGCTTTACCTCCAGAAGTGGATGGCTTCATAATGATGCTTCACAGGAGGTCAACACATGTGTGTTATCAACATGCGTTTCCGTATATGCAGTGCCTCTGCCACCCAGCAGACCTTATATGGTTACCCTGGCCAGACTGTTAACCTTGCAAGTGTTAATGGGTAGGAGGTAAATATTGAAATATTGAAAAAGAAATTGCATGCAAGGCCGCAGCTCTGCAATTTACTCTTGTCAGAACACTTCTTCTTGGAGAACCCTCCAGAGCTCTCTGCATAATGACAAATTGGTACCATTTTCAAGCAGTCGAAGCTTTAAATTTCTCTTCCACTTGTACCTCCTGGTTGTTCCTTTTATTAGTATAGTGATGTGGCTTTGTTAACTGGGAAATCTTAAGAAAATACTGCAATAAAAGCTAAAAGAGCATGACAAAAGTCAATAGTGAAGAAATGCTGAGTGTCTTTTACTTGCAGGATTCTTGGAAGACAAATGATCGCTGGAATATTTATATATGTAAATATTGTTCTAAAATACGTATTGCAGAAAGCTTCTTCCAAGAAGCAAGCTCAGTTTAGCAGTGTCTCTTAAGGACATATGGAAAAGAGGAGAATTGGAGTTGTATTTTGGGCCTGGAGCTGCTGAGATAAATTTAAGGAGATTAAGATCTAGTAGGGAGACTTGGGGTGAAGAGTTGTTGGTTTTAAATGTCTTTGTATTCTTTTTCTGGTCATTGTTTTGTATAAAATTATCTTGTAGTTCCTGCAGAAAGTGATGGGGAAAAATTCACTCAAAAAAAGATACAGGTTTTCTCTGAAAGACAAAAAGCATTGATCTCTAGTGTCTGGATGCAGTGTATAAAAAAAAAGTCTAAAAAATAATGACTTTAGAGCAAATGGTGGTGAAAGGTCTATGATGAAGCATATGTGTGTGAAAGAGAAGCTTACAGGACTACAACTCCAGGGGTAAAGGATTTTGCTATAGAAAACAGTTGCTAAAAATAATGCTATACAATGAAAAGGGAACTAATATAAATAGAAAAGCAATGAGAATAATTTGTAGCTCCATTTCTGGAAACTGCCATTCAGTAGCTACTGGCTAGTGATAACGTGTTAGACAGATGTATTGGTTCTCCTCTTCCTTGGTGTTAAACTGCAGTGTGATATGGGAATATATCAACAAATCTGAAGACAGTGTCTGACTTTCCTGTTGATAGACAGTCGTAGGTAGGTTCCTTGGATTGTCAGGCTTTTCTTTTTCAGTAATACAGCATTTTTCACTGGAAAAGCCCAGTGCCTATTAAGACTTCCAAATAAAAATACGAGTGACTGTTACTTTTCCTCCCATTCGATTATCTCCATTCAAAAAAAATCAGTTGTTTTGTGAAAGCAAGTATATGGAAGGTGAAGATGAACTGTACTTTTCAGAAGCAGCAGACGGTGTTTATGCTGTTCAGTACTGAGTCAGTAATTTTCATTCTCACTCAGCTCAATGAAAGCTGTGTTTGTTTGCTGAAGGGAATGCTAAAGAGGCAAAAATATGCAAGCAAGATTGAAAAGAGGTTTATTGGGTTGGCGTGGCCAGATTTTGGTAGTAGGAGGGCTACAGGGGCAGCTTCTGTGTGAAGCTGCTAGAAATTTCTCCCATGTTTGATGAAGTGAGCGCCAGACAGCTTCAAGATAGACCCACTGATGCTCAAGGCTGAGCCCATCAGTGATGTTGGTAGTGCCTCTGGGATAACATTCAGGAAGGGAAAAAGTTACTTTGCAGGACAGTAACTCTGCATATGCCAAGGTGAGTGAAGAAGGAGTGGGAGGAGGTGCTCAAGCACCAGAGCAGAGATTCCCCTGCAGCCTGTGGCGAAGACCATGGTGAGGCAGGCTGTCCTCCTGCAGCTCACGGAGGTCCATGGTGGAGCAGAGATCCACCTGCAGCCAGTGGAGGACCTCATGCTGTAGCAGTTGGATACCTGAAAGAGGCTGTGACCCTTTGTGAAAGCTTATGCTAGAGCAGGCTTCTGGCAGGACCTGTGGAGAGAGGAGCCCACACTGGATCAGGTTTGCTTGTGACCTGCAAGGGACCCATGCTTGAGCACTACAGTCTGTGGGAAGGACTCATTTTGGGGAAGTTGGTAGAGGACTGTCTCCAGTGAGAGGGACTCCAAGCTGGAGCAGGGGAAGCGTGTGAGGAGTTCTCCTCCCGAGGAGGAAGGAGCAATTGAGGCAAGGTGTGATGAACTGACTGTTGACCCCATTCATGGGGGGAAAGGTGTTTCAAAGATTTGGGTTTATTTCTCATTATACTACTCTGATTTTGATGGGGCAAAACTAACTTATTACCAGAGTGGAATCTGTTTTTCCCTTGATGGTAATCAGTGAGTGATCTCTCCATACAGCAGTACGTTTCATATAGAATCTTTAAAAACTGCCTAAGATGTGATAATTTTCTACTGCAATTTCTCTAGAAATTTTGAATTTTCTTTTGTAGTGATGTTGGCTTCAATACTTCCAGCTTGAGCTGAATAGAACTTAAACTAAGTTACAAATTCATATTAATTTGGACACAAAACTGTTGTAACTCTCTTTAACGTCCAAACTCTTTGGGAACTGATGAGTTCTTTTGTGTTGATATCAAAGTTTTAGGTTCATACCAGTGACTAAAAATATTGGATGTTTATTTTACTGGAAAAAGTTCATTAAAGTATTCATTCAAATCTTATTTTTGATACTATGTTTCTGAAGATCGTATTTTATATGAGATATATTTCTTGTAAGCACAACCCAAGTAATCCATTGTTAAAAGGACATTCTTACAAGCTTTAAAGCTATTTACCTTTCCATTCAGTTTGGGGAAGAAAAATGTCATTTGTCATATTAATTTCTGCATTCATTGTGATTTATAGCCATCTGTGAATAAAATACTGAAGCTGAACAGATACCATGATTTTTACTAGTGTTTATTAGTCTTCTCTCCTGACTCCTCTTTGAAAAAACAATGTTAAGTTGTTAAATGAAAATGATGATTCTGGAAGGATGCTGTTTTTCAAGAATGCTAAGCAAGCATGGATTTAGTTTTATAGATTTGTATTAAATACTTTTTAAATTAGTTTGGAAAAAAATGAATATAGAACTCTCAGCCACTCATTTAAGTAAGTGCATGTTGAGTCTGACATTCAGAAATGAGGTTCAGTAAATAGGTACTTAGAGTGCAGAATTTTCATGAAGCGTTACATGCTAAAGATTTTCAGGGCTCTTGTGAGCAAATATACTGCTGATGTAAGCTGCCAGGATCAGCTCTTGATTTATGGGTGTGGTAAAATCACACTTTGAAATGCCTGAAACAAAAGAATGGAGGTTATGGGACTGGTAGGCTGACAGCAGCAATCCAGGAGAAAACCAAGTATGTTCTCAAGTTTACTTCACTTGAAATAAAATAGTACAGAAAAAAGCTCATTTTGCTCATTTCCCACAGTTTTAGCACATGTACACAATTCTCACTTGCTGTCATATTTGCAAGTTAAGAAAATGGAATTTCAAATATAAATATGATCGGATATGTTGTTTCCAAGGAGAAAATATTGGAACTGAAACAATTTGTAGCATATTAATTATTTTTAATGTAGCTAAATGTCTAATACGTAGCAACCTGCCAATATTAGCATGCTGAGGACTTATCCTTATTACATCAGTTTGAAAGTTTCCGGGGTACAGTGAGTCATACAAGTGACCAGTATCCTCTTCTGTGTCAGATATCATCAACTTGTTTCACTTTGTATGTTGTTGTTTGGTGGGTTTATTTGTTTCTGGGAATAATGCATTCCTTTTACAGCAGCTGTAGTTTTGCGTCTGCTTCTCTTAAATTTCACTGTCATTACTGTTTCTGTAGAAGGTATGGAGAGCAAAGGTTCCTTTAAAAAAAAACCCAACCAACAACACCACCCTGCCCCTCCAAAAAAAACCCCAAACAAACTCAAAAAACCCCAACAACTCCAAACCAACAAACAGAAAACCCCACAAGCCCCAAACCTCATCCTTTTTATTTTATGAGGGGGTAATATTTTCTTGATATGACTTACATAATTGGATGGGTAATAATTTATTTGTCTTGTGTCTTGATTTATATAACAAGAACACTAGAATACTGAGAAAATTTGTGTTACAGCCTTTTGTGATTGTGTGACTTGCATGACTTTGACTCTGCCTTCTGATTGTGTTTGGAATTGGGCTTTGGAATGTCATTAAAGGGAGCATTTCTGAATCTTAATGTTAGCCATACCAAAACCTGTATTTCCAGACTGTTTCTTTCAATTACACAGTTGTTTTTTTTTTTATTATTTTCCTTTTATTTGCTGTGTGTTTGAAACTGTGGTTGTGTTTGATTTTAGCTTTAGCAGCTACTTTCCTTCATTATGTATTTATTTTTTACTATATTAAAAATAACTTTTGATGGCCTTTCACTTGGTTTTTCAATTGGTAATGCTGCTGCTCCTGATCTCAGGGTAAACAAATGCAAAGCTTTGTGGATTCATTGGTAACTGGGTTGAATCTACAATGTTAAATTATTAATTTAATTTTTGCATGGATTGTGGAAAGTCCTGCACCCAATTCATTGCCACTTACAGGTTAGTATCATCAGTTTAGGGAATGTAAGATAATTACCTTACTGTTTTTGACAGAAGTCCTAAAAAGAAACATGTTTGTAAGAACTTGAGAATACTAATGGTTAAGATAAGGTATGCTTGGGCTTGAATGTGTATACTAGAAAACTGTAGGTTTGATATCTTGCTTCACCCTCCCCTCTCCCCCTCCCCCAGTCTTTGATGCCAAGTATCCTGTATTATTAATGATTAAGAGCAATGAATAGATGCAGAAAAGGTTCACTTAACATGTTTGGTTAGCTCATGCAGGAGGTTAAATCTAAAAGCTACAACATAAAGAGGAAACACTATAGAAGTGTTTTTATGTTTGGTGGTTGTATGTATACACCATCTGGCTGTGATTCTGTCTTAAAGATGTGGGTTGACACCTAACACTTAAGCTAAACCTTGAGTTTTCTTTTTGTTTTGGATTTGGACAAATTGAAGTTTTACTTCAGCCTGTCTTTCACTTTTTTTTTAAGCTCAGACAGTGAAAAGTGTGGTTTTTTTTCTGCTCAGTTTTACTTATGTGTTTTGTTTATAACATTTTTGAACCACAAAAACTGGAAAACTCAAAAAAAAAATCTTCCACTTCTTTTTTTCTACCAGAGATATTACCCTCTCCTAGTAAATTGAAACAGAAATGTGAATTCTAGAAATATGTGGCCAGTTGGTCTCATTTTAGCCAACAATGTGTGTGGAGTGTACGTGTACAAAACATACTTCAAGGCCTATCCTAATCAACTTAAGCAAAATAAATTGAAATAAATATCCCCAAACTATCTGCAGCAGTTACATTATATTAATTTAAATGAGATTAAAGCTATAATATGTGTAGCTATTTTCATATGAAGATAAGCTTAAGCAATATTCTTCTTCTGATCCTGGTTTGGAGTAACAACCAGGCCAGAACCTTTCATTTGAAGATTATAATTTCCCTTCTGAATTTCTAGTCTCCTTTTTTCCACCCTCCTCTGCTGGTTAGCTGTGTATAATTTTTCCAAATATTCTTGGTTATGTGTATATTATTTACAAGTTCAATTCTGATTAAATGATCTGTGTATATATTAGGACTTTTATTTGTGAGAATCATGGAACTGGAATAAATATTCTAAATAGGTAATTATGCACAAAATTATGAGAATAGAGGTTGTTATAGGTTTGGGTAGGAAGTTTGTGTTTTGATTATGCTTGTTAATAGATCTTGTATGGAAAAAACATGAATTATTGGAGAAACTTAAGTGAAATGGCATCCATGGAATAGAGTTGAGGTTCTACAGAATGAACCTCAATTGTATTGTGCATGTGAAGTTAAGAACGTCATAATCTGAATCAGCCTGTATTAGTGAAAGGTCCTTGATATAGTATTGCTGTAATAGTAATAGGACTAATGATGGATTTGTGATGTTTTAGTGTTTTATCTTTCCAGCAATATTTGGACAGAGCTGAGAGAGCTGACTGAGAAACTGACTAATACATAGAAGAAAAAGATGAGCAGCTAGTGACTTATCAGTAAACAGTTTTCAACAGGTTTAACTTGGGGTTTCAGTGGTTTTAATAGATTGTTTGACTGCTTTATTTAGTAGCAAGGCTTTACCTCTGGATTTAGTGAAATCTTGCACTTCTATCATGTCATTGGGATATCATGTAAATATGTGAAAATGGCTTCAGTAGTAATGTAGTGCAGAGTGCTTTTAAATGGATAAATAACTCTGTGTTAAAGCAAAATAGTTATTGAGTGCTTCCTAGCCATCTGAACTTTACCTAAATTAATGGTCATATCAAATTAACAAAAACTTCTGATACGGTCAAAGAAAAGGTCATTGAAATAAGGAAGTCATGTTCAGGAGTCCATACTGACAGCAGAAGATATAAAATTGAATGTGCACAGTATGTTTGACTGAAAGGCTAGTTTTGCTTCTGTAATTGTAAATATGGTGTGCAAACAGCTGTAGAAGTACACTGTGACATTTTATCCCAAGAAGCTTAATGTAAAGAAATGTGGGTTAGCATCAGGGTGGTTATAAATTAGCCATATCCCATTACTTATCATTATAAATTGACAATTACTTATGTCAATTTATAGCTCCTCTAAAGTCATCCTCAGCTTTGCACAGAATACCTTCTATGTGCACTCAGCTTCTGCTACTTGTGAGAATTTTAAATAACTACAGCTGAAGCTCTTTAGGCCTCTTGAAGGAAAAAAAAAAAGGCTCTATGTAATCAGGCCGTGTACCAGCTGCTTTATTTTCTTTTTCCACACCCTTTGTGTTATACACTTCTGGTTCCTTCTGTACTGTTTGTGTTTGTTGGTTTTTCTGAGATGAAAGTTACTGAAAATGTCAGCTGAGTATTAGTGTTGCAGTTTCCATATTGGAAAAGCAAGTGTATAAGTAGTGAATTGTGAATTTCCCCTGTTAATATTTAGAAGCTTTGACCACCAATCCTGTATTTTAGGAGTTGCTCGAAATTGTTGTAATGAGAGTTGAGCTGAAATGTGCAAAACTTTGGATGCTACAAAGTGACTTTACTGCATAACAACTTTAAGAAAAAACCTGAAAAAATAACTGAGGAATTTGTTTACTCTTCTGACAAAGCCTAAAAATTAGTCAACTAGCTGCAGTCAAGGGAACTTATCTGGTTTTTCAGGCACGTCCAATTCCACAACAGCTATATTACTGCCTCAGAAAACTTTTAAACTCTTTAGCTTAGATGGCAGATGGACACGATACTGTCTAATTTTCACTGAGTTAGTGCTATGGGATTTCCCCTTTGCTGTTTCTGTTAATCCTCTGTTAAGTTAAAATTCAGACAAAGGAGATGAGGACAGTTATCTGACTGTAGAGGCAGGCTGGCCACCCACAAGGGTTTAAAGTTTATAATGACTCTAGTCAATGGGGAGGAATTGTGGAAGTTTAAGTTTCTGTCATTCATGGATCTGTGCGGTGCTTTCAAACTTTGGCATTACCATTATGCCTTGAAAATCTAGATAAATATTTTCAGTTTCCACAGGACAGTGCAAGTTGTCTGATAGTGAGGTACTGGGAGCCTGGAGGCAATTGCAGGCATGAGATAATGGCAGGTGGTGTTGAAGTAGTTCACTAGCATGTGTTCCTAACTTGGACATGTACAAGCTTTTGCACAGGCACCTCTCAGTGAGGGAGAAATGTCAAGATTTGGCTCCTGGAAGTCTTTGTATGTAATTTTAATATGACTCTGTCATGATGGGATGCAGCTGCATTTCAAGACGCTTGTGAGTTTGTAAACTGCTGGTTACTAATGAAGCATTTATGCAAAGGATTTAATTTCTTATCCCCTGAAAAATGGAGCTGCTTATCTGCTTCAACAAAAAACTCCCCTCCACCCAAAAGTTTGCAATATTCTGTGGCAGTTATTTCCATGGGATTTTGACCATGAGGTGGATCACATAATGGTGGTTTTTGGGTCTTCAGCTAGAGGAAATAGTTTGGAAATGGGTTTCCAGATTTCCAGCCATCTGTTAAAGCTTTCTTTCTTGAAACTGTTTGTTACTTCTGAGGCTGCCTTATATTTCTCGTTAAACTGTAAGGCTGTGTAAGTCAAATATTTCCACAATCTGGGTTGCTGAAAAATCTTCAGTGACAAATTTAAGTCAATACTTGTATGTGGCAGTATAACAGATGTTTCACCATTAATGTGAACTGCAAGCAGAACCATAAGCATGTCACAGGAGAGAAGCTAATCGTGTATGTTGAAGAAAAAATGAGTGAGTATGGTGCTTGTGGACTAAGGCATTTGGAAGCTCTTGTACAGGGGAAGAAAAGCAGAATTAGGTTCGATGCTACAAGATTATAGACTTTTTTTTTATACAGTGAAGTGGTATTTTAAATCACATACCAGATCAGAAGTGAAACATTTTCTTCCTTACAGTCAGGGACAGTATATTAGCAGGTAATTTTCTAGCTCCTGTTGATCACATTGACAGGCAATTTTTAATTAGTTAGTTTCAGCAGTGCTCTTCTGCCCAATAGCTATTGCCATAATCAGGATGGAAAGAATTCCTTTGTATGCTCATACAAATTGATTCCGGTTTTTTTGTCTGTTTACGTGTCTGCTCTGTGCAAAATGAACTCCTGTACTCGGCCTCAGTTGCAGACCAGTTCTCCACCAAAAGTGCGGTAGTCTGACAAGCCAGCAGAAGGGGTGGGAACATGAACAGCAATTGCCAGAACATTGCAGTACATTAATTTTACCTTAATTATACTTTGGCCCATGATTAATACAGGTCACTGGTGCCTGGTCATATTGTAGATCATGCTGAAAATTGTACAATGACAAATACAACTCCTCTGAGTCATTTTGACTCCATGGCTTAGATAATCATTGTTTAAGCATGGTAAGGGAACTGTTTATTTTGAAAATGTTTCCAAGAAGTCCTAATCCCCTTTTGGGGTAAATGAAATAGTTCATGCTATGAGATTACTTTTAACTGTGGAAAGCAGTCAGGTTGAATACTGAAAAGGAAACAGAAAAGATGATTAGCTGTTTTGCTTTCTCAGCAAATAAAGTGAAAAAATTGCTTTGGATTGAGAAGATTTACTCTTTAGCCCAAGGACTGAGTGGAATATCTTTGCAGGTCAAGATACAAGTTGATCAGGCAGAAAAATGTGTTCTCAGGAGAAGAGTTTGGACCAGTAATATTTAGAAGCAGTCTAGTTCAATGCCTGCACATCCATAAGACTCATCCCTGGATGAGAAGGGGGAATCATTAGCCTAGGATAGATGATTCATTTGCCGTACAAGGTAGCATCACATGCTTTGTTCTAAGGAGTTTTGAACGTGTTGTGGTTATTTCCCTAGAGACTGCCCCAAACATACAACTCCTCTGGTTAGCATTGCTTGGAGATCATGGTTATACTTTGTGTAACCAGCTACCATATGCCTGAACAAGAACGCCAGCTGTCACAGCCCTCTGTGTTTCTCAGCAAGCATCCGTTTTCCTCTCTTACTTGCAAGTCAGATGTTTTCTTTCTCCATATATTTCATATCACATAATGTCGCTTCAACAGCAAGGTGCGGTGTCTGTGTCTCTTGAAGGGAAGAGTTGAATGTGAATGACTTGGGAGATGGCTGTCCTGTAGCTGCATCCCCTGCTGTTACTATACAGACCACTGAGCAGCCCTCCAAGAGTCATGCTTTGTCCTGGGTTTTTAGGTAAACTGAAGTTACCACTGCTTTGCCTGAAAGCTATAGAACAGAGCTATCTCAGGACTAGATGGGCCATCTGTGAAGCAAGGACAGGAGCACAGCTGAGACTGACAGTCTCTGTGTACGTTGGTCTTGTTCATCATTCAAAGCCTCCTGTGAAGGAGAAAAGTATAGTCTCAAACTTAAGAACTTGTGTTCTTGGGAAGTCAGAAATGTATGCTTGAACCCACGGGTTCAATTCCACACTGCCTCCGAGGATACTGTTTGGCCGGAGTGACAGTTGTAAACTCTGCACATGGGCTTTTCTTTCAAACTGAAGTCTGTGTTTACATGCCCCTTTCCTTGCTGGTTGAGTATAAGTATTTGCTTGAGAGAAGATGATTCACTTTGGTCTCTGTTTTGCCACTAAGAAAAGTCTTGAACAGTAGTAATTTGGGTTGAAACCAATCAATTGCAAAATCAGTTAAATCTGTTGGCTTCAGTTTCTTTTAAAAGACAAATGGTTTATACTTCTGAGATTTTTGAGTATTTATATAAGAAACTACGTGAAAGGTTTAAAGCTGAGTCATAACAAGACACAAAGTAAAGCAAATTATTTGCTGACAAAATTCACAGCAAAAAATATTAAAAAAACCCCAAAGCAACAGTGCAAATGTCTTCATGTGTAATCGTGTGTCGTACTCTTGGCAGTTGTTTACTGGCAGCTTCTTTCAGGAGCAATGACTAAATACATAAGTGTATGTGTATGTAAGCACATTTCTACAGCTTCTACTTCTTGTTCTTATTGCAGGAGTTGGCAGGACCTTCCATAGATGGTAACTTGCCCTTCAGTTTTAATTTCATGCACAGAAGATGTAATATGTCTTCAGAAGGTCAAAATTCCCTTCTTGTCATTACATACAGTTATGTGAGAGATTTTTTTGCTCGTAGGACCAGATGATAGCTTTTTTACAGTGATGAGCAAGTGGCAGTAGAAAAGAGCTCTTTTCACACAGTCCTGCGTAGTTAGATGAAAATGATGGAACGAGCCAAGGCTAAGTTGTCTGGGCATATATGCATGCTTAGAGGTTAGTGTAGGTACAGTAACTACATTTCTTAGATAATTTTCCTATTTTTTTATGTAAATGTTTGCAAGGGTATGAAAATTGCATTCACTAATAATTTCCTATCAGTAGGCAAAAAATTAACAACAGGAAGCTCTCCCTGCTATACTTAATTCCATATACAAAGTGCTTGACTTATTTGGCCACAGAAGCTGTTCCACTCTCTCACGTACATATATTCTTCATTGCCTTGATATTGCAGGGATTTTGTTCTTGTGTGGAAGTAAACAAAAATGTTCCTTCTGCTATATTAAGCAACAAGTGGAAACTTCCATGGGTGAAACAAAGAGTTGAAATGTAAACTGAAACAGCTTTCAAGTTTAAGTTCAGTTTTGGGGTTATAAGCTGCTTTTGGAAGACTTCACTGTAGCTTCATTGCTTCTTACAGATGCATGATTTTACATGATTGCATTTCCCTGAGGTAACAGGAGGGAGAGAAGACTTGTCTGAGAAGACTGAGGAGCTGGAAACCTTCAGTCGTCCATTCAAAGTCTCTGTTGGCTTCTGTGGTAGGAATCAACTAATGGAGAAACCATTTGACTAAAACCTGTAACTGCTGTGTTTTTCCTCATCTTCATCTGGTTTTTGGTCTCTTCTAGATGCTTTGTACATTGAGTCTAGAAAAGCTCTGGTCTTGCCAAAATCATTCTTTAAGTGCTATAAACATAGCCTTTTGTTTATATCCTCAAATTTTTGCAGGATGTTGTCTTTTATTACCCACTGTAAAAATAGAAGTTGTAACTACTGATATGCCTCTTCTGAAGTCTGATTTTTGATTTGCATTTAGCTGAAGGTGCCTGCAATTGCATTTCACATTTGGTATGCTGCTCTGCCTAAGAGGTAACAGCCAAGTAGAAATACTAATCTGTGGTACGAGAATCATAGAATAATCATATGAAGCTCCTAATGATACCAATTTGTCACTTGGGATACTGAATAGCATTTTCTGGGGTGCCAGTATAGATCTGTAAGAAGTAGAACATGGTTTTCATCATCAGGTGCTTAATTGAAATGAATGAAGCTGGAATTGATACAAACGTTGTGCCCAGTCCTTTCCCGGAAGAATGCTTGAGGAAAATCTGTGCTGAATTCTTCCTCTGTAAGAGTCAAGAAGAATTAATTAATTCACCTCTATAGAAAGAGGATCCAATCAAATTTATGTTGGACTGAAATTTTTTCCTGATATTCATATAAAAATCCTTAAGAAGGAAAGCTGGTAGCTCTTACTATGCAGGTATATAAGCATTGTTAGTGCAGCTCCAACTGCTTAGATATTTCAGGTCTGCAACATATAGGTAAAAACTGAAATGTAATGGTGTGGTGTTTGGTGTTTGTTTTGTTTTAATTCTTTCTTAGCATCGCGTTAAACCCTTTTTTAAGGCTAGTTTATCTTTTCTAAAATCGTCTTTTTAGTTTGATATTTTGAATTCTGAAAGCATGATGGACTATAAGGCAAGAATACCTAGACTGAAGTTCAGTTTATTTTGAGCCTAGGGCTATAGTACCAGTACTAGGGCAGCCTGAATAAAAACATTGTTTTTTGAAGACACTCCCACTTTAGCATGGTTTAAATTACCCTTTGGAAAAGTGAAAATCTACACCAGGTGAGCTAAAGATTTATTGGTATAAATTATTTTTGTAAACAGTGAAATGCTTCTTTTGTCTTGCATAGCTGGTTTAAACAATGTTTATTTTTATTATTAGCAGAACCCATTTTTGAGTTGGAGCAAATATGAAATGCTATGTAATCTGAGCAATATACTTAGGTTGCAGAACATGTATCAACAAATACTGACAGATGTTATGTTCTAAGAATCCATTCTGATATGTGAAATATTCTGATACTTGTGAAATTATTGATATGTTATCATTGCAATAGGGTTTTTCTATGAAATTTGATGTAGGTAGTACAATGGTTCTGTGCTACTATGTGCCACATTCTAGTTTCCAAACTGGGATAATTTATACAATAATCATAATTATCCTAGTCTGGTAATATCCATGTATGTTGAGGAGATGAAATGGTAGCACACAGGAGGAATGCTGTTGCTGTAAGCGGACTGGGCATGGTTGAAGCACAAAGCTTTCCAGTATAGATGAACTTTTAAAAAGTACAAGAGTGACCTCACTTGCTCCTGAAGCACAGCAGTCTGAGGCAACACATAAAGCACGTAAAAATCTCACGTATGCCATATGCCAGTTTAGGATAGGAGAGGATGCATTTAAACTGCAGGCTTGATAGAGTTGTCTAAATGGAAATTTTGGTGCTAGCTCAAGCTTAAGGCTTATCTCTACAGAGGTCGTCAGATATCTGGTTACAAATGAATAAAGAATTGATTTTGAAAACATAACTTATAAGTTTCCACCTGTGTAATGGTTCTCACAAACAGGCTCATAGGATTTTGTTGCAGTAGTGACACCCATGAATGGCAATTTCTATGAAGATACCATTGCATGTACACTGCTCATTTCTCTTCCACTCATTTCTCTTCCACCTATCTAATGCAAAATGTGGTTTTTTTGTTGCCCTACCAAAGCTTTTGTCTATGACATATGAGAATTTGTCACACCTTTTTGCATGGTGTGAAGTACCTAGGTTATTTTTGTTGTCCAGTGTTTTACATTAATTGCACTTCATCAATCTATGAATATAAGTAAAATCAGTTAGATACTTCTGCCCAATTTCGGTATGCTGTTCTCTTCCTAAGACTAGATGAAACTGGCTTCACATAAGTGGTATCATTTGTTAGTACACATTAGAAAAGAGCTGGAGATTTTTCTTCAGCATTTCCCCACCTGTACATCACCATATATAACTCCTTAGCTTCAAACTGCATATTTGCTTTAAAATATATACCTATTATCAGAAAGGATGAACATAATTTTTGAGAAATATAATAAAGTAAGTTGAGAAGACAAGGTTTTATTTTTTTTAAATAAATCAGAAAAAATAAGGTTTTTTTAAAATTATCGTTTATGCTTTTAGCTTATTGGTTTAGTTTCCTGAGAAATAATAAGCATGTCTCCAGTTGTGTTCATGGTCTAATGTAAATCTGGTCAACTTTCTTGGTCTGAAATACCTCTTTGAATAAATGAAATTTATAACTTATTCTTGTAGAGAAAGGAACAAGCATGTTTTATGGAAATTAATGGGCTCAGTTTAATTGAGATTGACATTTTAATCTCTGAGTAACTGTAGTACAATTACAAAGGCTGCTGCGCTGCCTCACATACTGGCTTTTATCTGTATAATGCATGGCACTTGCTATCACGTCCTGTGTCCTGGCTCATTCAGAAATAAAAGCTGACCCAAAATAAAATGTATCTGCCATTTTCTAAAAACTGCTCGTTTTTCAAAAGTTAGTTCTTCTTTATTTGGTTTTAAAGTTCATCTTGGAGGTGAATTGAACTATGATCAATTCAACTAATTCACGCTCTCCTTATGCAGAGTACCTAAGGCACACTACTGCAATGTTTGCTAGTCAAGGGGCTTAGCTTTCAACTGTGCGGGCATGCAGACCCTTCATGCCCCTCTCCTCCAATGTATTTTAATTTTACTTTTGAATAATTCTACTTTGTTCCAGTGTTTTTAGTTTCTAGGGAAAGAGTGTATGCAACAGAAGAAATGAGCACCTGAAGTGCAGCTCAGAATTTGGGAATTTCTGTCTAAAGAAACTTATACCTTGCTTGTTAAATGATGGAGTCAAAAAATGTCTTGACACTTTAATATTTTTGTGACAATACAGGGAAACGTGAAACAGCATGTGGAAGGCTGTATACCCACTAGTACTAAGTGGTTTGAGACGGGAGGAATAAAAAATCCAACTTTGTCTGCAGTGAATGAATGTGAACTGGAAAGAAAATAAAAGCATTAGGAAGCTTTCTGTTTGTTGGCCTTTCTCTGTGAATTGGAGAGCATTTCTTCCCTTGACTTCTTCAGGCGTACTAAAGCTTTAGGAGGCCTCAGTCATCTCTGAGATTCCTGACTGCCCTGGTAAGGGCTTAAAAAGAGCTGGCTGGGACTGGCACGAGGAAGTCAGCCCAGGGTGTGCAGCCAAGAAGGGAAGGAAGGTCACACAAAGGGAAACCATGCGAGGAGTCTGAGTATCCTGCCACCTGCTAGAGGAAGATGTAAGATTAGTCCTCTGTAACTGCCCAAAATGTTGAAAGCTATTCCTTTGGTGGGAGGTACATTACATGTACAGATTGGAAGGCAGCAGAAGCAGCGTAGCTTTTGTTAGTCTGTTGGCGCTTGTTGGGAAGGGAGAGAACGGCTTCTGTTCCTTGCTTCCAGGACAGGTTATGCATTATTTCTGGTGAGTCCTAATACAAATGCGTAAGTGGTCCCAGAAGAAAAGAATGGAAGTTGGGACTGTGCTCATCACTTTATTGCACTAACTATATTACCAATAAAACATATGCTAAATGGATTAAGACCAGGCTGCCATCTCAAAAGTGGCTCTTCAAAAAGAAGCCTGTCTGTCATTTCAGACCTTAAAATAATTTTTGTTAATGATCTAGAAACAAAGATGAAATCATTGACAATTATGCTGTCTACACATTTTATCAAAGCAGTAAACAACTATGACGGAGAAATCAAAGGAGCTACAAGGTTTAGGCAGCCAATTTCTAAAATCAAGGAAGTCTGGCAGACCCCAGTCATAGGGCTGGGAATCACAGTCTGAAACAGCTGAACTTTGAAAGGGCCACTGACCTCTAGGTGGTGCTGTAGAAAAAAATGATTGTGATATTTGTATATTCATTATATATATAAATGTATGAGAATATATATATGGGAATGTGTATACTTCTGTGTGTGTGTATATGAATGTGTGTGAAAAAAAACCTGGTTCAAGTTGTTGAGGCTGACCCTAGACACTTTCGGTATTTGTATTGAAAACAAGTGTTAAGGAACGAGGAGGAAAACATTGAAAAGAGCAAATGAGCAAGAAGTTAGGAGAAATGCCTCTGGGAAAAAAAACAAACAAAACAACCAACGCTTCATGGCTCAGCTTGCTAACCATATCAGATATTGGAAGTTAATGCCATAGTGGTGCAGGGGAATTTTGAGGACAGAGAGCCTAATATTAAAGCGTTCTTCGCTCTAATGCTACAGTCAGATGCAGGATGACTGAGGGTGAGGTCTGGATTTTAGCACAAGCAGAGACAAGTTACCGCAATCAGTGAAGTTGTCCAGCCCCCAGCACTCCTTCATCACATCTCCATGCTGTGCTGGCAGGTCTTCTCTGCCAACTTAGCGCTAGGAGACCTAAACACAGCAGATTAAACGACTGAAATGAGATTTGCCACATAGAGGTAATATTTTCTGACCTTAAGTTTTGTTAAATGTTTTTATACCTCAGAGAGCTGTTCTTGATGTTTTATGGTTAAATTGACTATTGACTACTGTTGCAACAGTACAAGAGGTAATGGTTTTAAACCAGAAGAGATTAGACTCAGACTAGATTTAAGGAGAATATTTTTAGAATGAGGGTGGTGAAACACTGGAACAGGTTGCCCAGAGAGGTGGTAGATGCCACATCCCTGGCAATACTCAGGGTCAGGTTGGACAAGCCTCTGAGCAAGCTGATAATCAATCTATTTGATGATGTCCCTGTTCATTGCAGGAGGGTTGGCATATATGACCTTTAAAGGTCCCTTCCACCCCAGATCATTCCATGATTAATTTGTCTGTACAGAATTGAATGACTGCCTCACTAACGAGGTGGTTTTGGTTAAAATGTAGCTCAGTTTCATTGCATTGGTTAGTATCATGATTGGACACATTCTCTTAATGCCTTCAGTATCTCTGTCTGATCACTTTTCAGAAAGGGTAAAAATTGGCCTTTTTTGCCTTTGCATAGTCTATGTATTGAGATGTTTCTATAAAGTGATATTATGGGCACTGAATATTTTTAAGCCGTTGAGTTTTGTTGGTGAAAGGAAACTACTCAGTATTTCTTCTAAAGCAATATCTTGTGGATATTAAACTCTCAAAGTTTACTTAGTAGTGTATTTTGAAGCTCTAATTTCAGCTAGTTGAACAGAAATCTGGAAAGTTCTAATTAAAGTGGGGAAACATTTTTTAAAATAAAACTAATAAAATGCATCATCTCATACCTGTGTGTCTCCTTGCTCCTGCTTTAACAAATTGTGTAGCAGAAAAAGCTCTTTGTAACATTTGGTTTCTCATCTAATGGTAAAACAAAGGACGACCTAATGAAGACCCGAGTCTAAACCTTTATTGCCATGGTTCAGACGAATTGAAGATAATGATACATGAGCCTTGATGTGCTAGTTGTTCTGCAGAACAGCAGGGGAATAATTCTTTGACCTTGCACTAATAACCTTCTATGAACCTATGATCAATGGTGTGTTAATTTCTATTCACTTAAAGAAGATTCAGTTAAAAAAAATCCCATGTGCTTAAAGGCTACAAAAATATTTTAAAAATTTAATGAGAGTTAATTAAAAATGCTGATGTTTCAGTTGCTTCTGATACTACCCTAGCAGTAAACTACTTGCCTAAAGAATCTTTCAATAATGTTACTTATTAGTGGTGGTTGCGTGGGGTTTTTGGTTGTTTTTCTTGGTTAAAACTTCCCAAACCTCTACTGCTGCCTCTCCTCATCACAGAAACCCTAAAAGGGAGCAGCAGAGCAGAGAGAGATATGTTTTGGTTGGTATCCACAAATGATGCCTTTTTTTCCCCCATTGCACAAATGCTGCCAGGGGTTCTTCATTCAACCATGAGAAGATGGGAATGGCCACTTCCTTACAATTTGGCTGATGAAGAAGATGGAGTTCTTGAAGAAGAAAACCTCTGTTTTCTTTACTTTCATCAGTTCCCATTCAGTATCAGCTTTGTCTCCATGATATCACTCAAGTAATTATTTTATTTTTTTTAAATAAGGAATAAAATTAACTCAGTTAAAGGTAATTCAGTGGCTGTTTTGAATATGGTAGTACAGTAGAAATCTGGCTACAATAAAAGAAAGAAGATTGAGGCTGTTAACTTTTCCAGCACTGATCATTCAGGAGTGTTATTTGTACTCTTCTTTTTATAGTCTTTCAGCATGTGGAAGAAAGAAAGAAAGATAAAGGGAATGTAAGGCCTGCATGCTGGTGTGCACCTTATGGTTTGTTCAATCACTATGCTATTAATCTCTGTGGGGGTTTTTGGTTTTAGTCCAGGAAATCAAGGTGTATATTTATTTATTGAAAGCAGTCTTCCATAGGATTTTGAAATTTTTCATTCTTTTTTTATTCCTTTACCTCACATGCAGTGCATTCCCTGAGGTCAGTACATGTGTGTGGACAAAGAACCTATTTTTGCATTATTTTCTGTTCAACAGTTAAATCATTACCTGCTGACCCCTTCTTAGGTGCGTTATGTGTTTTTTATCCAGCTATCTGACTTTATGACTGTCTGCACCGTGAATTTCTTTAAGTTCTTTTGCATGGTGAAATGCTAAAAGAAATCTTTGTATTGTCATGGATTTGTGTGGTAGTAAGGCAAAACATTAAAATCTCAGAAGTGTCTCTCAAGTATGCTTTGTTGTTCCTAGGAAAAACAGCTCTAAAACTAAAAGTTTCCACTTGACTTCTGTGGAGGTACTTTGAACAGCAGGATGCTCCAACCTCCCAAATATTTACTTCTCCAATGAAATTCTTAGGCAAGTACAGATAACTGGGTTCTATCTCTGCAAGTTTCCTAAGTATTTGTGGCTTCCAAATCTTTAGGTCTGTGATGCCGCTGCAGCTCCTATCAACCCCTTTTCCCCCCTGTTTTGTTACACTCCTGCAGTTGGTATCTGCCATTTCTTTCTCACTTATTCTGTAGGCAGTTAAAAAAAAATCACAAAAGAAAATTAAGGAACAAAATATTTTTGGCCTGATTGTTATGTGAAGTGTCACTTTTATCAATGTTGATATACTGTCATTTAAAAAGGAAAAAAAATGCAATTCACTCCTTCCTTCTTAGCATAAAAGCTTTTAGTAAATGGAAGGTGGGATGGGCTGGGAGCCAGGAGTATGGATGCTCTTGTGTCTCCTCTGCATACTGACGTTGGTTGTTCTGGGCAGTTCTCGGTCCCCTATTAACCAAAACCTCTGGTCTCATTTTTAATGTTGATGTAGGAAGCATTTTGTATATATTTAACTGATGCTATACTCAATCATTTTAGTGAATGTTTGGAACAGGCATCAAATCTCTGCTGTTTTAGCATGCTTTGATCTCATAAACCTTCTGTCAGGAATGTGCAAAATACATACTCAGTGGTATCTTAACATCTGACTTCCTTAGCAGGGCACGGTTTTGCTTCAGAGATGAGTAACTAAGGAACTACACTACTGAACCTGCCATTGTCCTGTGGCGACACCGTGTTATAACTAGTGACACAGAGAAGTGTGGGCAGGAAGAATGTCTTAAGGAAAAACAATAAATCCTATGTTAGCAGTTAGCTATGAGCATCTTCAGGAGTCCGTGGTGCAACCAGCTGCATTTTATATTCCCGTTGTAACTCCTCCATTACCATGGGAGGCAGAGAGAGATCCTGCGTTCATATCTGCCTTATCCGCTCCATGAAAGGGATAGCGTAGAGTGGGCATTTATTATGAAAACTGTAGTAGCATAAGCAGTACTCCTGACCCTGTGCATTATGCACTTTGTTATTAGAACTTTTTGAGCACTTCTCCCTGCTCCTGTTCTTGCTAATTGCTCTGTTAAAGATTTCATAGTAATAGTAAAGTACGGAAAAAAATGTAGGCTTTATTTATAAACAGATTAGTAACGGATTTTAGTAAAAAAAAAAAAAAAGAACTGTTTTTAAACTTTATTTTTACTTCTTGATCCCTTACTGCTTTCTGCCATATGCTGCTGCATAAAGACAAATAGAACTACTGAAAGGGAAGATCTGCTGGAAAATGGTGCCTATTTGTGTTTTGTTAATCCTATAACCGTTTGCTGGCGTGCAATTAGCAAAAGAACAATAAATCAGATGTCAGTTTATTACAGAAACATGAGTAATATAGCACTTGAAATATTTATGCTATTATCTTCAGATGAAAGCTCAAAAATCTGTTAATTTTATTTGCATCTTGGAGTCTGATAAAAAATGGCTTTGAAAGGCATGCAAATACTGCCTCTCTAGTGACATCTACGGTGTCTGAGAACCGTTCTGGAAAAAAAAAAAAAGCTTCCCTTTTGTGAGGAAACGTGCACTAAGAATATTCTAGATTTTTGACAACAATAATACATTTCTGACATAATGGCATTATCTGACTTTCAATGCAAAATGTGCATGCATAGCATCTAACCTAGAGAAACAAGCTGAAGCAAGGCAAAGGAAGAAGTCTTCAGAGGAATCTCCAAAATGCAAACTGGTTACCTGTAAGGAGCAGTATGAAGCATGAGGCAGAGAGGCCTGCATACTGGCACAAGCATTTTCGCTTTGGACAGAGAGACTGGTTTTGTAGAATGGTTATGCTTCTCACAAAACTCAGCAGAAAAGAACATAATGTACCTAAAAAAAGAAACATAAGTACACATATCCTGTAAAATGATTTGTTTAATAAACTACTACATCCCCTAGTTGGAATAATTTCCTTGAACATGATGGAACATGAATGTTGGTTATATATTTGGCACTAAAACACGATTTTTTTATTTTTTTTTTAGATAGCCAAAGTTGAAGCAGTTCAACAAAAAAAAACCTAGCCCTGTGAGTGTAAGTAAAAGTGTTACAGAAGCTAAATTGATATCAGTATCCTTTATGGCTGAAAGCATGTGAAGACTAGAACGGAGTTTAAGTGTAATGCTGCAGAGGACATCAGGAGCCTTCTTAGTCCTTCCTCTGTTTCCTGGTGACGTTTGATTGTGTAAGTAGGGATGTTTTATATAAAAGTAAATTTAAAAACAAACAAAAAAATGAATGAACTCAAGGATATTGAACTACAGAGAAAAATAAAACAGTCAATATACCATGACTGAAGTCTACATCAGTTAAACCTTTATAGCTACATTTGATATGCACATAATGGTGAAAGCGGGTCATTTCAAGATCCAGAAGACTTAGACCTTAAGATGGGACCTGTGAGTGAAAGGGCAACCAAGCAAAAAAAAGTGTTAAATGTCTTCTGCTTCACTGTAAAGTTAGATGTAAATGCTTTATGGGGACTTTCTGATCAGGAAAGGTTGCACTTAAGGTCACTTTCTTTTTTGACCTGAGGTTTTCTAAAGTTGGTTCCTACTATGCTGCTGTGGAGAAGCTGTTTGGAGGCTGGGTCCTCAGCAGTGTCAACACACAGACCCTTTCCCTCCTACCTGAGGTTGGTGGTCTTGTGTGTGTGTGTGTGTTTGATAGCTGCTTTGCAGTTTCATCCTAGGGGGTGATGCCTAATCATGGCATTTCTCTCTGACAACACTTAGTAGAAGTACAGTCTGAGACTTGTGTATGGGAGTCACCAAGATATAAATACAATTGCAGTCATAAAAAATTACTCTGGTAAAGGCTGGTGCACAGTTCCATTGTGAATAGCAGAAGTACCTATTATATCAAACTGAGACTACTTCTACTGGAGAGCTGGAAGCTTTGTCATATTGTCATACTTTCACAAATTCACGTTTCTGTTACCTGGGAAAAAGGGTGAGTGGCAAATGGCAAGTTTCTTCTACTCTCCCAAAGGTGTCATCAAAGTTACCAATTAAGACAAAAATCACTGGTCTTGACTCAGGTGAACAGGCCACCTTTACTTAACCTGGAAAAGGAAAAAGTATCAATTATATGTGTTTGATAAATAGCAGGTACAATACTGGCTGTGTTCCAAAAACCGCAGGCAGAAGTCAACAGAAAAATGAGGTATCAGTCAGCTTCATTACTACTGAAGTACTGAAATTTCACACTAGATTACCTAGGGTATGAGGAAAAGAGATCACATTTACTATTTGTTTTCTAGAAAGGCCAAACCAAAGCAATAGCAAGGATGTCGCAAAGACTGCAGCAGGCAAACAGGTAGGAATTGGTGGTGCCGTCTGCCTTGATGTGCTTGCTGCAAAGGAACTTTTCAGTTGATCTATGTCTCTCAACAAGGTAGAAATGGTAATTCTATGTAGTTTTCTCTTGGCTTCTTACTGAGTTTTGTGAAGAGAGATTCGATCAACATTTACACTAAATAATAGCTATTATTTCAAAATGATCTCCCAATTGTAGAAACTGAATTTTATTAAAATGTTCAAATGTTTTGTGTTATGACTTAAACATTTCTTTTTCTTCTTCATGATAAATCAGATTTCTTAATATGGATCTTATTTTAAGCTTGTTAAAGGAAAGGGAAATAAAATGTTTTGACCTCAGTTTGTGCCTGGTAATGTGGGGCTTCTGGGAAGGTTCCTAGCTTTTTCATGCATGTGCATGTCCTCCTTTCCGCAGAATCACAAAATTAAGCTATTGCTTAAGAGAAAGACTCCTGAGTGTGTGTTTCTGGATGTCTGATTAGAGGCCTGATGTTCATCTATTGATGTTTGGTAGAAGGAGCCATGCTGCTTCTCCAGAAATAAGTTAGTGAGGTCTATTAGGATGTTTGGTTTGGGGGGGGGGGAAACCCAAATTATCAACATCCTCTGGATTTTTGTGTTAAAAACATGACTTATATTTAATATTGATTTTAAAAATACATTCAAGGATATGGATTAATTCATTAGTGTTGCTGATTACATCTCTCTAAACCTTTCCAGGCAGTCATAGTTCCTGGCTATAGTGAGGAGCTTTGTTTTCCTTTTGGTCTTTTGATCTGATTGAGCAGATGACAGAATAACAATGTTGATTAAACACACAATTTGGTGTTTATAAAATAGGTCTTGCTGCACTTTCTTTGTAGGACCCAAGCATTTGACCCAAATACTCAGCCGTAAGGGGTTACTGTAGTTCATCTGCGCTGTGGTTTTCCTTGAATTTGCAAGGAACTGAAAGCGTGAATGTGGTTGATGACTGTGGATTACTTGACGTGTAGCATCTACGTAAGTCATGAGAAGGCAAACATGTCAGAGGTCTCTTGAATCACTATCTAAACACATCTGACTGCAAATAAATTTTTGTTTTTCAGCTGTGTCACAGAGTGTTTCTACCCTGGAGAGCATGTTGATTTCCTGAGTCACTGATCTTGAATAATTAGAAAATAAAGCTTTGTGTATTTGATTTAAATAGTTGGAATTGGGTCTCTCTGTAAAGAAACTCTTGAAGATTAAAATGTTCTAATCTTTGAAGTTTATTTCTTTGTATCTTAAACTGTTTCTTTTCAGAATAAATATAATCTTAAACCATAGACAGATGTTTGTATGCAGGTGATTCCAAATTTAATTCAAACCAGCTCTTATTCATATTTTCAGTAAAAAAGATTTGACTGTCTTTTATAGATGAGCACCGCATGCAGGCAGCAATTTAGGCTGTTGGAAATAGGTTGGTAGTTCTCTGTGTTATAAGCAGTATTTGGAGCTTTTTGCATTCTTCAAACTGTGAAGCTAAAATTAAAAGCAAAAAAACCCCTAAAACCTTTCCCTTCTACACTGTAATTGAAGCAGCAGCTGTTGAAATGTTGAGAGTAAGACTTCTGTGGTCAAGAGTAGGCAAACCTTTGATTGGAACACCGTAGTGCTTCCCTATGGAAGAACAAGAAACCTTGGTACCCATCCTTGCCTGAGGGACCTTAATGTGTTTTCAAGTAATTCCTCTAGTCAGGAAGCTATTGCTTGAGGGGCAGTGGTGGGATATCACCGTATCACTTCTATTCTCGCACATCCCCTCCTTTTTTTTTAATTGAAAGATACATATAAGTTCTTGTAAGGTAGTGGGAGGGCTCAGTTTGTTAGATAGTTTGAAGATCTGTGAGGAGTTAAGACAGGAGGCTCTTGTTGCTTTGATATTGTTGGACAACAAAGGCCTGTATGGAATCAGAGGTTAGATGGTTTAAGGATGTTTGCTTGTGAAAACCTTAATCCCGTAGGGGCTCCGGGACTAGGCAGGATATTTGAACACTGCTGCTTTCAACATACATACCTGAATTTCTAACCTAAATACCTCATAGGACAGAGCATAAAAATCTTATCTAAATTACAGGAAAAAAAATTGGCTTAATTATCTTGCTTGGAACATGTATCCGCTGTGGAGGAAGTCTAATGCAAATCAATATATCATGACATTTTTAATTGTGCTTCAGGGTGCAATAATCATTCATGCTTATTTCAGTAAAAAAATATGATGGGTTGCAGAAGTCTGAGGTAATAACTCTGTCTAACTTGCTAAGGACTTCTGTCAGTCCTCCTTAACCCCCAGTTCACTTTGTAACTGTAAATAAAATGAACGGGAGGGTGTGAATCAGTAAAACTTGCAGTAGTAGTTTTTTTCCCAAGTTTTTTTAATGTATTTTTTTTTTCTTCATATATATTCAGCAAAAGCAAAACTTAAAGTTCTGTAGAGGCAGGAAACCCTCCCTACACCAATATTTAGTGTGAATTCAAGTTATGTAGTGTTTTAAGAAAGAATGTAAAATAAAATAAACACCAAAACAAAACAAAAACTAAGTCTCTAACCTGAGGAATAGGGCTTAATTCAACATCAAGTTTGCTGGATGCATCCGTGTGTTAAATTTAGTTAATAATTGATTGATTATAAAAGTACTATTTATTTTAAAACCTATTAAGAATAGTTTTAATTAAATATAAAGATACAGACTGACTTTGCAAGAGTCATAGGGAGGTGTAGCAGTGTGTGATTGAAAATTTTGTTGTTAACACTGAAACTGCAGATTAAGTTTTTCATATATGATGTATTCAGATCACAAAGAACTTTATTCAAATGTCAATTTGAAAAAGAATGAAATGTTTTAAAGCACAGTTAAAAGTTTTTGACGTAAAATTTCCAACGTATGTAGGGCATATCAGCAGTTTAAAAATGAAGTTTTTAAAAACAACTGCCATTTTATGCAGAACTTTAAAATGTTATTTTTTTTATTATTATTCCAATTACAAATGAACCCACACACATGCTTCAAAAACTGTCAAAAAATAAAAAGAAATCTTTTGATATTAAATGCCAGCACACTGAATGTGAATTTGGTGAAGCATTTTGATTCCAATAAAGCAGCATTCTCTGGTGTATAATTGTCTGATTGTAGTTTTTTCCAACCAGCTCTATGTTTTTTTTGTATGGCTTATTTCCATTTCATCTTAGGAGCTTTATAAAGATTATGCTTTATAGAGCCCTTTTCTGGAGATGTTATCCTCATTAAACAGGAAGGTAAGCAAATACAGAGGAAGGTTAATTGAATTGCCCTGCTGCAGTATGGGAGTATTGGAGCTGGAACTACAATTTGGGAATGATTGTTCCCAAGTCAGTACTTTAATCTAATATAGCACAGGAGTCTTTCCTCTGGTATTGTAAATGTAGAAAAAAAAAGGAGAGCAGAAAACACAAAGTTAATAACAAGATCTTAAAGTTAAGCTCTAAGGTATGTTAAGACTGTATTTTTCTGTAATTCATGTTTCCAGTAACAGCCTTCTTTCCTTCAACAAGTAAGATAAGTGGGACCAGCTGTGGCCAATAGGAACCTTGCTTTTCATTTTAGAGACCATAGTTCTAGCTGATCTTACATCATGGTTATGCTTTCTTATGGGTTTGAGTAAGTGACAAGGCACAGATTTTTAAGGGCCTTTAAAAACTCAGCCTCACAATGAAGACAGCTTTAAAACCATCCATATGATTAATGATGGAGGTTGCCTTGTGTTCATAGCAATGACTTTGTGGTAATTGACTGTTTAAACAAAGTATGTGGGGTTACTCTCCTGATAAAAGTAAATCCTTGACACTTGGAAAAGCTGTACAAGTGATCCGTCACATGTGTGGGTGGCTGCCTTCAACCAAACTAGTCTAAGTATTCGTTACAGCTTTAAGTCCTGTTTGGTGTTCTTATTTTGCTTAAATGAAGATTGACAGTTGAGATCTGGTCATGAAATATATTGCATGGATTGTCTGATTTTGGAAGAATTATTTAGTTGAAGCCTTTACCTTTTACTTGAGTTCCTGTCAATCACTTGGTTTGGTGATCCTGTCTGACTTGTAGTGGAAATTGAGGTAAGTAGTGATGAAATGGGGCTCATTTAATGCCAAAGCCCTCAAATACAAGGTGGTGCAAGGAGAAGAGGGGAACACAGCAGGGAGGATGGCTTTGGTACTGCACAGAGAGGAATCCTGATGTATGTACTACAGAAGCACAGCCACAGGTGCCGTGCTCTCTTTCAGAGAGCCTGTTTAAGGGCAGCCTTTGGGCTTTCAGGGAAGGAAGGAAACGCTTGTCAGTTGTTGAGAAATGGATGTGTTTGAAATCTGCTTTCTCCCTGAGCTCTTGGAGCTGCACAGCACACTGCGCTGAAGAGAAGCAAGGCTATGGATGTGTTGCATCCTTTGCAGGAGCGATAACTTTGAAATTCTATGTTTCAGCTGTTCATTATCCTGAGCATTCAGCACACATACATTTATGAAAAATTGAAGACTTTTGTGTGATGGTGGAGGAGCAACAATTTCTCTTCTCTCAGGAGGATTTTTTAACAGAAAGCTTTTTTTTTGTCAAAGAAAATTTCTAACTCCCTATTACTTTTTTGGGACAGTTTTTAGGTTAGTGTAGTTTGGTTTTAAACTGCATGTCAAAAAATGATTTACCACAGCATATGTGGTAATGTTCTGGGGACCTTGGCAAGTATCTGGTTGTTTAGGTCCATGTCCACATACTGGGTCCTATCAAAAAATAGTTTTGTGATAAATGGATGAAAATTACTGGCAGGTAAGCATAAGGAAAGAAAAAAAAATAAAAAAAAAATAATTAGCTTTTTTATTTTTGAGAAGTGTGTTTTCAGTAGTTTTCTTTTCTGAAAGGTGTTGCCAGAGCTCCTGTTGCAGATAAACTTGCTTATTTGGGACTACAGCTTTATGCAAAATTTGTATGCTTCCTTTTTTTTGCTGAAACTTTTGGAAGTATAACAAAGCTGTAATACTTTTGTCCTTTCTCTAAAATAACCTGAAGAGACAGTGGAGCCCAAATGCTTTTGTATGGGTATGAGAAAGTAGGCTAACTTGTCTCCATCAGAAGTAGTATCCAGGGCTCCTTGCCTTGTCTCCTGAGCAAAAATAAGAAAAACATCTGTTTATACAAACATAGTGACTGTATGTACTAGGGAATGTACTTTGACACTGATTAGCTGAAAGTTCAGGATCTAATTTACCTTAGGGTAGCATGTTGGTCTGTATCTGTAATTAGCCTCTAGTCACAGTGTCTCTTGAAAGTTTGACCTTTTTTGCCAAATATTTGGAATGTCTGCAACCAGGAGCAGTCCTGTTATCCTCTGACAATGGGAAGACTAGATCTTTATGAGTTTTTTCTAGTTTTCTTGCCTGTGTGCTAACAATACCAGTGGCATGTTCATAGTTAAGGATACAGAAAAACAGATGTGTATTGAGATACTATGAAACACTCTTGGAAGTATTCACTTTTAAAATCAGTTTACTGAAACTCCACGGATTATTCCTAGTGAGTGCTGTTGAGCTGTGTTTAGAGGGCTGTGCTAGAGCTGGGCCACCATGTGAGACCACAGCCATTAGGTTCTGTTACCTTGTGATACTGGTTACTTTTTCTGCTCTGTATAATAGCCACTTCTGGTGTTAGTTCTACCTCTGTGGTTTTTGAGAAGCTCAAAGTGAAGGACTGCTGTGACAATTCCTTACTGTCTTGCAATATCAGTGGTGTTGACCCACACTGAATGAGGTGGGGAAGGCAGCCTGGTTGTTCCTTACAGACCATTTCTGGAGTAAAGGCAAGCACTACTGTTGGTTGGCCTAGGCACTTCAAGATGAAGTTGTACCACAGCACCTGATGTACATACATCTCTCTGTAGCAGCAGGTGATTTTTTTTTTTTTTTATTTCACAGTTATAGAGAAGAATTTAGAGACTTGTGCAATCCTTTCAACCATTAAGCTCAATAAGACCTAGCCAGTATTTTAAAAGTCCAAGGCCCACATTCACGATGGAGGTAAACTTTCCCTTTGTCTCTGTTTTTCTCCTGCACTGGTTCCAGTGCCCAGTGTAAATGCCTTCACAGGAAGGGAGAGAACTGCACTGAGAAATGTAGGGACCATTTGGGCTCTTTCTCCAAGGAAAAAAAGACCAATCTGTCCTGTACAACAGAGAGAGACAGGGTTGGTGTTACAAATATCTTTGAGTTGCTGGTCAGCACTTTCCATAAATACTCAATATAAAATTAGAGGAAGTGTATTAGTTTCCTGTTGATGAGAAAGAGGTTACTTACAAATTGCTGTTATTGTCTCATTGTTGACTAAAATTTTGTAGTTACCAGAGCAGGATGAGTCCAACTCGGTAAGAGGGAAAGCCCAATGGGAAGGGAGGCAGTGAAACACCAACACTTGAGCCTCTGCCTGGCACTGTATTGTTGTATGGTTGTTCATGGACTTGAGGGCTAGAAACTAGGAAATAATACCTAAAGTTGAAGGGTTTGGGCATTTTATTCACACCAGAATCTGTTGGACTGTAGCAGTCACTCTAGTTCCTTGAAAAAAAACCCCTTGTGGACGAGCCTCTTTGTAAACACTGCCTCGTCACCTTTGTTGGGAGTTGGCTGAGTGGTGTGCTTGCAGGAGCAGAATAGAGCTGTGCTGATCAGTGATCTCACCCGAGATGTGTTTACTAAGCAGGCTGGGCATGGCAGGTGGTTAGTGGTTCCTCTCGTGCCCATGGAATCAGGCAGCAGATGGCAGGGCAGCTGCTTGACACCTTGGATGCCCAGCTCCAGCCCTGCCCAATTGGCTCAGCCTCCCCCTGCCTGCAATCAGTGTGCATGCAGCAGCAACAGCAGCTGCCTTTCCTGGTGTGATGGATGACATTACTATCTGCTCCTTCACTTTTCCTGCCCACCCCTGGTTTGGAGCCGAGGTCTTGGTGCTCTGAACAGGGCCTGGCCCACAGGTGGGCTTTAATCTGAGGTGTGCGGGAGAAAGCCCAGGAGTGCAGAAGAAAGTCCTCTGACTTGCAGGTGCTCCCAGGAGAAAGGGGAAAGAAAAAAAAAACACCAACAGTTTTGAATCTTCTTTGTACTGGATAGCATTCCCCCCTCCATTGTTCTGTGTCTTTAGGTCACTGTATGTCTTGTAGCTCTCCCTCGATGTCAGAGCAGAGGCTATGGGGCATGACTGTCCCTTTTACAGGCAGCAGAGTCAACCCAAAATGACCTCTGCAGCTCTTTTGTTTAAGAGCTGAAGTCTGGTGTGTCTAGTGATAATAAATCCCAAGCAGAGTCCCATGTACTGGAATGAAAACCACCTGGACAACTTTTTTCCCCCCCTCTCAGAGTGTAATCCCATTAGCCTTGTGCTTTTTCTTGCTCCCCCTCTTTATCTTTTTTTGTCTTTTTTTTTCCCCCTTTTGTTTCCTTTTTTTTTTTTTTTTTCTTTTTCATACTGACAGCAATGTTACTTCAGAAAAGTTCTTAAATAAATGGTTGTGTGCAGGTACACAGGCCAGCAGGGAGCCTTTCAGAGGAACCTGGCGCCCTGTTGGCTTAGGGTGAGAAGAGATGCTTGTGCCTGGTGTGGAAGCAGAGCCTAGTGAAGAGGGTGGGCTGTGACCTGGCTTCCCTCTCGTACCAGCACCCCCCTCAGCTTCATCCACTTTGGGGGCATCTCTATCAGGCGGGAAGTGGGGATGATCTGAGAAGAGTGGGCTTGTGAGTGAGGGGTGTGTCCAAAAGCTAGGGCATGTGTGTGGGTTCTATGGCCTCACCCTATTGCCTCTGCCCTGGTAGAGGACGAATAAGCAGCAGTGTATCCTTATGCTTTACCGTCTGTACCCCCTTTTTTTTTTCCTCCTTTCCAGTTTTATCAATTTAATCTGTACTGTAGGGTGTTCCCAATGAGTTGTGGTAAAATACCTCTTGTTTTGAGGGAAAGAAAAAATGTTTTTTCCTTCAGTTGTGCATAGAGAACCTAAGCACCAATATCTGCTAATTTTGGAGTCTTAGACTCCAAAATTCAGGCTTTCAGGGTGCCAAGAGGGTCACTAATTATAATAATTATGCACTCATTATTGTACCAGCTGCTTCAATGTCCTGAATTTTGGAGCTAATTTAACATCAGGTAGAACTATTAACTTTCTTGCTGTTCTTATCTGAGAATTTAGCTGGTTTTATTTTCCAATTTTTTTTTTATAAGTTATCACAAATTTACCTGCTATTGAGTGTTGTATGTATCTGAAAATCCAACAACATAAGATTTTCAGGCATTATTTTTCTAATGTGTGGAATACAACAGTATCTGAATTAAGCTTAACTTTAGAATACCTGAACATACAACCAAACATTATTGTTTTCTACATTTGCTATATAAATATAACTATTTTTCTATTATTTTCCTATGGGTTTCACATCCTGTACAATTGTTGAAATTCAACTAAATTTACAGCTACTCCATACTTGAGTAAGACTTTATTTTTTTTAACGATTAAACTGTTAGTAGAAATAAACTATTTTTTTTAATAACTGAACTATTTGTAGTAACTAAAACTTCAAAGTGAAGAGCTAAACGGTATGTGAGGTTTGAAAAGGATCAGTGTTGCTATTTTGTATTGGATTTTAACACAAGGGTTCTGTTTATTATAAGTTTGTTACCATAGAAGTATAAACTGAAAGGTAGCAATGATGACTTTGTATAATATGTTATATTAAATAAACTTGTCCTGTTAGCACTGTGTGCAAAGCTTTATTTATATTACAGTAAGCTGTTTTCTGCTGCATTTACAATTCTGCTATACAGATAAACTAAGGGATCTCATGACACTATGATTTATTTCTCCCTGCAAACTGAAAAACATTAATATTTTTAAGCCTATTTGCCTGAATTAGTTGCATTAAATTGTCTGTTGGAGCACCATCAAACCTACCGTCCAAGAAAGGAAATAGATGAAAGTCTTATCTTCTTGTTCATATACTTAAAGGATGGGCAAATATTAAATACTGTGTTTAGAATTCATTGCTGTTGCAAACAATATTCAATAACCCTTTAAAATATATTCCTGCCCTGCAATAACGGATGAACTGTCACCTGGCACCAAATTAAATCAATTAAGAGAACTGGTAAAATCACACATAAGGCTTTGTCTGTTTGATCTTCTATGCTATGCAAATGTAGTCTTTCAGAAAGCAGTGAATTTACGCCTCAGGTTTGATTGAGCTGAACAGGTGCAGCTGAGTGAGTGACTTGGCCTGTAATATTGGTGGTGTTGGTGGTGATAGATAAGCTGTGAAGGAAACACTGAGCCTGAACTTCCAGTCTCAGGACAATTTGTAGGGCTAATAAATCAGAGGGCGAGGGCAGGGAAGAAGTATTTCTGTTTATCTAAAGGAGCAGATGTTGTCTGCACTCCAGGTACAAAGGCTGTGAAACGTCATAGTCTAGTCTTTTTATATGATATTTTCATTAAGGTACATACTTCTGACATGATACAGGTATAACTCCTTCTGTGAACATTTGTTCCTTTAAAAAAAGTGTATAAAAAAAGAAGTTTCATTTCATTTCATATAAAGATAGAGGTGGTAGAATTAATTTGAAATACCTTGATGGTAAGTATTTGGAGTTAAGCTCTTCCTCTTTCTACCCTTTTCCACTAAAACTGCTTGACAAAACACTGGGTAACCTATTGGATCTGGTTTGTCTGAAAGCATTTTAGAAGTAGTATATTGTTTCCATTTCTGTAGCAAAGTTATAGTACTGTGAGGTGTTTTTAAAGGAAATATTTGCTATTTTTTATGAAGGCTCCTATGTAATTAAAAAATGGACTATTTGGCTATGATAACAGATTTTCTCATTCGATATATTGATTTCTTAGTCATCTTTTTATTATATTGAAGATTGTTTTTTTGCATGAAACAAGAAATGCGAAATCCTTAGGGCTGAATATCAGGTAATAATCAGTTAAAACAACCCACCAATCGAAAATAATGAGTATGCAATGGCGTGTAATTGAGGAAGAAACTACTTTTTATCATCTGAGGTAGACACAATGACTTATCTGGGAAATAACAATTTATATGACAGCAACTGCTGCTGATATAAAGTTTCATTAGAAAATACTATTATTTTGCCATTTCTGGTGAAGGTGAGCTGAAATGATTTGTGTAATGTGTCTGCAGCACTGCAAGCTGTAATTCGAATATAAATTGATACTACCTGACCTCTCTTTGTGCTTTCTCTGTCAGTAAAAAACAAACTGAAAGCAGAAGGCTTTGTGCATTTATCAGATAATGCTTACAAAATGCTCTGAATCTGACAAACATGAAAGAGTAGAATACTTTGAAAAAGTAACGTAGCCAAATTGGATTTCTGGTATTGCGCCTGTCTGTTCTAGGTCTGTCTGTGTGTCCGTGTACTCTTAACAAGGCACAGGCCAGCCCATGGTCCGGGTTGACTCCTAAAGCCCCATGAGGTGTTTTACTTGCCTTAGGTAATTAACACCTAAGACATCCAGGTACTTATGGTTCGGCAACAGAAATGGCTCTTACATCTCTGTCTTAGTTAACAGACCTATAGACATCCAAATATGGGTGTGGAAATCTCAGAGTGGAACTTGTACTAAGAGCTTGAAATTTTTCCTTATAGCATGAGGTATCATCCTACTTTGTCTTAAAACACAATGCAAAAGGTCGAATTTGCTGTTGGTGTTTCTGAATGTGGATCTCCTGCTTAGATGAGAATCCTCCTTATGTACTTTTCTTTGACATATACGTGTGTAAAGATTTTTCTTTCACTGCTTAGCTTATGAGTTTATCCTTGCAAAAGAATTAAAAGCTGAAAACCACCATCATTTTTCATTATTTCATTTAATGTCTTTGTTAGAAGTATGTTACAATATGTACTCACATTAAAAATTTTTTACTTGCACTGGGATGAATTTAGAATATGTTTTCCTTTATGCACAGAAATATGCCCAACTTGCATGCCCATGTGTGTTATTTTTTTTCGAAGTAAATGCTTCTATCATTTTGCTTATTTCTTCTACTCTGATCTATCTGCAGCAGTTTTCCAGCCACATCTGCAATAGAGACAAGGTTCAGCTTGTCTTTGTACTTTATCATGTTCTTATGTGGTTTAAAACTCTACTGTTCTGTGGTCCTGTTGCATAACATTCATGATTCATTTTGAATTAATTTCCTCCAGGGCTCTTATTAATATTGCTTTTTTCTCCTCCCTGTATACGAGCTTATTATGGAGACAGGTCAGAAAGGCCTGGTAGTGCTAGAAAACAAGAGCAGAGAAACAGAGGCTAGTCCTATGTCGGGAGCAAGAAAAAGTTTATGTCACTGGGGAGCTGTTAAAATCTCTGATGCATGGGCGTGGAGAGCAAGGTTTTTTGCCATTGCTGTAGTTTCTTTCATATCTAAACCACTGTTGATCTAAAGACTTTATTGTTAAGAAATAGTCTGTTTTTTTATCCTTTGCCTTTCTCTGTTGCACAAGTACTGAATATGCAGGTATTTAATTTAATTAATGTCACACATATTAACATTTGAATTACGATGTATACAACAATACCTTTGCTTGAAAAAATAAATGAACATTAAAATTGAATGTGCTTCAAAAGACTTTTGAGGACTTTATTAACCAAAATACAGTTTTTACTTATCATGTATGTCTGGTTTAATAAGAAACTTTCTTATTTAGGGGCTTTCTATATCACCACTGTCAACATGAGGCTAGGGAGTTCACCGAGATTTTTTTATTCCTTACTGTTCTTAAAAAGTCACCTTTCCCATTTCTCCTTAACTAATCATGTGAAACAGTTTTCAGAAGGATTGTGTGTGTGGGTGCAATCATCCACAAAGTGCTAAGAGGAACTGTGAGTGGCTATGCTGCTGGCATCCTGCATCTCACTGTTCTTGCAGGCATGTGGCTGCTGCTGTTCCCGCAGTTACAGATGGGATGCCTCAGAGATAGGTGGCAAATGACTGTAAATTTTAATGTAATTTGGCTGCCAGAATCTCTTAAGCCACTTCTAAAACTTTAAGTTATGATTGAATGTTTCTTGGGAAAGAGGTTTTCCCTAAATACTCATTTTTTTATTGACTGAAGGAAGGTGGGTTTTCATTGTGCTGGTTTTTGAAACTGAAAGAATCAGGCTTGACTGGAAGTAAGTGTTCTCCATAAAATATATAATCATGTAATTCTGAAAGATGATGCTGTGTTCTATATACCAGTCTTTTCAAAATTGTTTCTGTTGACATATCTGGTCTGTTCATATTGCCTTTATTTTTTTTAATCATATCGAGTGCCCTGGTGTATTATTTTTATATCTCATACTTCATGTAATATTAGGCCAAAGCATTTACCATAAATTTTTGATCTGATACGACAACATACTCTATTTCCTCCATGCGTTCTTTTTTCTTTACATTTTCATTAGAGGAAATTGCAGGTTGCTTGCAGGAAATCTCCTGTTCATTGCTATGACCTGTGTAAACAGCTATCAGATAGCCTTTGGTATCTAGGCGCTAGTCTGACCTCGCAACAACAACAGACTCAATCTGCCTCAATCCAAGGTTTCAGATGGGATGAAGAGGTGCTGAAGGGAAAGGTGTGTATCAGTCACACAGTCTGGTGGGGGGCAGGGTAGTGCTCAGGAAGGACAGATCCCTTCTCTTCATCATTTCTGTTAGGTCTACTGATGATTCAGCATAATGAATAAATAAAGACCAAAGCTATACAATGACATTCTTTTTATTAATAAACCAAATCCATCCAGTTTGGAAGAAGTCAGATTTCAAAATAGCTACTGGTAAAATGTTGTCAAATATGACATTCATCTGAAGCAGGACTATTAGGGTTAGGTATTTTCTGCTTTTTTGTATGTGTTTTTTTTTGGATTTGCGGGAGGTGGGTGTTTGTGTGTGTTTATTTAACAATTCTATAAATAATTTATATTATAAAAGTGGTGAAACAGGGAAAGAATGAAGTGGCTGGGTACTGCTTTTGATAATGTGCTAAACTATTAGCTTGGTAATGAGAGTGATCATGTTACATGTAGTAGACTCATTCAGCTCACATTTTTGCTTAAGGATGCTTGAACATGCAGCTTTCCTCTGTGAAGAAAGTGCTCTGTTAACCAGACTAGAAATAACTCAGAAATAAGGTTTGTTGTGCTGCTCTGTATACAACATTAAACACTCGGGTAGCAGGGACTGGAACCAGATGTTTCATTTCCCAAGAGACTAATCTAGCCACCAGGCTAGAGAGTTGCATTTTCCCATTGCTCCTCCCTTCCTCCATTTACATACGGTTTATACACAGGAGACAGTTCCAATTGTCCTGGAGTATTAGAAATTTTCACACTGGCATATCATTTTCCAAAGGGTATAACTGAGCCATGTCTAATTCGAGTGCAGGAAGGAGTGATTAGCCAAAAGATACTTTAGTAGGTCAAGTACCAAGACGTACATGGTTCCTCATAGAGACAGTGTTACAATAGTAACTCGCTTTATCTGAGAAATTTTTGTGCCCCTAAGGTTGTCTCAAGAAGCCAAGAGAGCTTAAGATCCAGTTTGAACTGAAATGACTATGAGGAAATTTCCTTCTGAACTGCACTAGGAAAAGTGTTGCCTGCAGGTTCAGGGAGGTGATCCTTCCTCTCTACTTGGTGCTGGTGAGACTGAATCAGCTGTTCTGGGTTCAGTTCTGGGTTCAGTTCTAGGCTTCCTAGTACAGGTGTGGGCACAGTATAGCAAGTCCAGCATAGGGCTACAAATACGATCAAGGAACTGGAGCATCTTCTCCATGAGTTGAGAGAGGGGTGACTCTTCTGCCTGGAGGAGAAAAGACTCAGGGGAAGCTCATCAATGCATGATGATGAGCCCTCCCCACCTGAAGGGAAGGACTGAAAAGCAGGAAGAAACATGTTCCTGTGGTACCCTGTGAGAGGCCGAGTGTCACTGAGCACTAACTAAACCACAGGACTTCCTGCTGAACATCAAGAAACTGTTACTGTGAGGGTGATCAAACACTGCCACAGGTTGCCCAGAGAAGCTGTGGAGCCTTACTGGACATGAACCTGGACTTCCTGCCATATGTGACCTTGCTTGAACAGGGGGGTTTGACTAGACAATCCCCAGAAGCCTCTTCTGACTTAATTTTTTTCTGTGGAAAATAAGCAGCTCTTTACTCTTCTACTCACAAGTACTCATTGACCATATAAACAGCACCCAGTAACTGGGAATTTTGATATGTAATTTGAAGAGGGAAAGCTGGAGTGACTTTGTTCCTGAATCCACTAATCTCTGTGCTCTTTGGATGCCATTAAAGCTGCAATTGCAAACAAGGCTTCAACAGAGAAAAATATAAATTTATTTTCATTAATATATCCTAGGAAATAGAAGATTTCAAATGATTCACTTAAAAAAAATGAAATGTAAAGCACATCTTTCTAATATTCTGAGTTTCCTTGTTCCAGTGTGATGTTGAGAATCCACTTCTCCTTTGGAGTGTCATTGGTACGTTGAGGTCTCCATGATTTGGTCTTCCATGGCTAACTTAAAATACAACTGGTATCGATGAAAAGGTTTTTGTTTGCTTTGAGCTGGAGCTGAATGGTGTCTAACACTGCAGGTTTTGTCTCTGTTCAAAACCCGGCATGCAGGGGCTGTGCGTGTTTTCAAGATTTCACTGTCATTCCTCTTGGCTGTTCCTTGATGACCTGACACCCACATACGTCTTGTTCCCATGGCCTCAGTTGTGATGCAGAATAGCTCATGGGACTGTGCAATGGGCTATAATAAGATCCTAATGGTTGGACTCTAAGGTCTACAATGGTTCGAGGCTATTACAGATATATATACAGATATATATATACATCATTCTTACAGAGCTGTTTTCAACCTTCACTTCCCTGCCCTGGATCACTGCCTGCCTGCCCAGCCTCGGACACCTGAGCTGGTGCGAGCACTGCGGTGGCCAAGCAGCAGGCAGGTAGGGCTTCCTTGTCCCCACACTGCTGTCAGGGATGGCGCTCTGCATTCTGCATGTGGCAGTGCAGGCAGTAGACATTATACGTCACTGGGAATAACGTGAAGAAATATCACTGTATTTCTGAATGCAAGCTGCGTTGTATATATTAACTCTGTGTGATCAACAATGGTATTTCTAAAAGTTGTCACTTTAGTCATTTGTACAAACTTTAACTGTCACATAGTTGGAGTCTTGGGTTTTCTATGACTAAGTGTGTTATAACATCTCCCTTGTAACTTGACTTTCACAATTGTATTTTCCATTCTTCTAGAGGAGATTTCTGTGTTTCATAAAACAACAGGCCATGGGATTCAGACCAACAGCAGAGCAAGGTGTGAGTCACGAAGATCATCTTTTAAATACCTTCTTTTTTAAAGTCTTCTCCTCCCATTTTATTAAACTGAATCCTTTATTATACTGAGCAAGTACAAGCTGGGTAAAGTTGATATCATTACTGATGATGGAGAAGTTGGTCTCGAAAACATATCTTGAAGAAGGTTGGTTAATATTTGATTATAGGAGACATTGGTTGTTAAGTTTCTTTGTTTACTAGTTAATGAGGTAGCACATACTGAATATCAGAGTTGCAAGTTCTGTTACTTTAAATTTTGTTATGACATTTATATCAATTGTGAAAAGTAAAAGCTAAATGCTTAATTATACTACCTTCCAAAGGAGTAATATACCTATAGCTTTTCTTTTTTTACCTCCTTTTAATGAATCTGTTCCTTCATTTATCTTGACTGAAGAAAAATAATTGTCTGATTTTAATAGCTATCAACAAGGAGGTTGGCATAGCATGGTTCCTGCTTACATTCGTTGCTTTAATTTTAGTCCTTTATGGTGATTCTTTTTCCTCTTAAGTTTGTTAATTATAAACCTTATGAAAAGCTGATTTTTTTAAAATGAACTGAGAAAGAGTAAAATTATGCATTATATATTTTGTTACAAGAAGTTTAAAACCAGGCAGAAGATATGCATGCTTATATGAGGAAGAAAGGGAGCATGAGTGCTAAACTGGAGAAGATTACAATTTTCACCAATTAACTTTGGACCATTACTTAGGCTACACAGATGCTGGGTAGTGAGGGACTCCTAAGCTTTTAAATATCCAACTAAGCAATTTTGATTGGCAAAAAGATTTTTTTTTCAATCTTCTAAAATAACTTTATAAAACAATTTTTAAAAAAAGGAAACATTCAAGAGGTGGAATCTGGGAAATAAGTCAATTTATATTGCTTCAATACATATAATAATTTTACTTTGTAGTAAGAGAAAATAGTGAGCAACAGCTGAACAAACAGCATAACCAAAGAGCAGAGATTCTCTATACATATATTATCTGTTAGTTGTATATTATAATAAAATGAACAAAATCAGTAAAATAGCAACGTTTGAATTACTGAAGTTTCTCTTCGTAAATTAAGGGAATTGAAAGTGATGGCCCTGCTTGACATCAGTTTGAGTCATTTCAGCTAATTTCATTTCAGCGGTCAAAAATAGTTTAACACAATTCCATGTTTTCCTTGAGAAGTCTTTTTCTTTTCCTTTTGTTGATTTTCCTGCCTTCATGCTCTTGAGAGCTGTTTAATTATTTCCACTAAAATAGTTTATGGCTAATCGTTCTGTTTCAACTTTGCTGAAAAGTGTAGATGCAAAAGTGAACATTAGTATCAGTCTAACCTAATTCAAGACAGTTACTTCTTTGAACATGTCCACAGAATTTTCTTACAGTTCAGCAAAACGTTTGATGATGGTTTCTTGAGATTCAATTCAACTTCCTTGAACTGCATTTTCCACAAGAGAATGTTGCTTGATCTTTTAGTTAATTTTCAACAGCAGATACTTTTGAACTTAATTTTCAGTTAGTTTAACAAATGGAAATGGAAAAAAAAAAAAGTTGTTTCCTGGAATATCAAGGAATATTTATTATTTCAATCAATGAATTCAGATTATTTAAATATTTCTGAACAGTCTCATGTTGTACAATTTTTTTTCGAACCTGTAGAAATGTTACCAGGTTAGAAACAGGTATAGTAACAATTTATTCTGCAGCTATGAGTAATTTTACAATGGAAGTCTGCTAATTTCCTTTCTAGCATTTATTTTCCTGGTAAGCTGCTTTTAACAGATTTCTTCAGTGAATTTATTTTCCCCTTAGGAATTGGTAATACTTTAATTCTTCCTTTAGTTGTTCACATGTATGTTTTACTGTCGCTAAGCAGAAAAAGCTGTGCTAGAAGTATCCGTTGTTGGTAAATCTTGGGTTTCGTGTATCCTGAAAAATACAGAAAATTAGTGTCTGCAACTTGTTGATCTTCCCAAAGGAAGGATTTGTGGAGTTGCTTAACAGCTCTTTTCTCCAGCTGTTCCTTTTCAAACCTTGGCTGCTGTTTATCCCTCAGCAAGGCTGCTTGGAACATGTGTTATGTGATACTGGAAGTGATCGGTTCATGGATGGGGTTCACTGCTTATCTGAAAATAGTGAAGCTGGCAGGAGCAGACTTCTTAAATCCCTGCCTTTTCTGGAACAGGGGGCTTGTGGATCTTCTCCACAGTGCAAGGTGCAGCCTGACCTCCTGAAATGCTTTGCCTTACTTTTTTTCACTGAAGTTACGTTCATTGTCTCTTCCAGCACTGTCTATAAGCATGCAAATAACTTTTAAGTAAGTAATTCCATTAGCTTTGGCAGGAAAACTTGAGTATGTAAAACTAGACATACTTGAGTACTTTATTGAATCAGGGACTAGATTTTTCATAATCTTCTCTTTATTTTTAATCTGAATGAGTGGGTCAGTTTCAGGAACCAGATGTCTTACTTTAAGAGCTCTGCACTTTGTCAGTTGTGATCAGCCCATACTTTTTTTTTTAACCAACATTTATTTTCTTCCAGTCCAGAGAAAATTAGATTCTTGCTTTTAACATCTCTTTTAAAGAAGGCATAAGTAATAAACCCACCAAATTAACAATAACTGTATCTCAGCAGCACAGCTTTGAGAAGCTGCAAAGTAATTTTAAAATTTCTTTAGAGATAACAACAAATAATTCTGGGGCTCTTTTTTGTAGGTGTCTCTTGAACAGTGAGGTTAAGTTACAATAAATGAGCAAGGTATTCAACATGACCTCTATGTTGCGTATTCCAGGGCTTCTGGAATTACTGGAATTTTACATCAGGCTAAGTGTTGTATAAAGTATTGAAGAAACTCTTCTTAAGCTGTGAGAGTGAAAGATTCTTAGTGTCCATGTTTCCTTGACCTAAGATATGTCTAAATTGTAATTACAGCAAAATGTCTCAAAATGGCATTATTGCTGATTATATGCAAGTTTTGTTTATTTTCATATTTTTCTAGAATTTTTTAGATTAGCTTGTTAGCATTTTGAGGAGATGCAAGTGTATCCTGGTATAAAGTAGGTTTTCCTTCTCTTGATTTTACATGCAGTCTGTACAATGTTAACATTCAGAATCCAGTGAATCATTTGAAAATACCACAAATCCTAGTAAGACTCTAGCTGTAACATAGATGTGAGTTGCAGAGACCACAGTAAAAATGTAAAGATTAATTAATTTTAATTAAAGATAGGTGCTTAAAACCCATTTGAAGAGATATATACTTTTAAAATCAAAAGCTGTGTCATCAAGAACTATCATTTTATAACACCTAAGTTTTTGCTTTTCAGTTGTTAAGCAAGTGGTAAATTCCTGGCTTATTATGTCTTAAATTGACAGAGCAAGTTGGAAAAGAAAGAACAAAGAAATGGAAACTTCTGCATACCTAATAGGATTAGTTTGAGTGTATTTTATGAATTCAAATTTGTAAGCAATTCAGTAAAAACTGTGATGGTTTTTATATTGCGTTAGTTTCTTAACTGAGATACTGTGTTGTACCAGTTCTTAATAAAAACAAAGTTATGGTTGTAATAACCTTAACCAAATCGCTAATCTTATAAATATAAATTTTACACAAGCGATGTTCCAAAACCTCATATTGAGTAACCATTAATTGTGTTCACTTCCATTAATGCTTTTGATTGATGTATCACTGTTTCTGTTGTTATCTGACAAATTCATAATACCTGTAGTTTTTCTGTTTACTAATTAATCTTGCTAACTATTTGTAAAATAGCTTTCTTTCAGTCTTCTGGAAGTGTGGCTGAATTCCAAGTGGCAGTTCAAGTGGTAGAATACTTCTTAGCCATATATTGTAAAATTTTTTAGAGATAGTTTGAATTTGCTGATGAAAGGTACTGTAGCTGCTGCTTAGCATTCTACTTACATATTATCATGCTAGCAAATACATATTAAATAAATATTGCCTGGCTTGATCTACATATTGGTAACTTTTGCCATTTGTCTATTACTGCCTGTTGAAGTGCTAATATTTTATTTAAAAAGTAGTTTTACTTTTCTTCTGTTGTGTCTTGTCAGTTACAGGTTTTTCAGTATGTATGTATAGGAACCCATATATACTTCCTGGAGAAGTAGCCCATCATTGGGAAGATTTTTTTCAATTATAAATAAAATATTCAATTATATTTGTTCCTTTTCAGTAGAACTAGTTTTACAGTCGGACAGCACACTCTCTTTTGCATCTGCATGAATTCAAATTAGATGATAACTGTTATTTTTGCTTTTTTTGTGTCTTCTTTTAATAGCATTTCACAGGTTTTCAGGAACAAGTCATAACAGATATTTTTCCCAACATATTTCATTAACTCATAAATACACCAGCTTAATTCTATCTCTTTCCTCCTTAAATAGTTATATATATATAACTAAATTTATATAAATTTTGTGGAAAAATCTATTTTCCGTGCAGCATGGATTCATGCATGAGATTTCTGATTAGAATAGGCAATTATATAAAGCATATAACCAGATGGTCACATACCCCTTTAAAGGTATGCTCCAAGAAATAGAGCTGCTTTTTAACCTAATCTTTCATTCGCTGTTTCTGTAAAGCACCTGAGTGTTTCTTGAGCTTAAGATGTTCAATGCCATGTGCTGTCCTTTACATATCTTTTCAGAGTTTCTGATGCCTGGGTGTCAGTGTATCTTTCCATGTGTTTCTTTGTTTTCCTGCTTCACGTTTGAATACAGTTCTTTCCTATATCTCTAATTCATGCCAGGCCTTCATTTTTCCCTGTCATTTCAGAATCGATTTCTGCTAGATTCTTTGCATTAGATTTATTTTAAGGAACTGTGATAAATCAATAAAATACATTAAATCACTTCTATAAAACTTTTCCCTTTCTGACTGCCTGTCATCAATTCACAAAATGTTCCAAGATAGATATTCTTACTTATGTAAAAACTATACAGTTCTTATTTGTATTTGCAAGTCTAATAGCCTTGTCATTGTCCCTTTTGTTGCTGTTTGGGAGCTTTGCTGAAAGAGTATATTTGGGTACTGAATCTCCTGTCTTTAAAATATGCATTCAAGTCCATTACAAGGCAGAATTAAAATAATTTTGGCAGTTTTAGACCAATTTTTTCTGAATTTCTGTCCCATAATAAAGCATAATTCAGAATACATGCCCTTTTCTGCTTCAGTTGGTTTGTGTCAGGGATACTGCAGGTGAAGGCTGAAGTATATAAAAGCTTGCTCAGCACTCCACTACTGTTTGTCTTATCACATTAAACTTGTCTTATTATATTTCTTGAGAACATTTAAAGTGAAAAAGAAGCATTAAGCTAAATTCTTCATGAGGAGAAATACAATCACAAATCATCCCCTTTTTTTGCCATCATATAAATGCCCAGAACCATTAAAAAGAGCATATTCATTGACCTTTTCTTTGTTTCCTCTATGTATTTCCCTTTTTGGACTGGATCCCTAAACTATAACATTAAACTTGGTAGCTTATTTTGGTCCTTACATGGCTTGTTACTAACTGTACTGTTTCATATTTGCTCATCTTATTCAGGACTTGTAAGTACAAAATACCTTCTTATAATATGCCACATAGTATTTAAGATTAATTACTAAATCTGTTTTGCCATGCAGTAGTCTTGTTTGAATGCCATCATCTTGGGTAAATGTGAAATGATTAGTCTGTATTGGCAATTCATTTAGTTTTACAGCTTTATTAAGCACTTCTATGTAATGAACCAGTTGAGCATGGCTTGTGTGGTCTGAACTCACAAAGGAAAACAGATCAACCTTTTATTTGTTGGTGACTAATCCTGATGCTTTCATGCTGTTATACTGTACTTACTGTCTTCTAATCATGCAAAGTATAATTATAAATATCAGAAAATGCTGAAGCCAGCTGCAGTTTTTAATGTTGAAGACATCAAAGTCTTGGTAACATTAGTATAACAGAGACGAGTATCTAGTAATTTACAAAGAGAGAAAATAAATAGCTAAGGGGTAGATGGCATTTTCCAGATCCTTTCTGTAAGCGAAAGTGATTCCCACTCCCACATATGCTGGTGAGCTGATTACTAAAGGAGGAAGCATTGTAAACAGTGTGACAGAGTAGATTGCATCACTTGTCTTCCCAGTTAAAATACACAGGAAGGAAACGACACCTGTGCAGAGAACACACTTAATAGCTTCTCTGTTTTATCTCAGGTGGCAGAGTCTAATGGGGGGGAGGTTCAGTCTTGCGTGTGTTTAGCTTCTGTGCCCTGCTTTTTTTCGGCCCATCTGGTTTACCCCTCTCACTCATTTTTGGGCCAGAGTCCTTGACTTTTCATGCCATTCTCTCTCTTCTGTTTGAAGTGTGGGTTTGCGATTCTTGTGGGCAAAGGGATTGGATTTTTCCCCTACTAAATTCCAGAGGCTGCCAATGCAATTTAGAGATTCCAGCAGCTGTAAAGTAAAAGATTGTTATATTTTATTCTGTGATATAAGGAACTAAAGATTTTTATAACCATTAGATGCCAAATTATCCTTTTATTACTTCAAATAGATATATTTATATGACTAAATAGAAATTCAGTGTGGATTTTCTCCACAATGAAATCTGCTAGGTGATGAATACATTTCTCTGACAGAGGTCCAGTACCATCAAAAGAATGATCTAAATGGATGACTCTAGGTGGTTATAAATGTTATGAACATTATTAGAGTATTACTAAGAAGAATGGTGTTAAATGGCTTTCTGGCTGTAAACTTTGTTTTCTAGATATATTTTATTCCAATCATTAAATGGGGTATTTGAAAGGCTGTACACCGTGGCTGGCAACCTTAACCTTTCATTAACAAAACTTTCAACTGTTTGTTTTCTTGCTGATTTTGCTTTTAATCAGAAGGGAAAATATTCATATTAGTAGTCAAGTTGGCAGCTATAATTGTTATTGTAACTTTCTGTGTCTGAGGACAAATAAAGGGTAACCTGTGACTAAGTAACTCTTTTCCTTTATTTGTAATAAAAGGGGTTTATGGTCATTCATGTAAATATGTTGTCTATTTAATGATAGAGTATAAATCACAGGTGTGGACTGTATTTTGAATGCATGTTAGTTATTTTAACATTAAACTATGAAGGAAGGAAGGCCTGTTGTGTGCCATGCGGTTAACTCTTTTTCTCTATCCCACTATAACCAAGCCGTTGTCTCTTTAAGGAAGCTACTGATATTTTAGAAGAACTTTTATAAAGCTAATGTTAATAACTGTCTTTTTGGTTACAAAAAAAGCAACAGAAAAGGAAGGATGTGTTAAGAAAACTACCGCAGATTAAGTAATTGTCGTCTTTTTATAAAATAATTCTGTAACTTGGGCTTGGTTCCTTCCTCTGCCTGAAAGGTATTTCCTCCCTGGGACGGTGCAGTGACTGTGTGGCTATAGGACATTTGGGTGTTTTTAAAGGCTAGTCCTCTTAATTTCTGCAGTCCCTATTTTGCACTTTTTGCAAGGGGTGTGAGTGGGGGGAAAAAGGGTTTCTTTGTGTATGCAAGTAGGAGGAGCAGTTCCAGGGATGTTTGGGCAGGTGTCTCTTGTCTTCCGTGAGGATGAGCGGAGCCTGGATGTTCACGGAGAGAGATGATTCTTTATCCCTTTTCCCCGGTGTCAGCACACATGTTACAGCAGAGGTGTGCAGGGGATTGGCAGACAGCCCCTCTCTGGTTCCTTCCGCTGCGTGACCACATGAACGGTCACATCGACACCCTGTTACCCTCTTCCAAAATTTACTTGAATGATTTTTTTTTTTCCCCTTCAAGGTGCTTTTTAATTTTAATTCTAGCCTGGATTAAGTTCAGACAGACCCCAGTTCAGATTTTTTGGCTGCTGGGAGTTCCTGAGAGCCCCTAGTATAGACAGGGCTGGCACCATGCCTGTTCCCTATCCTGTGTGCACATCTGCACGTGATCTCTGTGGCCTGGGGATCAGGCCTGCCCCCGCCCAGAGCAAGCCAGTGCTTTTCAGATCATGGGAGTTACACAGGGAGTATGATTTAAAAGTGTTCAAAGGCAGGACTGCATCCAATGTTTATGCATTTTAAAGACATTAACTGGATGTCTCAATCTTAAGAAACACCACTCCTTGGAGGGCTATGATTTGTCAATAAACAAACCCATGCGTGAAATGCTGCAGCTCCCCTGCAGTCTGTTGAGACACGGTAAATCACTGCAGGGTGGCTAAATATTGTTGGGTTTGGAGCACCAGTGTTCCTTATGACAGAGGTTTGCTGCAAACCACATAGATTAATTCCTCTTGCATTCAAAGTTGAAAACAATTATCCCTAGACGGGCAGATACCCTAAATCAAGGGTTGGACTTGATGATCTCAGAGGTCTTTTCCAACCGAGTTGATTCTATGATTCTATGAAATTATTGTCGCCATCGTTGTTGGTAGTAATAGTAGTAGTACATTTAAAATAAATTATTACATTCTCAGTTCAAACCTGCAGTTTCAGAATTGTGGTGACAACATCACCACAGTAGATAATGCTTAGTTAAAAATGGCCCAAATGATTAAAGGCGAATGACTATCAGAAGAAGGGAAGGAAAAAAAAAAAAGGACACATACAATTTAGACTACAATAATACAAATTTAGACTGCAGTATGTAGATACATTCCTTCAGACAGCTGGGATGGACACAATTTTTTTTATTCTGAGGTACGACAGCCAAAAATGTGAATAGTTTCTTCTTTTTTCCCCCAGAAAAAGAGAAATCCAAATTTTTTTTTGGTGGCTAGGTCAAATAGTTTTCTTTTACTTACTCCAGTCTGTATTTTTAATGTACAAATGATGCCAGAATGAGTAGAATATTTTTGTATAATACAAGAACTAATTGTGTCATTATTAGGAATTATCAGTAGTCAGAGATGTGTGTGATAATCCAGCCTGGATTTAAGTGCATGCATTTGTGCCATTCTGTTAGGGTGAATATGAAATTGGATGCAAATATGTTAATGCATTGAACCATTTTTGGCTGTTACAATGCTGTACAGACATGTGAAAATGAAGTTATGTCAGAAGTATTACAGTATTAGTAGAACCTGTGAGTTTGTCTGAATGTAGACATATTAATCATTTGTGGTTTCTTATTCTGTGCACGTTGCATATGAAGAGACTGGGCTTGAAGTTATGTTACACCTATGCTGTCTGTAATAACATTATTTGCATTCTACTTATCAAGGGACTTATTTCATAAAATGTTAATTCTAAGATGTTCTTCCAAAGTGAGCTGATCATTCTTTGTTTTTATTTGAAATTTTTCTTTGAAACGGATCAGGAAGCCATACATACTTATTTGCATTTTCCCTTAAAATGTATAAATTTAAGTCATCCACAAAAATAAATACTAAGTATTAAGGTATTGCAGCTCTTATTTGGAGTTTTAACAACTACTGTAAACATCCTTTTTGCCTTCCATGGTTTTTTTCCCTCTCAGATGTGTGAAGTTTCCTTTTGCAGGAAGAGGGATAATGGCTATCTCATTTCACTCTAGGACCATCCGATATCCTTTTTCCTTTGAACTGTTTTCCAGAGTATCATGTCCAAATGAACTTTTCACTTTGCATAGTTTGTTGTTTTACGTTTTGGTCCCTGCCCCAACCCCTTAAAAACCCCAAAAAATTTCCTTTCTTCTTGAGTAAATCTAGAGTAACTCTTTTTCTGAGAACTAGCAATGCACAGTAAGTCTGGTGGTACCCACCGCCAGATCAAGTGATGCCCAAACTCTTGCCTGGCTCTGCTTTTCTAGGGCTTTATCAGTGATGCTGAGGCTAGTACTCTGGGGAAGGTGGGGGGAGGGAGGGATATGGGGGAGCATGTGTACCCATTATTATAATTCTGGCTGGTTTTTAACTCTCTTCTTCTGGCCACCAGAGAGATTGGAGTTTGTATAGTGTCTGAGAAATTTGTGCTGGAGAAAGTATTGTCAAAATGGAAACATTCTTGCTAAATATCCATGCCCAAAAAAATGGATAGTTCTGGTTAGAAAGACTTTAACTAGTTATGATTGACAACTGCTTTTTTTTTTCCTTATAGTTCTAAGTCGTAGAGCACTGTAGAAAGAGGTGGCACAATACTAAAAGGGGTTGGTTTACTGTTTGTTTCTCTTTTATGATTACCGTATCTTAGCACATAAATCCAGCAGAATTTCATTTGCAAGATGGGCATATGTGTGAAGAAAGACATTGTGTGATACACTCAGTAAAACATATGATGCAATTTTCAGTCTTACTATGTGTCAACTTCATAATTTGCAAAATTGGGGGTTTTTTTTCCTAGATACATTTTTGGAAGAGGTTTTTCTGATTCATCTATATTTATCTCCAAACTTGACTAAGTTATATAATTTATTCAGATGATACTCAACAATGCCTTGTTGAGGCATTGTTTCTGGTTTCTTGTACAAGTTATCTTTATCTTTTTCTTTTAAATTAAATGGCAAGAAAAAAAAATTCTCTGGGAAAGTTGATTTCCAAACTCAGTTTGGTATTTTTGCTTCAAATTCTTAGTAAAGATTCTCACTGATTTTTGTTTTAGTATGTTGCCTGTTTTCTTTAGGAAAAAATGGCTTGCCTCATTGCAATTTACTAGCAAACCCCTATCAACTCTGTAGCTGTTGAAAGAAAATTTGTGAGAAGTGGTACCATGTGCTGAATTAAGAACAGCACCTGTCCCATCTGTATCCAGTCAGTGCCCATAAACTGGCTGTATCTTAGGGAGATCATCTGAAATCAGTTACCTAGTATTCTGCTGGGAGCTGGGGAAGTGGGAAAGGAGTTCGTGGCCTGGCAGCATTTCCTGCAAGAGTCCAAAACTTTCTGTTCCAGTATGCGTAAAGTGTAGTTGCCAGACCTCTCCTTTGGAGTACAAATGTGTAAACAGTAATCCTTAAAATAGTACGTCTGTTTCAGCTGAGGAGGGTTCTTTTGGTTTAAGAGATTTTTTTTCCTCTACTTTCATTTTGTGCTTCATTGTGTTTCTGTTCACAGTGGCATATGTGTCTGAAAGTTGAATGTCCCACTCTGATCTACTTTATATGTAATGCTTCATGTATTCAATTTCCCAGTGAAATTGCTTTCCAAATACGACTTGAAAACACATTTCTTCTTTGCCTTTCATCTTAATGCTTCTTCCTTGCTTTGATGTATTATTTAATTCTGTAATTTTATTATTTAACACCTGAGATCATGCCGAAGTATGATTTCTGAGAAGCCCACTGTATAGACATGCCCACTGTTTAAAGCTGGGTAGAAATTTTCTGAAAAGAAACAACAAATATTTTTTGAAAGTGGAAATTGACTGAGGCTAAACATCTTATTTTGAATACCTGGGTTGAGAAAATTTGGCCAATTTGAAGGTAGGAGTCTGATATGAACCTGTCAGTCTCAGGAGCTGTGGCTTTTTTCAGATAGACAAAAGCAAAGTTTGGAAAATATAAAAAAAAGGCACATAATTTTATTATTGAATAGTTAATAATGACAGCAAGAAAAAAAAAAGCCATTTCTAGCTCCTTGCTCCTGGTTCCTTAGAAAATTCCATAAAACTGATGAGAAATCCACTCATGATTCTGCTTTTGCAGACCTGGGTCTTCATGGCAGATAGCTCAAGTGACTCAAAAAGTCTGATTTTGTACATGTTGATCAACTTTTGCATAAAACAGAAGAGGGAAGTGAACACTGTTAAAGATTAGTATTTGACACTGAGCCAGTACTCCTGAAAGCACCATTTGCCTGATCCCTCTGGGATCAATGTTTAATACTATCTTAAAGCAGTGGAAAAATATCAATTTAGTCCTAAAATTCTCCAAACCACAGCAAGGTCTCCAGAAGGAGTTACAGCTGGCAGAATTTTTATTCTTACAATTTCTGTATGTCAGAATAGATTGGTGTTTGTTGTGAATGGCTCCCTTGATTCTGAAAAGTGCCAGCAAATGGTAATTTTCTTATGTATCTATTTATTCTGAATATCTGCTGCCTTGATTATCTCTTAAACATCAGGACTAAAGAAAAAAGTGATTTACAATACCTGCTTAGAACATAATTATAGGAAGTGACACCTGACTTTTTCAAAGGCAGGTAGTAAAAATACTATTGTTATGGTCTTCCCTGAGAGATGAATTTTCTGCAGCACTCATGGTACATCTACACGCATGGTGTTCTGCCAAGTGAAAATAATTGAGTTAACTTTGAATAAGCAGTCTAGTCATGTCAGATGTGTGTTCTGCTCAAGTTAAATGCTGCTTCTCAGCAGTGTTAATTGAAGTATTGCCCTAATATTAATTAAACTTGCCTCGTTCACATTAGTGACCTTGCACTTTTGATTCAGCACAGTTTCAGTGAATTTAGACCTTTGGATATCTGTACAGTTCAGGTTATTTTCTAGTTACCATTCTATGAGAAATAATTAAGCATTCAAAATTATGTTCTCTGAATTTTTTATATCATTGAGAGCATGCACATATACATGAGTGGGTTTTTGAAAGATGCAACAGTATTGCACGCCTGAAAGTAAAACAAACAAAACCTCTTCATTGCTCCTTTCCTGGTTTCCTTCTTTTGTGTTTCTTGCTTTCTACTTTAAATCCTGCTTTAAAATGTATCTTTTTGACCAGTGTAAGAAACAACTGAGGGGCTGAGTCAAATGAGATTTCTTCATCTGATGGACAAAACAAGAGAAAGTCAAATATATATTCCTACATACATTATATGTTTATATTTTTATTACATAATATGTTATATATTTGACTGGATAAAGCTACAATGTTTTTGACATTATGTGGAATTTTTAGTATATTTTGTTAATCCTGGATCTAGAACCTGAGGAAACAGACCAAAGACTAAGCTTGTCCTTCTCAAGAAGATCTACAGCACTGTTTTAGGTTTTATGTGACTTTGGGCTAACTTCCTTATAAAAGTGGGCTAAAAAGTTGAGGGGTTTTTGTTTTCCTTCTCAGTTCTATATTTGTTTTCATGTTTCAGTAACTTGCTATAGCTGTAAATATTTCTGTATGGATGCAAAATAAGTTCCTTCAAGATTCTTTCTTGTGGTTTAGGTTTAATCAGATTTGCCCATTTTTCCTTTAAAAAAAAAAAAATTGCATTTCATTTTAGCCCTTAACATTTAGAAAAGTCGCTAGACAGTTCCAACTGGCAGGATTTTATGTGTTGATGCAGCTGAGGACTTAGCTACCTGATAATCTGCTGTTAAAGTAGTAAAAAAGATTCCTACTTGATTAAGCCGTGTGTTAATGCCATAATGGCATCCTATACATGGTAATTAGCTGCAACTGTTGGTCCCTTACAACTGGTATGTGGTTGAGACAGTGTAGGTTGTCTTGTAAGAAATGGGGGAAATGTGATTAGGTGTCATTGAACTTCATATGTTGTGAAATTGCAGGGTCAGAGAATGTTTTTTCTCAGAATTTCCTTCTCTGCCATGGTTCGAAGTTGTTCAGGGACAGGCTCTTTGGAGGAACAGAGGAAACCTGCTGATATATTGTATTACAATGTTGTAGTGGGCAAAGGACAACCTCTGAATGTGGTGCACTACCATAGGTTATGTGAACTGGAGTTGTTAGCAAAAAAAAGATACTTTGGATGTCTTCGATATACTGAGAACTGAGCAAGAGCCACATATTCTAGCTTGACATCAACTAGAAGTAAAAGAGAGACTTAAAGCAAAATAATTATTTTCCTAAAAGTAGTACCTGCTCGTACCAAAGAATCCCTCAACCTATAGATTGTCTTGGAGAAACATTGATGATTGTTGTGCTGTGTGTGTAGGGGCCCAAAACAATACTTGGTGTTCATCCTCTGGGAAGATACATGGTAAAGACCCTAATAGCTTAAGCCAAGCTATAAAAACGGTGGTACATCACAAGTCTCTCTTTCCAAATGCTGTATTATGAGCACACTAATTTATGGCATGTAGCATTATCTAATGGCTCTGCTCATAAATGCAAGTCTTTATTACAGTTGCAGTATCTTCATCATTTTAGACACTAGCTTCTGCCTCTCTTTGATGCAGCCAGATAATTTGAATTATATCATTAGGAGGAGAAAATGTTTTCGTGCCAAAAGCTCATGCTGATCAGCATCTTTTATATCACCCTTCTTCTTTACTGCTGTTGTGCATGACATTTCTGTATGTATTTCTGCTGAATCTCTCTGACTTTTTACCTTTGTAATAGCTTACCACTCAATTAAGCTAGTTGGCGGAGTATAAAAAGAATGAGCAATGATGGATGGTATTTATACATAAGTTAAATATATTTTTGTCATAATACATTAAAGCAGATTCTTAAGTTCATATTAAGAGTAGGGGAGGTGTGGATGGGAAGGGCTGCGGAAATTGGGTTGGCTTACACTATGGAATGAAATTATCCCTCTTCAGAGAACAATTCCTGTAAAGACTACCATTTGAGGCAGTTTACGGGCGTGTTTTTTGTAATTTATTTATTTTGGGGGATGAAGGGAAAATTTTTGAAATATTTTCATTTACTGAAGATGCAAGTATGTATTATTAAAAGGTCTAAAGCTGCTGAAATACTCAACTGAATGAGGAGAAAGTGATGTTTAAAGTCAAGCTTGGCATTCCCCAGTAGATGTACTCTAGTATACATCACTTTCTTGAGTTCAGTTCTGGTGAAGTTAACTTTAGTTTTAGTATTGCCTTTGTCACATAGAGCTTCCCTTGATCGATACAGCAAGAGCTGGGCCAGTGTGGGAGCACCTCTTCAAAATAAAATTTTGATAGAGATAGTTGATCTCTAAAGCTGTTCAATGCCAAAAAGTTCTGATTGGCTTTCTTTTTTGTTTTATTTAGTTTTGTTTAATATATGGTAATTAATATTTATCAGAGAAATGAAATAGAAGTTCTCTTGTGAAAGGTCCTTCAGTTATTGTGGCATGGTGGATAGCAGGATCTGTATTAAAAGCCCACCTGAGAGACAATTAAGAATCATAAAATGGTGATAAAATTAGTTTAATGAGAGGAAAAGGAAAAACAGGAACAAATATTGCTTGTAATGCTTCTATCAATTTGCCTAAAGAAACAGTACTTCTTTATTCCTATATAACTACTTTTAAGAGGCTCTTCTGTGTTTAAAATAACATTTATTTTTAAAAGAATGTTAAGTATTAGACTTTGTAAACATGTGGCATATTTTCCATCTTCTTGATACAGTAAAATACTGCAGTAATACTCTTTAGTGTTTAGCCTTTGCTGTGCTTGAATTAATATAGCTAGTTTGAAAGGCTTGGTAATTATCCTTTCTTCCAAATGGCAATTCAGACAAAGATTATTCATAAATCTTAACGTGTCCTGAGTGGTAGAAGGATGGCATTTGTTCATGTGCCAGGAAAATTAGGAATAATTTATTTTCCAAGAATCTACCCCATGTATTCAGTTAAAGTCTTTCTTTCTGAAATTTAAACTGTAAAGCTTCTAGAAGACCCGTATACCAAAATAAGACAGTCCTTAAGGTGTCAGCGAATGAACAAAGATCATTAAGTCAGAAATAAAAGTGTTGTGGAGATTTACAGAAGAGTGCTTTGTTCTGGTTAATAAAGTGTTAAGTTGAGCACTAGTTGCAATGTTATCAATTCCATGAAACAGCAATTAAAGCAGGTTGACAAAGCTGAAAATATGTAATAAAGTCAAAGTTAAGGAAAAACAAGTTCAAAGGATGGGGCAAACTCATCCACGTGGAACTTTGATGTTTGATACTATTTTCTCATGGGAGTGTTCAAAGCCAGTAGCCTTGGGACTGACTTGCTTAAGCCTCACTCTGTCAGATCTGCTTTTAATTTTTTTTCCCCTCAAGAAACAATATTCTGGCTTTGCAAAATAAGTTGGCTTAAAAGAATTGGTATGTTTAAAAGCATGTTTAGTAACTAGCAACTTTGCTGAGAATCAAGGCAGCTCTAAGGAGCCTTGGAATCTTAGAAAGGAGCCCAGGTATCTTAGAAATCTGGCTGCTTAGGTGGATTGACCAATAGTAATTTTTAGACGCTGTGCTTCATTGATAGTAGGCAGATTCCTTGTTTACAGAATTCTATATTGATAAAATCTAGTGACAGGTAAAGAGCTAAAACCTGTCTTTATCCAGGTTATTTATGTGAAATTATATTATTTTTATATGAATAAAATAAAAATTGAATTGCTAATTGTCACTGGGACATGTGCTTGTGGGCCCCCGCCTTTCCCAGTTCCACAAATACAGTCATACAGCAGGATTTGTGTAATGCTATTTTCAGTTTTTCTCCTCTGTGCAGAGAGGTGGTTATAGTTTAAAGGCAACGAACCCAGTTCCATGCATCTAGCTCTTCTTCAGATGTAGCTAAAAGAAAATAAATAATGAAGCTCTAGGTAAAATCTCGGTTAACTCTAGGTAAACCAGTTTAAAAGAACAAAAAGACATCTCTTGATGCTTCCATGGTTTTAGCTTTTGTCTTTCAATGAAAAAATCATTTTGTTGTGCTTCAATATTTCACTCCTTTTATCCATTACTGGTTGCATATGCATTACTGTTTTTCTGATCAGTGGTGTGGTTATAATGCAAAGCTCCTATGGGTCCCTACTTACTGCCTGCTTACTGCAAGTTGTTTCATTACCTGGTTTTGACAATAATGAACTGGCTTCTTCTCGGAAGAAATTAAACCAGAAATCCCATTTCAGATACACACCAGCGGAGTTTCTCCTGATCTCTTTTCTACGTAGGGTGATTACATGATTTTGGTTAAGAAGTTGTTTGAAATCTGAAATAATTTTTAAGGCAGGTAAAACAGAAAACATAGAGCTTTGTGCTTCATAACTTTCTTACACCTCTCCCCCCCTTGGTAGTTTCTAAATTAACATTCCAATGAATTGGGTTTTTTCCTGTTTGGCAGTTTTGTCTTTGGATTCTTACATTTCCCCATTGCTAAGTTTTGAGGTAGTGCCTCTATGTCAAAAGCACTTCTAAAGAAAAAAAGGTACAGGCAACTTTTAATTTTTAAATTTTTTAATTTTAAAAAGTATATCTATAGTTAGTGGGTTACTGAAAACAATTCTAAAGGAAAATTAATTTTTTTCTGCCTGTGTATTTTGAAAATTGGAAGTGAAGGTTTCAGTTTTTACTGGTTCAGAAACTACACACGTATTTATTTTTTTATTAGTATTTGATTAGTTAGAAAGCATATGTAAGCTTGAAAATTAATTGGTAGGTTGATTGTAGAAGTAAAATGATAACACAGACATAAAAGAAATACTTTAAGAAAATATAACAAGCCTCTTTCATTTGATTTATGAACGGAATTGAAATATGCTGCAGTATTATCCTTAACACTTATTGTATCTAATGGGCAGTTAATTTAAGCTTATTTAAGAAAGTGCAGTGAAGAAACAAAAGGGTTAGGCTACCGTTAAGAGAGGATGTGAATGTCAAGCATGGTGGATCAGAAATGAATCAGCAATTTGCCATTTAAAGTCAGATGGCTGATGTGATCTACCACTTGGAGCTGCTGCTTGATGTTGTAAGGGGTTATTGCTAGTGCTTGTTGGAAACCAAAAATACTGCTTTTAAGAAAGCACTTTCAAAACTATGGTTTTGTTTCAACAAGGCAACAAAAAATGAAAAGTCTCCATTTTGACTTGATAAAAGAGTAGCAGGATGCACTTACTCCTTTCTTCTCCTCCACTTCATCTGTGCAGTGAGGGTGCAGGGTGCTGGTTGGGATGCCCAGCTTCAGTGAAGTCCTTTTCCTGGACTTGGCATGGCAGCTCACTCATTTCTGTGTTTTGCAACTCTGTGTCCTTGATCTTTTGAGAAACATTTTGCATGGAAATATGAACACAGGGATGCTTTCCAGTGAAGAATGTAAGAATTCAAAAATTTCCTTTTAGCATTAGTGTATTAAGTCATGTGCTTCCTGTCCCAGACTCTGTTATGTTGGTGTAGTTGATTGTGGCTTATGTGAACTACAGATTTCAGAGTCCTCTTGAAGTTCCTAACAGACAAATGTATATATCAGGAAGAGAAAATGTCATTATAAAGATGATTCTGCTGGGAATTACTGGACATGTTTGCTTGTTTGTTTGTTCTTTGTTTGAGGTTTTTAGTTTTTTTTGAACTTATACCTCTTTTCATCTTCTCTTCTATCCCTTGCTGCACTTTGTGCAGAAGAAGCAGTTAGAAACCTTCCACAGTTACCAAACCTGAAGTGGGAATGGCTTTAACACGTTTGACAGACTGAATGGGTGTGGTAGTATAAAACAAGCAAATGCAAGTGCATTTTGAGATGATATGCGTATCTAACGTGAAGTCAAGCAAAAGTAAAATAAAACCAGGTTTTCCAAATAGATTGCAACTGTGTGTTTGACAGGCAATGTTATATATAAAGAAATAAGTCACAGTTTGTCTGAAGAGGAGATGGCGAATATCCATACTTTTTCTTTAGGAAAGACATCTAATGCAAGCGTCACCTTGTCATCAGAGCAGGTGATGCAGCAGCACTCTGTGCATGTGTTATGCTTCAGTTGCTGTAAACTGACAGTGAAATGTCACTGTCAAAAAGTCATTCCAGTTCCAACCCATCTGCTCTCTGTTGAGTAGCGGAATTTTCTAGCACATGGCTAAGTCTTTGGGCAATGGCGAATTTAATCATCTTTGCTTTTAGGGCTTTTACCTGTTGTGGCTTATGTCAGGAGGGAAACAGCACCCTTTATTTCAATAAGCATTGCATGCTTGTCTCTCTTTCCTTTGCAAATATTTTTAAGCTATCTTTGCTTCTGTCTCTAAGACTAGTGTCTTCTCTGAGTTAATTATAATTGGCTGCTTTTTGTCTGCAGCTTGTTGGTTCTATATTTCCCATTATAGACATGGTATCAATGTGCTTTACTAAATGTTTTTCATGGCAATATCCAATCTGTATGGCCAGGGGCCAGCTGGCTGAGGGCACCATGTGGCTATTACTAAAGCAGTCTTCTGCTTTGGATGTTTTGTTGGTGCTGGGTGCCTTGCCGTTGCCTGCAGCAGGGCTCACCCCACAACCTTCTGCTCCAGTACCTCAGTGCATATTCCTAAGGGCCAATGTAAGCCTGGAATGAAATGCATGTTGAAGGTCCAAAGTAAGCTCTTAACTATGGGGAGAGACTGTATCTAGTGCACTTATCTGCAGACTTGGTTTGGGCCTGACTGACATGCTTGTTCTCCTATCAGTCCCACCACTAATAATAGTCCTGTTATGCTCTTAACATATTCCACTGTCCTTCTGAATCAAAATCTAAATGTACCAATTCTGAGTGGTACAGTATCATAGTGGTTCTGAGGGGTTTTGATTTATGTGTAAGCTGCATAGTGTGTTTTGAAAGTGTTCTTTATTTAGTCTTGTGATTACTCCATGCCTCAGTGACATGTACTGTGACAAGAAAATACAAAGTATGGAAGACTTTAAAAAAGGGTTGCTGTAGTCCAGGTGATAAGCACCATAGTGAGAAAAAAAAAGATCTTTCCACCCCTACCTCTGCCACAAGTTGGTAAGGTGTTTTCAAGTAAGTTATTTAGTTCCTCATTCCCTGCCTGAAGATTCACTCCTGAAGATTTACAGGAAGTACAGTGTAATTTATGGATCTCTTCTAAAGATAACCCTGCTTTCCAACTTCAGGCCAGAACTTATAGGGAACAAATAATTTCCGTTGTTTGTGATATTGGCAGTGTCTCCTTATTGAATGGTTAGAGGTTCAAAGAACAAGTTTTGGTGATTGTAGTGTAATTTGATTTACGCCTTTCAGTAGAGTAATAGATACGAAATGCAACTTTTAACAGTGAAAATACTGAAAGCATCATCTGTTCTCCTGTGCTTGTAAGGCAGAAAAAACTTGTGTACTGCCAATAACTGCACATCAAACATTATTGCTATGTGGAATTTGTTGCATATGAGAAACACCCTTAGGTTTTCATTTTCCTTTGATAGTTGGGAGTCATTCTTCTTTTTAATAAGCATTTTTAAAAAATAATTCTGGAATGCCACTTCTACTGGCACAAATATGGAGGAATATCCATGTCTTGGAGCACCTCTCTGCTCAGGCAGAGACACAGATTCATGGAAGAAGCTTTTTTGCAAACATTGTTTTTGGTTGCAAAATAAGTACATTACTCTCAGTTTTAGTCTTTGAATTCTTGACTGTGACTTCAGCTCCTCCAATATAAATCACCGTAGTTATGCAAAGGCACCTAGAGGCACTGCAAATTACTGCACTGGAATGGAGTAGAAGAGTTTTATATTTTCCTGGCTTTCTGTTGCTGGAGCTGAGGTCTCTTCACTGTGAATTTCTGACAAAAACGTGCAAAGTTAAAGATGATTGTATGTATATGTAAATGCTTCCTGTAGCTCTAACAGACATTTGTATTTCTGAGATAAAAGTACTGGTTACCTTCACTCCCTTCCTTTGCCCATTCTTTTTGGTTTGTTTCCTTCGTTTTTTCTGCTATCCTAAGCCAAGTTTATTCCAGTTGGACATCAAAGTAATAAAGCAGAAATGAATCATCCATGCATCTGATGAGATAAAGACATCTTAACATGAAGTTTTATTTTAATTGCCTTTTATGGGACACAAGGGAATTCTAAATAGCCAAATGAGCTTTCTGTAGATATCTGTGATTAGTAAAGCTGGCCATTCCCAGAAAATGACAAACCGCAGAAAACCTGCATTTTGACAATGGAAAAAGAAAAATGATAGAAATTAATTCTCATTTTTCATATTATTTGACTACATGCCACAGCATTTTAAGTGCTTCAAAATTGCTCAACACATTTACAGCAGGAAGCAATAATAAACATTTAAAAATATTAATTTAAATTTTTATCTTTTTCAGAAGCAAAAATACGTGTTTAAAAAATGGGAATCCCTTTTGGGGCAACTTGATTAATTTGAATCTAGGTGCAACTTGATTAAACTGGGTTCTCGATATAATTCTTTAACTTGAATTCTCTTCAAAGGTGAAGTGTGAAGTGGTTAAGAGACTTTCTCAAGGCCTTGCAGGAATGGTATGTTGGAACAAGGACTGGATCATCTTCCTGGTGAAAGTCAGGCTGATGCCATAATTACAACAGCATCTGCTGACACTGCTGTATTTGAAAGCAGATCTCTTCTGACACTCTCCCAGTACAAACAGATGACTCCAAGGACGTGGCATGTCCAGATTTAATTTAGGTATCTCTAGCCAGGCAATGAACTGAAAAATGAATGTTACCTGTGAGATGTTAGCAGATTTCATAGAAAATTGTACAGCTACAGCTGTACAGCTGGCATGAGCTTAAGGGAAATTTTTCCTTTTACTTCTTTTCTTAAGGAAAAAATCATCCTTTAAAATAATTATTTTCTCATATGGCATGGAAGGTGGCTTTGTATGTGGATTCCTGGTAGGTCCTTTTCATGCCTTAAAGTTTAAAGAATTTTATAGACCCTCTGATTCTTTGCCTTTAGAAAGCACAGATTACATTTTTTTAATTGTTGATATATAGATATGTACAAGTGCGCTTTTTTGTCCAGTCATAACTTCATAAAGTTTTTATGATATGCACAGTCATTTAAATACTTCTATCTGAAGGTCTAAGTGGTGGTAATAATTGAAGAAAGACATTCTAGACTTCAGAAAGTACAGACTTAGAGTGAGTCCAGGAGAGGGTAGTGAAGATGATGAAGTGGCTGGAGCACCTCTCCTGTGGGGAAGGACTGAGAGAGTTCGGGTTCTTCAGCCTGGAGATGAGGAGGCTCCAGGAAGACCTTCTTGTGACCTTTCAGTACTTAAAGTACAAGAAAACTGGAGAGAAACTTTTTACCAGGGCTTGTAGCGATAGGACAAGGGGTAATGGTTTTAAACTGGAAGGGAGTCAATTTAGATTAGGTATAAGGAAAAGATTTGGCTTTTTTTAGTGATGAAGGTGGTGAAACACTGGAACAGGTTTCACAGAGAAGTGGTGGATGCCCTATCCCTGGAAACATTCAAGGTCATGTTGTACAGGGCTCTGAGCAACCTGGTCTAGTTGAATATGTCCCTGCTCATTGTAGGGCGGTTGGACTTGATGACCTCTAAAGGTCCCTTCCAGCCCAAACTATTCTATTATTGTCTTTTAGGCAAGAAAGATTTTAAAAGCTCTACAATGGAGAATATATGACATTGTTCATTCAGGTCCAAAAATATAGAGCAACTCTCAATATTGAGCTGAAAGTATGTCTGAGAAACAGCCTCTCTTAAGAAGACACTATTCTTTCTCTCTGGAACCATGTCTTACATTTGTTTCTTTTCTCTCTGACCCTTTTCTTTACCCTTTTCCATGTGTGACATCCATGTGCACCCGCTCCTGCTTTCTGTCCGCCCGTGTCCTCTTCAGAGCCAGCATTTCAGAGAAAAGAAATATACAAACCATTTATTCATTCATTCATCCCTTTCATGCCTCTTCGTTGTTCGCAAAATGAGCAGGAAGCTATTTGTGCCTGGTGACTCACCATCAGATTTTACGAGGGGATTATGCTCAACCTTACTGATTCACACACTCTTGGCTTTGTCGGAGGTCAATGTCTTGGCAACATTCCCCTGTAAATACCATACAAGTACCGAGCTGTTGATCTCGAGAGCTTTAAGTTGTTTCTGCCTTTCCTGGTAGCGGCTGTGCTTCCCGTTCACAACAGTTGCCAACAGGGGGACAAGGCGACAAATTCTGTCTCTTTATTGAATAGAGAAATTTAACATTCAGTTTGTGTGTGGGTACCTGCTCAGCAGCAGCCGCTTTCCCTCAGTTCCGCACTGGAGCATGCGCTGATTTCTACTTTCCTTAATTCAAAGAGCTGTTGCAATGAGCACCTAAAATCTGATGAGATATTGTTCACAGCCTTTCACTTTGTAATTTTCCTCCCCTCTTACCACAAGAATGCTTCCTGCCCCTTTATATCTGTCCTTGCTCTGTATCTTGCCATTTTTCAGGGTGCTAATCTTTAAGGTCTTTTAGCTTAAGGAGGTGAAACCAGGAGATCCTTTGAAACCAGGGAGATTCCCATGAATTTAAGAGTTAGGCACCGGAATTCCAGCTGGGGATTTGGTATTTACAGGTTCGTATTTCTCTAACACTTTCTGCATATTTATGGGCACGCACACGATTCAGCTGTATTAAGATGTGTATTCAGTGGCATTTGGGAAGGTCCAAGAGGCAGTCCTGCAAGCAGTAACACAACTGTGCCATTAACTTTGTTTTCCTGAACCCTGCCGATGGCATATTACTTAGTTTCTTGCAGAATGAGCCACTATACAGGTTGTACACAAGACCTTGAAGGCTTACTGATAATGAAAACCAACAAATGTCCCGTAGAGACAAGTTTTAAGATGTCCTTCTTTGTGTTGTTGTAGTTTTCTGATTTTTAAAAAGTTCATTTGCTCTGAGAACCTTGGAATATTAAGGTAGAAGAAAGAGACAAAAGAAACTTTCCAGACGTGAATTCAGGTTTTTACCATCTGACACCCCCAGTCAGCCCTACTCATTCTCCTGTGTTTCTCTGCTCCTGCAGGACATTTGCTTCAGCCCTTCTGTGTCTACTGGCATATGCAGTTTTGGGTAGAGCTCAGTGTATACTCAGATCTTCGTCTTTCTCAGCATCTAATATTCAGTCAATAAAATCTCTGTGCATAGGAAAATAGTAACAAATAGACCATTCTTCTTCGCAGCAATGGGGTTGTCCCTTTGTGATGTGTTTCCTTACAGAATAAAAATGTGATTTCTAAGCTCTATTGCATGCCTTTCTCATATTATAATAATTTACCTATTACTAGAATATTGCTCTTATTTTTGCTGCTTAAACAGCATGTTTTTCTCCCTAATATAAGGATGTTCAATTAGATCTGGAATCTGAAACAGTGAATTCCATAAGGCAAAATAACTCAGCTTTATTTGTTGTTAATTTGTTTTCTGTCTTATGCCATTTACGTTTTTCTATCATCCTCACCCTGGGTGGACTCTATTCAGAAAGAACAGTGCTGAAACAGGTCAGCAGATGCTCCTGGTGCCAGCAGATGGAATGGCTGCAAGGCAAAGCAGATTAAGACTGAGTGTTTTTCCTAGGCATTCTTTCCTTACTGCTGTCTGTTTCCACTACGTGTTCATCCTGAAACTTGTAGAAAGCTCAGAGACTAGAGTTTTCACTGAGATCCGAGGGAAAAAGAAGCAAACCACTTTGTAATGAGAATGTTTTTCATTTTGTATTGTTGTGATGTTATTGTAGCTGATGTTACAGAAATTGATTAACCTGACATTAGAAATTCTCATTCAGGTGAACATTGGAGAGTGTCTGAGTTGCAAAGTTTGCTGATGGTGTAAACTTATTGGGGATAGGTAGGGAAACTGAAAGAATTGCGGAGAGTTTTTAGGAGATGGAGGTAATAAATGGTTATTATGCAGAAGCCACATGTGGCTCAGTGATTCTGTCAAATGTCTGGAGGTGGGAAAATAGGTAGGGTATACTTGGGCATCACTTATGTTACTGCCTGGGCATTTACTGTTGGCCACTGTTGGAAGTGACAGTCTGAGCTCATTGGATTCCTTTCAGAGGCAGTGCAGTCGTCTTATGTTCCTGTAAGCTTCTGTAAAGACAATGTGTTTAAAAAGCCAGCAAAGCTGTTTCAAGCAGGACAAAGAACTAAGCAAAGGTAAAACATGAAAGGAAATAAAACCAAACAAGCCACCCATGCATAAATTGTACTTGGGAAGAACCAACTATAATATGGACAATTTATGGATATATTTCTTATTAGGAAGTTTCCAACTGTCTCACTTTGGTGGCTTACACTCTGATTTATAAAGAAAGATAGTAGCATCTTTTTGAGAAATGTTTTCAGGTCACAAGGCATAAAAATCTTTAGTTTGGCTGGATGTACAAAGTGAACTTGGGCGCAAATTCCACAAGATGAGATTAAAAGCATACATTTACAATTGCTGTCTGTTAGAAAGCTTTGGAGAAACAAACTCTTACAAAAATGGTTTATTTTTCCTGGAAAGAAATGGTCATTAATGTTTGGCTTATCATGATCACTATCTAAAGTATAAACACAGTTCCCTGTCAGCAGACTATCTGAGGAATTGCTGGTTAATTGGAGTGAAGAGTCAGTGTGTTTTAGATCTTGCCCCATCAGAATTGTCATGTACTGCCATAGATACAGGTGTAGGTAGTATTGATCTTTATTGATTTTATTGGAATATATTGAAACGCAACTCCACATAGGTAATGATTATTTCTCCCTCCCTCCCCAAGGTATCTTGCATGTAGAAACCAGTCTTAGAGGTAACCCTACTGTTGTCAGGGTTTTGGCATGTACTTCCTCTTCAGTTTGTTCAGGATTGTTGAACGTCTCATTGTTTTTATTAATTCATAGGTGATTTGCTTTAAAAGTAAATAATTTTTTTTGGAAAAGATTGTGTAGCCTTCAGCTCCTCCATCTCTGTGTGTAATTGGTACCTTGTTTGATGTAGTTATCGGTGACAAGAAATCTACCATCTCAAATTAGGCTTTTTCTTACACAGAAGACTCTTTGTGGTTTTTTGGTAGTTATAGCTAATTTATCCTTTCTGAGGCACCAGTTGTATCACTTTGACTCATTTTATTCTACTTACCCCTCATATACTTTCATCTGTCTTATTTAGAACTATAGATTTTAAAACTAAAAGCTGTCTGCTAAAGTCATGATCACCACCAGTAAAGAGTATTAAGCCTACCCTTAAATTTATTTTACTATAATGTAATCTACCTTTCCTCTCACATTTACAGTTTAAGCCAATAGGATGTGGATGGAGAAAACATTAGATTTTAACTCAGTCAGTGCTGTCATTTTCCTCCTTCTAGGCATTGCACATTTTGGTTGAAAGCTTGATAAATTTTAATGTGATATTTCTATTATTTTTAATACCTGAAATGTGCTATGGAACTTGAATTTTGATACCCTAGTAATGAATGTTCTGTGAGTACCTAAAAGATTTATAGGAATTTCATATGTATCTTTCTACTTACTTGCAGTGGGGAATAGGGTTAAATTTGATGCTCTTCTTCTATATGATGTTATTTTTGCGTTATTGATATATGATATTTGCATATTGATATATGGATTTCCAGCAGTTTATGTGACTTTTTTTTGAATCAAATTGCAAAATGAATGGACACAAAGTACAACAGGCTTTCTGTGAAGAATGTCTAGAAAGAGCATTATCCTTTTACTAAAAACAACAGTGGTAGCGAAATACTGATGCAAATGAAACACTTAAAACAATTTTAGTTATCAGGGCTTTTTTAAGATGGACTCCATGCTTTTTTAAAGACAAAACTAACAAAACATAAATCAAATTAAAAACCATGTCCCCTCATCCTCCCTTATACCTTATGCTTTGAAAAAAACCTCACCAACTTTTTTAGTGTGTTCAAAACTCAGACAAGTTTTTGAAAATCCTTTAAAACTAAAAAAAAAAAATCCTTGAACTGATAAAACAATACGGTTAATCATCTTCTATGTGAAAAGGATGTCTCTTAAGAAATAAAAAGAAAAATTCCAAGGTTTTTTTAAAGTTGCAAGTTCCAGAACTCCGCATGCTCTGCAACGTGCCTGAATGAAATTGAAATCTCTTTTTACATGTAATCAGATTTAAAAAAATAAAAGAGAGACAATAAATAGATTGTTAAATGAAATAAATTATACACTTTCTAGTATTCTACCCGAGTAAAACAGTCATAGCTGCTTTTCTTTTCCTTATCACCCGTTTAATACCAGTTGCAATACAGGATAACAATTTTTTACCCTTGTATGGTTTTTTAAGTGCACAATTATTCTGTGATTTTGTATAAAGCACAGTTATAAAGTTGCGTAGTTCTGTGGGTAGTATGAGATAATGATCATGAATAATAAGGGATAAATTGTGACCAAAAAAGAGCAATGTGCTTTCATGAAAGCATCTTTCTTTGTTGATATTATATTGAATTATTCTGGGGGGTTTTATTATGGGATTTTGAAGTTGAAAAAACCAGTAACCTGCCTTTAAAACATTTACTAGCCTTGAAAACAGTCTTCTCTCTGATGAGTTAACTCTTAAGTGACAGCAAGTGTTGGATGTTTTATGCTCTCCTCCCTCAGTAGTTGCCTATTTCAGAGGTCAGAGGGAAAAGTAGGTTAGCATTGGTGAATACTTTTAACAGTACATAGCAGTGCTTATCATTCAAACATGATGGTGAAAGTTTTCTTCACACACTGCTTGATCTCCTTAATGCAGGGGGAAACTTGCCAGCCTGTCCACAGCAGAAGGAGTGAGGCTTTGCTGCTGTGCTCACAGTGGTGTTTCTGAGCATGTGGGCTGCATGCTGAACTCTTCAAGCCTGCTTACCAGGCAAGGAAATAAAGTCAGTGTTTGGGCTGGATGTTCTGGAGTTTCCTCAAAGTATAATTCTGCGATTACTAAAACTTTCTTTCTGCGTCTTTGAAAGGAGAAAAAGTCCATTGGCATAGAAATCTATAGCCCGGTTGGCTGAATTAGGAAGGTTATATCCACTGAGAACAGAGGTTGGGGAGCTGTTTTATTTTAACTGTACAAATATTGCTCTCTCTTGTGCACAAGCATTTGTACCTCTTCCATCTACAGAAAAGGTACAGGATAAAGAGTAGTTTCAGAGGAAGGTGTTCTACTGGAGTCTATCAAGGCTGAAAACTATGATTTCTCTTTCCATTTGTGTTTCTAATTTCTATTTTAATGGAACAAAACAAAAGTGATATATTTCTTCTACCTGAAGTTTATGAACTGCTTATCCTTCCCTATTATAGCGTGTTTTTGTTTGCCTTTTGGAAGCTTTTTTTAATATCTGAAGGTTAGCCTTTAGGTCATAGCTTTTATAAGTTTAGCATAAGCCTTTAATCTCTCTTAAATGATTTTTGTGTGTAACTTATTCTCATAATTATTACTAATAAAGCTACCACATAGCAGGGAACAGTGTGTTCTTGTTGTATCAGAATTCTTTATCTTATTTATTTAGATCATATTAGCAAAATAAATATTCCCTATCTCTTATTTACCAAAAAAAGACCTTCCTAGACAATATAACAGAGCAAGAGTAACGCAGGAAAAGAATATTCAGATTTGGCTAACAACATCTTGGTCAGAAAATCAGTATTTTTTTTTTTAGGGAAAATGATGCTAATTTTTTCCTTTTTTTTTTTTTTTCCTTCTTTTTTCTTTGTCGTCTGGTTGGTTGGTTGGTTTTTGGTTTTTTTTTCTGTACGCGGAGCTAAGATACGATAAGAATTATGCTAAAGCATTAATAAAAATAGTTTTTAAAACATTGGGTTTTATCACCCATATAAAAATCAGTAATATAACTTGGCTATCTGGGGTTTGTACAATATGCACTTACGCCTTAATAACAGAACATATCTGCTTGAACCAGTTTGCTCAGCAATTTAAAGAGCTGCATAAATTGTGAACTGATGGATATTGTCTTCTACCTCCAAGCCTTTTGAATCTTGTATGTCTTACTAATTATAGTAAAATTACTTGTTCCTTAGTGATTTTGCAATACGGTATTTTTACAAAAAATAAATGTAATAAAACTTTATAACTCTACTTTCTTCTTACCTTTTGTGATTTTCCTCCTACTTTCAGGATGCTACTTTCAATACAGTTGTTCTATCAATGAAAATAAAATTTGATGACTGTTTCTCAAGAATTTTTTTGTCCCTCAGAGGAAAAAAGCTCTGACACACGAGCCAAGTGGCTCCCTTCCCCAAGAGACAAAGAGTAGTTTTCCTCATTCCTGTGTTTTCTGATTTGAGGTTCTAACCTTCCCTCTCCCCAGACATGCCACTCTGAACAGGTGGCCTGTGAATTGCTTAGAAACATCACAGGCAAGCTTTCAGGATAAATCAATACTTCAGATGTTCAGTAACTGAACATCTGAACATTCATGAACAAGGTGAGTTGCAGTACCAACAATTTTCAACTGTTTTCTAAACAGATTTTGAAGATTTTTTTTTTTATTTTTTTTTTCTTCAGTGCTATCTGCTGCATCCTTTGCAAGACACCCCTGTGTTTCTGGTCTGAACCTTTAGCTGTAAGATCCCTAGGGATTTTTGGCTGATGCTTGCCTGTACTCATGTAGTGCATAAATGCTGGCCATGCATTAGCAAAAAGTTGCACCAATGCACAGAGGAACTGAGAGTTCAGTACCTGTTTGTTAGTCAGCAGAACAGGATGTGAAGATGGAGAACATCCTTTACTATTTTGTGTGTTTCTGAAAAAAAAAAAAAATACCAGGGAAGTTTGTTTTGCCAGTAATCCTTAAATCTTTCAATTTTCATAGGATTGCAGAGTGGCTTAGATTGGAAGGGACTTTAAAGATCACCTAGTTCCAATCCCCTGCCATGGGCAGGGACACCTTCCACTAGTCCACATTGCTCCAAGCTGCATCCAACCTGTCCTTGAAGACAACCATAGCTTCTCTGGACAACCTGTTCCAGTGCCTCACCACTCTCATAGTGAAGAATTTCTTCCTACTGTCTAATCTATACCTACTCTCTTTCTGCTTGAAGTCATTCTCCCTTGTTCTGTCACTGCCTGCCCTTGTAAAAAGTCTCTTTCCATCTTCCTTTTAGACTTCCTTCAGGTATTGAAAGGCAACAGTTAGGTCACTCCAACAAAGCCTTCTCTTTTCCAGGTGGAACAGTCCCAGTTGTCTCAGACTTTGCTCATAGGAGAGGGGCTCCATCCCTCTAATCATCATGGTGGCCTCCTCTGGACTTACTCTAACATGTCGATGTCCTTTCTGTGCTGGGAACCCCAAAGCTAGATGCAGCACTCCAGCTGGGATCTCATGTGAACAGAACAGAGGGGGAGAATCACTTCCCTTCACCTACTGACTATGCTACTTTTGATGCAGCCCAGGACATGGTTGCCCCTCTGGTTGCGATTGCACATTGCCAGCTCATGTCCGATTTTGCAAAACCCACTTTCTCACACTGTCCATACTGTTTTCTTTAGTTTAGATGATGCAGATGAGTTATTTTCCATTCTGAAGTGGAGATTGGTGATTGGTTGTTTTTTTTTTTTCCCTTCACATTGCAGTTTTGGGGGGATTGGGGCACAGAAGAGAAGCCAGCATTTCACACCTGCATTTGTAGAAGAAAGCATTGAGCAAGATCTGGGGCCCCAGAGGGAGTCTTTAGAGCAACCAAGTACATGACTGTAAGGGAATCACAACTGATGAACAGTAAACAAACATGTAACATCAAAAGTTGCCAGGTGAAGACAACCAGTGCAACTAATATGAAGGCCATTAAGGGAAAGACAGTTAAATAGTTATAAGGTCATGATTGACATCAGTCTGTGCACTGCATAATGGTCATTACTGACTGCTTAGAGTGTGGGTAGAGTCCTTCACAAATCTTCGTTCGCGAAGCCTAGCCATGATGATGATGAGGAGGAGATTACCTTATATAGTGAGACTTCTTCCTGTAATCTAAAGATTGAATTGACTGCTTTCTTCTCCCCCCCATCTTAAGTTTTATCCTTGCTTCCAAGAAACCAGGATTGTTTCCACATTTTATAATCCCAAGTAACGCATATAGTGCATATAATACACCAAATTTGGTGTCCTTCATACCACTGCTGAGTAGGATGAATGACCTTTCTGAAGAAGTTAAAAATCAGCCCCTCACTTCTGAGCTCAAATCCACATTTCTGGTGTTGGCACGCATTAAGGGGGAGGTGCCATGAAGCTGTTGCAAGCTGATTTCTCCTAGAGAGCTTTTATTAAAAGGTAGTAGAGGTAGTATTTCAACCTTCCTTTTTTTTTTTTAATGAATTGTTATTGCTAAATGCTAGAATTATTTGGTTCATACAGTATGAGGATACAAATACTTGCTTTGCTGAGCAGTATCAATGACTGCTCACAAAATTTAGATGTGTTGAGAAACAATATTTTCACCTGTGACACCTCCTTTCTGTTGCTGACGTGGCAGAAATATTCTGGTGAGTTAGCCATTTTTTACGAGATGGAAAAGATAGGTACTTGACAGGGACAGATATTTGGAAAGTTAATATCAGCCAATTCTTTGTAAAAATTGCTAATTCATGTTGCATCTGGATACTTCCATAGTATCATAAGACACTCAGGAAATTGCCATTTTTTAGAAAGCTTTTGTGGCAATGACAGTGGGATATACATACAGTCTGAAACTGTCTACACAGTGAAATGAATCCAGGATAAAATTTTTACTTCATGTTTGGATACCATCTAGGTCTTTTTGCTTTCAACTGACCTTAGAACCTCTGCTCTCGGAGCAGGCTGCCCTTTGTGCTGTAAGTGGTTACTAGTGCCAATAACCAGATTTTTTTTTGTATTGTTTTTTAAATGCATGCTGCTAGATGCATTTTTAATTAACTGTGCTTCAAATGCAGCTTCATTAATTTTTTTTTTTTTTTTACTTTTTTTTTTCATTTTTGGAAAGTAGGGTTTTAATGGAAGATCATGTTCTTTGGCCTCTGAGTAGTAGACTTTTTGTTGCAAGTGCAAGCTGAATTGGTTAAACTTTGAAAATGGATCAGTGGCTAGTAGAGTTTGTTTAAAGACCGAAAAGCATTTTATCAGGACTCATTAGACATTGTGGTTATGAGGTCTCACTGTTAAAACAAACTTGAGAGTTTCAAGCAGTCATATGCTATTCTACAGTTTTAAATGTTACATATTTGTAATATTAAAGAAACTTTGATTAAAATAGCAGTTATAGAAGTTGCTGGGGGCAAAAAAACTTGGTCATTTGGGTATGATCCAGTTTTTTTCATTATAAGGGGGCAAATTCATCTAGTTTCTTTTGTTGTAAACAATTATTATATTGTTATTTTTCAGTGTGTTATAATAACTGGCATTTAGCATGCTGTTGATGCAAAACTTTGCATAATCAAACCTAATGAGGGATTTTGATTTAAATAAAGAAAACTGTATAAATAGCAAGCAATTTGAATATAGTCCATGATCTAAAACAAGTTGTCCCTTACTTGTTTTATCATGAAAGCTCTTTGGCATTTGTATGCACTTACACAGTGTGTCGGTCCTGCTTTCCACAGTGTGTACCTTCCAGCACTGTTGGGTGTTTTGTCTTCTCTTTGTTAATGTTGTACCAGGTAATAACCATTGGTCTGACTAATTTGAAGAAAAAACAAGAGTCAAGAGTTATACTTACAATTAGAGGTGCAGGTGCAAAAAATATTCTCCTCTGTGATATACTTTTGAGCAATGAAAATTAAGGAATCCAACATCTGAATATGTAGCCAATGCAAGATATGCATGTTGTTCCAGCAGGGTGCATGCAGAGCAGCAGAGACAGTCTCTCTGGGAATGACTGCATGCCACTCTGCCTGTTCAGGTGGGCAGCACTGGGACAGGCTCCTATTACATGACAATAAAGGGTGTGCTAGTGACTCCTTAATTTTATCTGTACAAGCCGAGCTATTTGCAGTTATCTATTTGAAAGTAGCCTTTCACTGATTGTGAAATACAAGCAAAATACTTGTGGTTTCTAATTAGTCTTCAGTTCAGGTTGCTTGTTAGAAAAACCCCTTTGCCTTGATTGAAATGACAGTTTAGATTTCAGTAGAGAACAATGCTTGCAAACTACTTCTGTCAATAATGTTCGCTTCTTTCAAAATCAACTTTTCTAATTAATGACATCAATTGCTAATTCATTTTCCATCTGGGTGCTTGTATAGCTGCATAGGACACTCACGAAATCACCTCTTTTCAGAAAGGCTTTTGTGGAGACGGTAGTGACGCGTACAGTCCAAATCTGTGTCCCCTTTTTTGAGACGTGAATCAGGATGACATTTTCATTTCATCCTCAGATACCGTCTGAGCCTCTTTGTATTCTACTGACCTTAGAACCTCTGCCCTCGGAGCAGGCTGCCCTTCACGGTGGAGGTGGTACTAGTGCCAATCCCTGTACCTGTGCTGGAGCACTGCTGACTTTGCAGGGGCTGGCGGCAGGGACATGCGATCCCAGAATAATGCTGATGCACAGAGACTGCTGGTTTTATATGTAGTTATATGTGGGGCTGTAATTTCAACTAGGTGTTTTTTGTCCAGCAGAGAAGTCACAAACTTTTACTGTCCACATGTGCCACTTAAGTGCTGGAAACAGATCAAGACACTGGCTACAACGAGCAGATTTTTAGTTGTTTGCATTTCAGGTGTTTTGTCACTTCTGTTAATATTTAGTAGCTTCCTTAAAAAGCCTCTCTGTGGTGAATAGTACCTTATTTGGGTTTGTGCATACTCAAAATATGCAATGATGTTAGTCCTTGAAAGGTTTATTTTTTATTTCATGTTCTTAAATAACTGAAAACATCAAAGTCTTTTTATGGCTTTTCATTTTATTGGCAGTCAAAATACCACAGGAAGGCCAAAACTTGTATTGTTTTGGTTCTGCAGACATCTTCTTGAAAGATTTGAGCAGAATGTGTAAACACCATTTCCAGCTTTTTACATTGGTCAATAAAGTATTCTTAAGTGCAGGTCGGGAATCTAGTCCTGTAAAGACAAAGCCCACAATTTTATAATGGAATGGTGGTCAGGGGCTTCTGCTGACATGTTTTAAGAACTTTGCACTTCACAGATGTAAGTCAGTTCTCTTGCATTTGAGTCACAGTGATTGATCATGTGTCTGTTACTGGTCCACTGACATATAAAGGAGTGCATTCACTTCAGACAGCATCTACCTCCTAGTTAAGACAGTGTAGTTATTTAAACAAAAGTGTAGTTCTTCAGAAATTGTAATGTGACTGCAGCAGTTTCCTTAACCAGGCCGTGTTCATTGTGCATATTGATGGCTTTCTACATTCTACAGTTTCTCACACTGCAAAGAAGAATATGCAAAATTTGTGAAAATGTTGGGGAACATACAGCTTTAGAGGAAAGGACAGCATGTGCTGATACAAAAGACTCCTTGAGTTCTCTCATTAATTTGAAACTTTTTAAAGGAAAAACTATGAGAGTGGAAAATTGTCTTGTTACAGTTTTCTTAAGCATAAAAAAGCACCAAATTTTAAAGGTTTTTTTCCTAGTTTTATTGTTGTTGTTTGGATTTGTTTGTTTGTTTGTTTGTTTTCAGTGTGGGTTTTATTTAGTCCTTTAATCACCTGGAAGTTCTTCAGTGAGTTCTAAATGTATTCAAGGAGTAATTTAGGGGAAAAGCTAATTATGTGATTATCCACCTCACTGTCTTGGCAGGGCCAGACTGGTGCCCTGTCATAGGTGCAGAGCTGGAAATGATGAATGATATAACAAATAGATCACAAGTTTTGGAAAGAGCTTATGATAAAGATCCTGGTTCTTGCAGACTTTGAGGAAAAAAAAAGAGAATGTCCCATAACAAACCCCAAGTAACTGTATGGGTTCTCTTCTACATTTTTCCCATTTTATTTGAATTTACTGTTGTCTTCAGAAAGCATTAAATTTTAAAAGTTTGTACTGCATAATACGTTGACGTAGCAAAGCTGTAAACTTGAAATACTGGTTTAAAATACTAATGTGTTCATATAAATACTGTCTTCACCAGTAAAATATTTTTTCAAAACAGGTGCATTTTGACGTGCTTTCCAGTAGTAACTAGGGGCAGGTTAGGCAGTTTATCTTCTCTCTGTGCCTACCCCTGAGCTACTTCATCCATTGCAGTATGCAAGTACTGAACAGAGTGAGGAAAACAACTGCCTTTAAAAAAAAAAAAGGAAAAGTTTTTCACATCTTATTTTTGTGTTGAACCAATTCCTCGGTCCTGTTCATTTTTGCTGAAAAAACAGCAGGGATGCAAGAAGTAACAGCAATAAGTGGCCTGTTGTAGGATCTGCTTAAAACTGCTCATCGTTTGAACAAAGCCTGATTATACTTGAAAAAATGTAGTTTTGTCCTTTGAAAGAGCATTAGAAAATGAGTACAGAAAAGTATTTAGAAGAACACACACATCATAAACTATAGTGTGTAAGTAGAATGCCTTTTCCTAAGCATACTTGTTTTGACTTTTCTGCTGGTCTCCACCATGATAAAATATTCTCATGTTTAGGACAATTAAGAATTTAATTCTCTTGTATAAAAAAATCTGGATAAGAGTTGTATTGTAATTTGTATGATGATGTTTTCTACGCATTGCTCAGCTGAACTGGTAATTTAGCATTTCCAGTGGATTTTTAGAGAAGAAAGGCAGACCTGAAAGATTAAATATTTGGCAGGGTCCTGTAGCTGCCCTTAACTTAATAACAGAATTTAAATGTACAATTTCAGAAGAAGAGGTCAGAACTAAAATGTGATTGATGCAGACAAAAATAATCTGTGGAAAATTGTCAGAAAATTATATTCATTTTACCTAAGTTGTTCTCATTAAAGGTGAAAAGAGAATCAATTTCTGAACTTTTAAGTTCTTTGTGGTTCTATGTTAAATGTAAAACCTCACTTCAGAGAGATACTCTGAAATTTCATTGAAATCTCATTCTCTGATGAAAAGTTTGTTTTGGAACCTCCTACTTTCAAAATGTTCTATAAGAGAGGAACCACTCTGCTGGGGTCACTTTAGTCTTAACTTTCTTTTAACCTAAGATTTAACTAAAATTGAAAGATTAACTAAAGATTAACTAAAATTGAAAGTCTCTTTTGAGAAGAAATTGGGATGCTTCCAGAGTTGTGGAAGTTTCCCATCCCGTTTTGCTTTGAGGGGAAAAAAAAAATCAATCAGGCACTAACAACAAAAAATAACCAACACACAGAAAAACTGCAAACAAACCCAAACCACACAAAGCAAACAACCTTATATTTGTCAGACTTTCAGTTTGAGCCACTAAATGTTTCAGTTTCAGTTGTAGCACTTCCTGGGAATTTGAAGGAACCATGAAAGAATGGTTCTGTTAAAAAATTCTTTCAAGAAGGCCTACTAAGTTTAAGATTAATTGGGATCGAAAAAGATTGCTGAAAATTGCTTATATCATAAGTTCTTCAGTGACAGTCCATTGGCTTTTGCCTCAGTGCTATATAGCCACTTGGCCTGGAACCCTGCTCTCTTGCTGTTCTGCCCATCATCAGTGTTTCAAAATGCAGCATTTAAAAATGCAGCTTTGGGATCAGATCCTCAAACAAGCTTTGTAGCACGCTGGCCTTCATGTTTAGTGAAACAGAAACAAGGAATTAATAGGAATAGTTGCTGCTGATAGGGTGGTGGATGTTTCCTGTTCTGCACGTGCTCTTAACCCAAGCTGAGCATGTACCTCACGTTGGAGGTGTTGGCTTTGTCATCTGTGCAGGCTGTGTGTGCCAGGCTGCTGGCCAGACAGGCTGCCTGCTCACATGTGGTGCTCTTCCTCGCCATTCACCTTTGTTGTTAGTTTTGGCATGTGGATTTTGTGTGTGAAGTCCTGCATCAATGAAAGAAGAAGGAAAATAAAATAGCACTTGAACAATATTGTTTTGAGCAAAATGCCAGTGCATAAAGCTGACATCATTAAACAACATTGAATAAAAGATCTGAATCCTGAGGTCAGCTGAGAATCAAAAAAATCTGCAAAATAGCTGCAAATGAAGAAGTATCAGAGCAAAAAACATTGCAGTGGTTCCAAGAGAAGCTCTTGCTGGATGGCGACAGTGTACAACACGCTCTTTTGTAACTGTTTTAAAAGTATGCTTTAGAGAGCAGTGAAACTGTATTTTAAATAAGGAATACTCAATTTTCACTACTTCAATGTCTAATTATCTTTTGTGTTTTTTATTTTTATTTTTTATTAAGATCTCGATGGTTATGGCAAAATCTTTCTTCAGCGTATGGTATAATGGACTACCAGTTGGATGATTTACAGTCGTCTGAAACATGATATATGCTTCTCCTCTTCTGTGTCCATGGTGAGTTTTGTTTATGTACATACCTATTAAATACTTCAGAGAAGGAACTAAATGTTTTTATTGACCACATTAGATGTTGTTCCCATTGTTTTCATGTGGATTATCCTAGAGTTGTCAACTTACTGAATACGTAAACCCCATTCTTTTTTGTAAGCTGTTTGAGAATGTTTTAAAAACTTATGTTCAAAAAGTAGCCATACAGAACTTTTCTCTCTTTCAGAGGATTTTAGAGCTGTGCAAAGATCCTGATACACAGTTTGAAACGTTATCTTTCCCTTCAGATTGAAATCATCTTCACCTTCATGTGGTGTGTCTTAGTTCAAATTAGATTCCAACCTATTGTTCTTCTTTTACTCAGGCACATACAACAACGTATTTAAGAACAAAATAACTGTAACCATGTTACAATTATAATGCAAAACACAGGGAAAAAATTAATTGGAGAAAATATTTGGAACGAGTTTTTCAGTTTCATTTTTGCAGTGCTTCTCTGTTTTGTGCCTACAATTACTCTGATTTTAGTATGAACATTTTAAAATATTGTATAAACAATAATATAAAAAGCAAAGCTGCTCATATTATAACTGAACTATCACTTCTGATTTACAGTGTCCAGACACACAATAATGAGATCCAAAGCACTAGTTGTTCATTTGGCTAAACGTGTTGACAGACCAAATTTGGATCTTAAAATGTTCTACTGGCTACTCTTTACTACACCAGAAATAACAGCCCTCTCCAAGGAGGGCAGATTCCCCTCTCCAAGTATCAGGTTCAGCATTTAAGGTTAAAATCCCACAGTTTCACTCCTTTATAATTGTTTAGATGTGGCTCTTACACCAAAGTTTGTTTGTGAATGATACTGAATTTTATGAAATACTTGCATTACTCAAAGCCGTTCTTATTATATTCTTAAGTACTGTAATGACCTAAGATCGAAGCAATGCAGTTTCTAGAGGTGTGTTTGTGCTTCATGATAGAAATGTGTGTTCAAATATTTCATAGAAATGGATAGAGGTGTTTACCAGCAAAACTGGTTACTGTTATTTTTGGTGAAAATGGGTATTTACAGAGTGAAAGGGACAGTCATATAGCTCTCCTGTGGAGGGCATCTTCTACCTGCTTCTCTTTTACCAATTTCAGCTGGCTTTGCATTTCAAATTATATGTCTCCCAGGTACTAACCATACAATTCTGAAACAAGGGAGCCAGATAAACAGCAAAGAAAGCATCGTATCACTTGTTTCCACCTGCAAATTATTGAGGAAAAAAACCCTGATGTTGTTTGATGAGTTATCTAGCACTTGTTGATTCTGCAAGGCATTTCCCTGGGTATTCATTGAGTTCTGCATTGTTTCCTAACCAGGCATTTTATTTGCCAAATTAGCAGATTTGCTCCAAAGACTTGACCTTTTCTTTTCTCTTCTTCCTTATCAGCAAGTACCAAACATTTCTGAGCCTGTTTTTTGCATCCTGAATGTGCATTGATTCATGATGAAATAAGGGCTTTGTGACAGGTCTGGTTCAAGAACTAACTTCTTTAAACAGAGAAAAATGTCTATCCCATATGTGTAAATACTGCAGGATTTTGTCTCCTTTTGCAGAGGTCTGCTACACCACATTTTACTGCATTTATTCCCTTTGCCACCAGGAGTACAAAATCCAGTGCGATCCACAGCAACTCCTTTGTGGCCAAAAAAAACCAACCAAAAAACAAACAAAAAAACCCCCCCAAAAAACGTGATGAGATCTTAAATTGTTTAAGAAATTTTACATTGCAGGCCATTTTTCATTGGCCTGAAAATTAAAAAAACACTGCTTTGTCAGTCTTATTTGTTAGAATTGTTCCTCTTTGCAGTCCAAATATTCAGGCAAAGAGGGTGTGCCTGTGAAAGGGCATCCTCATCCCCTCCCCTTACTATTGTATCCACTCAAGGCTCATATAGGCTCTCAAATGTCCAGTAAGTTACTCCACTGCTTCTTTCTAACCAGATAAAGCTAAGGTAGACATCAAGAAGTAAACTGAATGTCACCACACATGATGTGAAACTTAGAGGATTTTCTACCTTTACTACAGTAAATTGCAGAATGATATCTAGAGGCTAAGTAAGCTCTACTCATCAAATTCAAACCCTACAAGAGAAGAAACAATATTCAAAACAGTAATATGCATTTAGAATATGTAAAATAGTAATGATAATAGTATTTCTAGTTTATTCCCAAATCCTGTACCTCATTAGATAGACAAGGAAAACCTGCTGCAGAAAGGTATTCTATGATGATGAATATAGGTTTTTAGAGGATGTGGTGGGATTTGAGAAGAACTTCTGTGAAAAGGAAATAGAATCTCTTACAATGAAGGAGTACTGGAAATTCAAAATTTTACATCACCTGGGAGTTGAGTGCCTTCTGTATTTTCATTCTGCTTCATATGGACAACCACTTGAAGAAACAACTCAGCAACTGCTAAGTAAGATTACAGTTCTACTACCCGACTTTCAAAAAAAAAGGAAAAAAGAAAAAAAGGCAATGAGAAGAAAACATGGAGAAAGTCTAGCCCTGTATCTCAGCTTCTCAATTCAAAACAAGCTGTCAAAAACCATGTACTGAAACCTCCTGTACTAACACTAAACAATGTAAGCTTGTATTTTGCATATTTCTGCTTCTGAACTCTTGTTTCAGCCTCTCTGTGCTGAAGGTTCCTCGGAGTTTACAGATAGTGTTGCAACTGAAGTGCTCCATTTTAGCTGTAAATCATCATTCAAATTTTTAAACCAATCAATTTTTGTTATTTCCATTGCTTTCTGCCTATTGTGGAAATTCAGGGTTCTCTAGACAGCCACTGATTTTTCTTGGAGTATTGCTTCATCAGAGTTCACACAGGTGCATTCAGTGAACCTGGGACCACTTGCTAGATGGGCTGTTTGAACACATCATGGACTTTGTTTGGATGACAGAATAAACAGCATAGCAGGTACTGAAAGAACCAAAATGAAGTATATATTATTTATGAAAGTAATCACAATCCTACTGAGATACATCCTGAGCTGAGGTGCCTGCAGCTAATAAACAGAAACAAAGAAATAACTTCATGTTTGTCTTGAAAATTTCTGGTTTGGGTGAATTTAAACTAGGTTTTTAATGTTACTTCAGTACATTCAAATAAAGTAAGAACTCCGCTTTGCCCTTTTACTTTCATTTCCTTACAACTTTGTGTACTTCATTTTCAAGCTGATATTGTGATCCAGAAGGACTGCACTATGTCAAGGGTCTTGAATAAATTATGTCACAGAAGATTTGAAAGCTATAGAGAAACTAGCCTCAAAGTTATTGGTAAGGTATTGGTTAAAGAAAGGCCCAGTAACTGAAGAGGCATTGTTTGCTGATGTGCTTTGTTCTAGTAATTTTCTATTAGTAGGGAATCTTGATTAATGATTCTCTATCAGCATGTCCTGATTAATGTGCTAGTCAATGGATTGTTACATCATTTTATTTCCTCTTAAAGAGCATCCTTCTAATGTGAGTGCAATAGGAATTGGCTTTAAATGAACTGCTGCAAGCAATTTCTTTATCTGAATGGAGAAAATATTTTCACTTTCTAAAGGTTTGAATTCGTAAACTATTTCTACCTAGTAACTACTTCTGTGCGCTTTTTTACATTTTAAAAAAAATAGTAACTTTGTAAAGCTGCTTGGAATGAGAAGAGGCTCTGTGGTAATGTTACAGTTGTGTTTAAATTCTGTATTCTTTAACTGCAGCAGGCTCTTGAAGAAAACGCTGGCTTTAAAGCTCCAGCAAACTTGCTTGAAAATAATTTTGATGAATTAATATTTAATTTTTATATTTCCTACTATGCTGCTGTGAAAAAGCAATGGTGCCATTTTCTACAAAAGACTAAGGGCTTGCCAGTTTTTTTTAGGGTAAGAAAAACACTAGTAAACTGATTATTTTTTGTCATTAGAATATTAGTCTATATTTTTTTCTCATTAACAATTAATGACATAAGAATATATTAATTGCTTCAGATGTTTGTTTTTTTGTTTTTTTTTTTTTCCTATTCTCCTGCTATGAGGATAAAGTTTCCAATGAATAACCAAGATATAGTCTATCCAACCCATTATCAGTTTGATAGGGGAGGATCCTGGAAAGCTGGAAGTGTTTGAATGGTGTGTGATCTATGAGAGCTGTATCAGTGATGAATTACCTGTGGTGCCCAAGCAGGCTTTTCCCCTCAAAGTTAAACCTTGTTGAGCTGCATGAAATTAGTGGAACTAACTCAGTGAGATATCATTTTGAAGGGAGAGGTGATTTTATTTTAGACAATCTGTAGCTGAGTTGACTTTACTGGTTTGTGTTCTTACACTGGTGTGCTCACAGCACTGAAATACATGTCCAGGTGATCTGGCCAGCATCAGTTGTGTGCTGGAGGCCAGGAGATGTCAGTAGCTGCATCACCACTTCTCTTGGGTTCCTCTCGGGGGCAACAGATGAGTTTTAGGGATTCACCTCAGAATTTTGCTTATGTCAGCTTCTGCAAGTGCTAGGCAAATCTGCTGCCAGATGTTCTTTCACATTTCTCAGGGTGGCTGGACTGGCAGAAGGAGACACATGGCATCATCACTGCATGTGATGTTGCCTCTCCTGCTTATTTACGCTTCTGACCTACAAGCAGCCTGGTTTACAGGGTAATCAATTACACAGTTTTAATTCTGGATACCTAGCTTGAGAAAATATGAGAAATGCTTACTAGAAAAATTGAGGACCTAAAAATTACCTGAAATTAATCACCCAAAAATGTGTCTGAAAGTGGAACTCTGTTTCTTTTAAAAAAACCCTAAATATATCCAGCTCCTGGTGGACATTAACTGTTGAAGTCAGGTGGTTCTTTCAATATCCCTGAGAAACCTGAGTTTAACTTCCAAGTTTCTCACAGAAATAGTTCAATAGGGACATGTGCCCAAATTAAGTATAATAATTTTAAGACTTATTTGAAAAGTACATTCACAAAGCACGATGTAGACAACACGTAAGAATCACTGCGGTTCTGTGATTTCCAACTGTTCAAATGCATCTGTATCTTCTCTAACTTTGATTATTCACATGGCAAGCATCAGCAGTAGCAAAGTTGTAGAAAAGATAGAGTTTCTGATAAGCTATTTATATTTCTCAGCTCAGGGAAACAAAATCTAGGCATTTGAAAAAACTAATCAAGTACTTGAGAAGGAGAGGAATGAGATTCATAAGTTTAATTCATGCTGTTACATCCACAGTTCAATTTTGCATTCATTGCTTTTAGATGAAGTCTATATTAAATCTGAGTAAAGTTCTTCAGAAATTTAAATAAGGTATGGTTTTGTTGATTTTGTTTCCTTTTTTTTTCTTTGTTTATTGTTGTCTATAAAAGAATATAGATATTGGCAATTTTTTAGCTTGAATAGAACTATCTAATTGAGATCAGAACTGTTGCTAGAAAACTAGATCAATGCAGATTTTTACATATACATCGGTCATAGTTTCTGATAGAATAACTACTGTTTGTAGATAACGTTCACCTTTTCAGATGCTCTGGTTTCAGTGAAATGCTGTTTGATATTCTTCTTTTCTTCTATTCTTCTTTACAAAAGCATCTTTAATATACTTCTCTGTGAAGTTTTTAACCTGCAGTGAGATCTCCCCTCAGTGTCCTCTTCTCCAGGCTGAACAGACCAAGTGACCTCAGCCACTCCTCATACGGCTTCCCCTCAAGGCCCTTCACTATCTTCGTTGCCCTCCTTTGGACGCTCTCTAAGAGCTTAATGTCTTTTTTTATATTGTGGTGCCCAAAACTGCATACGATATTCGAGGTGAGGCTGCCCCAGTGCAGAGGAGAGTGGGACAATCCCCTCCCTTGACCGGTTTGCTTAGTGAGACATAACATTCATCATTCTAATAATTAATATATGTTGTTGTATCTTAATTCAGTTTCCTGTATGTCATTAACTGATGCTTTTTTAGGTGTGATTTGTGTGTATATATATAAATGTGCACATACATAAAAAGATAGAATTGAAATTTAAATTATACAGGAGCACTTTAAAAAATAAGTTGTTTGGGCAGAGAAAAGAGGAAAGGAGCAAACTTGGAAAGTAATCTCTTTCATTTAAAATAAAATTTAATTTTTTTTTCATCGCATGCTTTATCTGAATTCTGAATCCATTACTGTGCATCTCTTATTACTCAGATCCTTAAAATAAAGACAGGATTCACCTGTTTTTTCTAAGTCGGCAATGCAGAGAGATAGGCAACTTCGGAAGGCACTTCCTCTCTTACATCTTTCTTAGTTACTTATCATAGATGGGGATATATTACCCTCTGGAATTGTCTGTGCATGCAGCATTTTTATTTCCTGTTTTAAAAACAGGCCAAGATAAGCTTGAAGAACTCAGTGCTTCCTATAGGTCATTTTATTTTGTTGGAGCTGCAGCAATTGCATCTCTGGAGTGACCACACTTGTTCAAATGAATTGTACATTTTAAGTACACAAAAGCTGTCTCTCAAGATGATAGAAACTCAATGGTTGACATTCACAAAAATAACATACTTTATATGTTGCATGCTACTTGATGCCTTTTTTATATATAAACAGAATGTTAAATTTATTAAAACTAGGAGTTTATTTGCAAAAAAAATAAAATTGGGAGAAGCAAGTCTTTTTGAAAAATTTTCTACTTTTTCTACTTGTTACTGGAAAAGAGTACTTTATAGCAGTAATACCCATTTAACTACTTTGTGCAATGGAATTTCCCTTGTATTGAATCCTGTGTCACCTCTCTTCTAGACAATCTTTACCTTATTATGTTATTGGGGTTTTTTATTATATTTTTCTGGTTTGGACAAGTTTGTGCTTCTTGTTGCCTTTCATGTTGCCTATACTAACTGAACTAATAAAAACCTTTGTCTCTGTTAGATTCTTTTGCCTTTCACAGGATCAATTATAAGAGTACATCAGTGCTTCAGTGTAGCATCAAACTAATGTCTTGCCTATCTTTACTCACTACAGTAGCTTTTAACCAAATAGCCTTTGAATTCTAATGTCTTTGCCATGTCCTCTCTTTGGGAAGAGCCTTACTAGTTTTACCTCTTTACTCATCTGTAGTAGGCAGTCTTCATTTCCTCTCCTAAGTGAAATGGATGTTTTGGTACTTAGTTAAATAGTCAGTGTTTCACTGCAGCAATGTGGGCATTTTAGTGGTGTGGAAATTATTTCCCATTGGAGAAATATATAGCTCTATTCAGGACTTAATACTTACAGTCCAAGTTTCTTCTTCAACCAAGTGAAATTAACGCCTCGACTGCATTATACAAGACTTTCTTCTATAGTCCTACCTATTCAATACCATGCTTTAAGGCTGAAACGTTTTGAATAACGCCAAGGTTTCCGCCATTTGTAAGAATAAAACAAACTGTGTCATTTGGGGTTATCTGGACCAGATTTCATCTTGTATTACATCTTGCATTACAAACTTTTTACTCCATTTCAATTATATAGTCTGCTATTCTCTAGTTCTTCCGCTAAGCTGTTTAGTTGCTTGGCTCTGTTCAGCAGCTGCTGTGTTCCCTCCTCCAGGTGGCTTTGCTTCAAATGCCTGGAAGAAAATGATTCCACTTAGAAATAAGTAATAGCACAGTAATATAGAAGAGGTTTTAAAATATCTCATGGTCTACCTTTTCGTGCCTGAAAGATTGTTGATATTTTGTCTGTGCAGTATTAGAAAAAGAAGAGAGCATCTTTTTATGTTAGGAAAATCATGTTATTACTTGATAGGCTGCCCAGCTACATTGCTATTAAAGAGTGGCTGATGGCTTTTGAGAATAGAGGATTTGTGGGTGTGATTATACTCCGGGGAGAGGAAGTGAATGTTCTGCCTCAAAGTGATAAACCCTGTGAGAATTGAGGCATCAAACTTTCCAACAAGAGTCTGAAGCAGCATTTTAGCATCTACAGCAGGTGATGGCAATGAGTCTGAAAAGCTCTGATTAAATGAATTCGGGTATTGGTGTTAGAAAATCAGGTCTCTCAAGAATAGGGCTAGTTACTGTGGAAAGTTGTTCTTGCCAAAAGAGGTTTGGAAGTAATTTAAATTGCAGTGCAACTGACTTTATGTTAACTCCAAGCAAGGTCATAAAATAAACATTCATATGTTCTGAATGTGAGTTAGCTATGGAGCAGGAATACTCATAGATTTCTTTTGTTTGGAAAATTTATATGCTAGAGCTGATTCAGGCACAAGTTCACCATATTTAATTTTAAAGTTCTAATACAAATTTTTAACACCAGAAGAACTAGAGCCTAAATGAGGAGAAATGATTCACAATAGATTTTTTTCTTTTAATTTGAAGTTTTCCAGTTCTCTGTCCAGTAAATAAACCAGTAAATAGATAAACCAGTAAATAGAAACCTTACAGTGTATGTAGAGAACACTGTTTAAATCTCTGTGAAGTATATTAACATTGTGAATAAGCAAGACACGGTATTCTTAAAAACAAAAAAGGTTTTCTCACAAAATGGAGAACTTCTTGTCTGTTATATTTGGATGCAGTCTAGTTGGGCAAGACAGACAGATAACCTTTGGCTATTTTTAAAATGACATGGCTTTGGGAAGGGATGACTTAAATTCTGTGTTTAGGATGGGCAGGGTGACTCCACATGGGGTGACATCATCCAATGCGCCCCGTCTTTTGTGGGGGACACAGATGAAAGCAAGGAGCCTGTAACTGCAATGTTATCCACGGGAGGGCTGCATGCATCCTCTGATATTACATACGTCTATAATCCTGAGCAATTTATGAGATAAGGGCTAATTCATCTGTTCACAAAGAGTCATTGTTATTTCAGAGGATAAATAATGCTGTCATATTATCATCACCTCACTGAGTATTATGAGACTGCTAACATTGACTTCCCTTTCTAATTGGTTAAAGAAAGCTATAAACCTTGCTTGTTAACTGTGTTTTATGCTGTTGCTTTTGTACCACATTACTGTGAGCCTTATCATTGTTTACAGAGTTTTTGATTGATTGAGTTTTATTTTTGCTCCCAGTGTTCTATGCATTTTGGATTGAATTCATGATTATACAGTGTGTGATTACTGATAAGCTCCTGATTATTTGAAAGACTGAAATAAAGCTCTTTTACTTTTCCTCTGTTTTTCCTCTCCCTTTACTTAAATTAGTCATGTAGGAGAAGAAAGTCAAAGCAAGATACCAATATTCATTGCAAAGAAATTTGTCATTGTCTGGTTATTCTGCTGGAAAGAATGCTTTAGTTCAAAGGTGTGTGATAAACACACTTAAAAAGCTGCCTATGCTCAGTCTGGACTAAACTACTGGAATAATTGGATGCTTCTCAGATTTGAAGAACTATAAAGCTGTAATATTTTTTTTTTAATTCTCTAATTACGTCATACAACATAATGTTTCAGTTTCCTTATGTGATGGGTGAAAAATCAACTAAGTGGAGAAATGTTTCTGTGGTGGCATGATTGGCTATCCCAGCCAGGAACAGCACTGAATCACCAGACTCGAGAAGGGGTTATTCCACACTGAAGCTGAATGTGCTCCACCTTTCCCTCTTTCCCTGCTTCTCAGCCCCAGGCAGCACAGAGGTCACTGTCTTCCAGGAATATTTTGCCCATCCCTACTCATTCTTAGGAACTATGAGTTTCCAGGAAGTTTTTGAAAACTGAATTTCTTTGTATGTTTCCCAAATTCATGTTAACGTTTTTCAGCATTCCAAAATAACATTAAATTCTGTGAATGTGTTTTTCCCACCCAGTAACTAAGTCCATGATGCTTTTTCAATAAATTAATTGTAAAACTATGTTGTTTTTTTCCAGAGGGGAGTTTTGTGTTAGGTTAATTAAAAAATATCCCATATCCTTTCCCCCCCATTTAATATGGGTATGGATTCCAGTGTAATGAACCCATTATCCATGACTAACTGTTGCAGTCTGAATCTTCATGTACTACCCAGTTTCTGTGAGGAATTGTACTAAGCATAAGAAGTAAGAGCTTCAAAGTGCCTCTGTTGTGGCAAAAGAATTTTGCTTCCAAATATATGAGCATCTATCTGTTGGCTGTAACCCACTTCATTTCTGCAGAGATCCAGAGATCATACTCCCCTGAGTCCACTGAAAGGGTAGTGGTTGCTGTGGCCTGGCACAAGCTCGATAGAAAAAGCCTGTCAAGGGTCTTGAGGTGCAGGAAAATGGAAGGAACAGGCATTCAAGGAAACAAAAGACAAAGATAAAACAAGGCTAGCTATCGCGAAACTGTGGCTGCCCAACAGTAACTGACATTGAGGTTTCAAAGGGAAGCCTCATGGCATTTTGTGACTTCAGGACTGTTCATATATGAATAATGCAGTTAAGAAAATTATTTACAGGTTAGAGAAACAGACTTTTCCAGGAGGTTACTTCACTTCTGTGATATCCACAGAAAGTCTGTCAGAGCTCTTCTGCCGTCTCCTAAAGTTCGGTAGATACCTAAAATCTGAGGAAAACAAGAGTCTCGTGGCCTACTGTGATAAGTGATAAACCAGCATTATGTCTGTGTTTTCTTCGCAATTGGGGGACTTGTCCTCTGCTAATGGAGTATATGGATACATTAAAATTCATAATCTGGGGAAAGAATAGGTGAGGTTAATTTTAGATACCTGCAACACAGTGGGAAAAGACCTGCGTGACAGTTTAGTAGCTGGTTTGTGTGCTCTTGCACATACTGGAGATATAAAGAAAATAGAGCAGAAATCAGGAAGAATGGAGGTGGGGGGAGTGCTTCTTTGGAAATCTCTTCCTTAGAAAGTAGGTCAAGCAGCTCCTGTCACTGTGATGTTTTGTTTATGAAAGAAAGGACAAAATGAAAATAATTTACTAGCAATGCTTGAGAACTGTCACCATCTACTTCTTGACAGAGTACAGATGGCAGTAAGAGGTGTGTTTGAGTACGAGTTAAATTATCAGTATTAATTAGCTGTCTGAGCTCTCAAATGTTTTTCCTCTGTGAGTCTTTTCTAGACACGTCTTGTGGGTCATAGAAAATATAATCAAAGCAGATGACTACTGTATGTATATTTACTTATTTCTGATTTATATCTACTTGTTCAAACACGAAAACTTCTCTGATTAACTGCTTCGTTAATCTGGCATAGAGTGGTGGTGGTTTTCTCAACTTTTTTTGTGCTTCAACATGGAGATTTTATCCCTTACTTTAATTTGAAAAGGAAAAGTAAAAATATGTGGACTAATATCAACTGTTACAGGAGTGATTTTCAGGACTTTAAACAGGAGAAAGTGGCAGTGTATCAAACTTACAAAATAAATAAATTCATCAAATTGAGATCAAGTGGAATGTGTTAATATTTTTTAATTATTCAATGATTCATCTGTTTCTTTAGGAAAAGGCTGTAAATATGTTTCCTATAATTTGGTTTTCAAAAAGTGTCTAATTGGATCTAGGTTAATGATCTTACTAAGTCAGGTCAGGAGAGCAATTACTAACCTTACTAAGGTGTTTTGGACTGTCTTGGTCAGTTGAAAATCAGTTTGGAAGTAACCTTTATTTATGGAAATGAACTCTTCTCATATTGCTTGCCGAAGGAATTACAGCAATGTGTGGTGGAAAGTACGATACAACATTTAGTGTTTGCTTGTGTCCACATGTGCTGAAATCTCTTCCTGTCCCAGCACTGGCAAAATGAAAGCTGTTGGTTTCACCATGGGTCAGCTATGGTACTGACGTGGTAGTTTCCTTTCCATAGCCCACCATCTCCTTGCTTTTCCTCAGGCATTGGGACCAGCTCTCTGCTGGTGTGCCTGCCCAAAATCTGATCTCGTGGCAAGTACAGCTGTGTCACATAACAGGACTGAAAGCCACTCCTGATCTGCACAGTGCCAGCTTAGCTCAATGCAGTGCTACAACAAGAGTTTAAATGCTGCCTTGAAGGCATGAGTTGTAACCTGACTTTCTGCAGGGGTGCCTGGGCTGTGTCTCCCAGGCACTGGCAGGTGAAGTGCAGAAGGAATGTTGTCCAGACTTAGCACTGCTCTCCAGTGCAGCTCCTGTCCCTCTGCTTGCCAGTAACGTCTGTCTGCTTGTGTCTCTTGCTCCCAAGCTCATTCAGTGGTAACAGCAGAGCAGTTACTCTAGTATTCTTTGTAAGTCTGATTGCATTTGGGTTTGTTTCCTTTTTTGTATTTAGTGATTTGTCAAAATAATGATAAAATTGATGACCTAATGAAGTTTACAGTGGGCTACAATATGAATAGAAATTTACCCCCCTTTTTTTTTTTTAATTCTGATTAGGTTAAGTCACTGCTTTATCTGTGTCTCTGCTTTTATACAGTCCATTTCAGTCACTACCACACTTGTTTCTTCTTGCTTATGAAAGAGATTGAAGGCTGTGTTTTTCTCCTTACTTATTTATGGATCAGAACTGGTTGTTTCTTTGTTTGCTTGCACTAGTTGCTTTTCAAACTTTGAAAAACTTTTTTTGGCATTTATTGAGGTTCTGGTGCTGGTTTAGAGTGGGTTCGTGTTTTGTTTTTTTTTTTCCCTTCCTTAATGAAAGCCTCCTTAAATGAAAAAGTAATTTTATAAACTATTTATAAAAGTAGTATAGGAGATAGAAGGGAAGCTCTTGCTCATTGGGGCAGTTGGACTATGCAGCAACCTCTGAAATAAAAATAATCAATATATTAAATGGATCATATGACCCTTTGCTGTTGAGCACCTCGATATCTGAAGGTCACCTTACTAAATATGTATGTATACCATCAGTGGTTCCCAGGTGACTTTTAGAATTGTACCTGCATCAGTAATTTATCAAAGTGAGGCGTGGTGTCATAGCAAGGTAACAGGACTGATGCATTGGCAGCCAAGTCAAATCATGTCTGGAGAACATCATTGTTTATCCATATGGGACCCCCCCTTAAAACAAACAAATACAAAACTTCCCAGCTGCAGCTCTTCTACAGAGCAGCCACTGGCATCAGAAAAAGCAGACTGGATAGCATGGTATCTCAAACTGAGTCTTTTTCTACAGACTGTCGGGGCTCAGTAATCTAATCTGTTATGTTGATGAGAACTGATAGAGTTAAGCACTGCAGAGTAGGGCCAAGAAGGAAGTTATAAACAGAGGTCTCGCAGCACTGAGGAAGTGTATGGAAATCATCCTTCTGAGCAGTGTGCATCGTAGCTGCCAGAGTGAAAGAAATGGCTGGAAATATTTCAGCTGCTGAAAGGTACGTTTCAAGAGTCTTGGCACCAAAAAGAAATGAACAGATATAGATATTAAAATGGAAGATGTTAAAATATATTAAATAAATGCATTTTATTACAGCTTTGAAGTACTTTTGTATCTGACAAAGAACATTTACCAAAAGGGTTGTTAAGCATTGCAACGGGCTGCCCACAGAAGTGATGGAGTCACCAACCCTGGAGGTACTTAGAAGACATGTATATGTGGCACTTTGGGTCGTGGTTTAGTGATGAACTTATCAGTGCTGGGTTAATGGTTGGACTTAATGATCAAAGAGGTCTTTTCCAAACTAAGCAATTGTTTAGATTTGGTTATGGTGAGTCTGTGTGCCCCTGGCTCAGGTACTTGAGAGAAATCCTGTGTCCCAGAGGCTGGCATGAACTGTCAGCTGGAACTTGCCTCTCCAGCTTTTCCTTTCAGCTGCAAGACTCTGGGCACCGCTGCACATATACAAGTGGGCTGTGCAACCTGTGGCTCAAACGTGTCTTGTTTAATCTTTTCATCAAGAAGCCCAAAGCCTTGAACCAAGTTTCTCAATCACTGTTTCCCATCAAAGCTGTTAAAACAAGTTAGGTTTTCAGTGGGTGAAAAGGTGGGGGATATTGTACACTAGCAGTTACTGAAAAACAAAAGCTTTTCTGATTAAACTTTTTCTTTCTTTTTAAAATTTAATTTTATTTTTTAATACAATGATTTTGGAGAAGCTGAGGTAGTCTCAGCTGCAGTGGTGGAAGGGTTACAATTTGATGTGCTGCAAAATCAAGAACAGAATGTTGTTAATCTCTTATCTTAAAATTTCTATTCTCTGAAGTTTTAAAATGTCATTGATACAACAGTTTGCTAAGATTATGCTAGCACTGCTTTACAGAGCTGTGACATTTTGCATTATAAAATACTTCTTGAAGCAAGGAGGTTATGTATTATCCCATCCCTCTAGGCTGATAACCAACGTAGAGGTTGTCACTCAAGAGGCAGATAACAGTATGTTACAAAAATTATTTAAATTGTTTCTGATGTGTTTGAGCAAGAGATAGAAAATATGCTAACATTTATTTTTCATCTCAAAATTAAAAACAGATTTGTTTTCAAATCAAACAGCTGCATTATGTAACATTCACATTTCAGAAAATCTGATCATATAAGAGTACAATAATAGTTTGGGTTTTTTTCATCTGGAAGGTAAATATTTATATACACAAGTAAAAGTGGTCTTGATGTCTTTTTTTTTTTTAATCCTATCCTAGAAGCACCAAGGCTACAGAAATTTTCTGTACTCCACAAATTCAACCTTTTTTTTTTTGTCTGCAACTTGACACAGTGTAATTTTAACACTGAAACGTTAATAGCGTTTTCAGGGGACTAATTCATACAGTTCTATTGCTTATGTCAATGTGAAAAAGGAAAAAAATTTGCCAGACCTGGGTAGCTGTTAAAGGGTGGTGTAAGTTTGAATATCTTTGCGAAGGACATACACATCCTTCATGGTGCAGAACCCTGCCGGCTATACAAGAACTGAGGTCATCCTTCAGGTTTCAGCTTCTACCTTTCTTTTTGGTTTTGGTGGCAGTGAATGATAGTGCTGAACTTTATTTTGAGGCTCACAGTGTTTTCTGCAAAATAATTTTTTCATGCTCGGCCAATTTAGGAGCCTCCCTCAGCCATGAGCAAGCTGAGAGACCTCTCTGACCATATTAATATGTTGTAGAACAACTTGTCTACTAGGATAGATTTACCTGACCCAGGGAAATAATTGTGTTAGTTTTAAATAGTTTTGCTCTTGTTTTTAATACAGGTTCACATTTGCAGAGCATAACCCCGCTCATTCTATAATGTGACTTTCCCTCTGAATTTCAGCAGAACTCATGTGTTTAAAATAAAACATGTGCCTAAGTGCTCTGGTGGCCAGGAGCCAAAGCACTCAACATGTTGCAGGGCTGAGCTGTAAGGGCCTGCTGCTTTAATGTATAGTCTTCTCTAGCCCATGATAAATCAGGATTAACTCTATAGGAAGTGTCACAGTTCTGTGAGGAAAATATCTCACTGCATAGACAGTAGCTCAGGCTCCTAGGAAATACAAGCAACAGAAGCAACACCAATGCTTTTTTAAGTTGTCATCAAATGAGGTGCTTTTTGTGGCTAATGAATCAGTCAGTTAATTTTCTCATCACCATGCTTGAGCTTGTTCTTGCTGTTGAACAGTCTTTTATCTTTTCATACATTGTTGAAAGTGGCATTAACTTTGCCTTCTTTCCTGTTATAAGGGCTTTAAATGCCTTCACATTAATGAATGTAATTTGTGGTTTAATCTGCGCATAGCGTACATTATTGCTGCTGAGGAAGCAGAGGGAGTCAAGTGGGAGATCTCCATTCCGTCTTTTCTTCTTGTTTACACCACAGAGGCATTCGAGGATCCTTATTATGCAAAGCAGTTTGTGTGCTTTCTTTCTCGTGGTAATAATGAAATAAAGTGGCATATACTTCAGACATGCATTTTGGCAATTATTATTTGGTAACTAAGTCTTCAATATGTCATTTCATGCATATTCTATTTTTCTATTAATTTTTGTGAGGGAACTTTTTTTCTTTGGGGATAATTGAAAGATAACCCTTTAAATTTTTTTTTTTAGTACCTTTAACTAGAAAAAAAATCTGTGTTAGTTTGCTTTGGATAAGATACCTAGAGACAGAAGGGTGATGTTAAGGAGTGTATAGTTAAATTTTGTTATTGATCACCATCACAGGTGGCTGATCCTGTTGCTTAGATGTCCAGTCTACTCTTGGTCAGCTTCTTTTTTCTTCTTTTCAGTCAGCTGGTTTTACATAAATCATTACACAGCATGCCAAAGAAGCTGTTTTGAACTTTTCCTTTCCAGATGATATTTCTTTCCCCAGGCTTGCCAATGCTTGCCTGTTGAAACAGAGTTTCAATGGTCCGACTGGGCTGAATGATTTAGCCCCAGTGCTCAGAAATCTCCAGGGGAACATTTAAAATGCTACACAAGCAAGTTTCAGGAATTGTGTTTACTGTCAGTAAAGCATGGAAAAGGAGCAAGTGGCTTTCCAGTGTCCTGACGGGAATCTCTTGGCTTGTTGACAGAAGTGAAATTATGGATGTAGGATGAAAATAAAATGGAGTGTGTGGAGCTAGTAAAGGTTAAATATATGAAAGCCAAAATGTATAAACAAAGGGCTGGTAGTGGGGCATGCTTGGGGCTGGAAGTTGCAGAATAGGACATGGCAGAAGGCTACAGCTGAATATCTTAGAGTTTGGGGGATTTTCTCAGAAAGTCTCAACAAAAAACCCAAAACAACCAACAAACCAAACAATCCTGCAGTCTCAACTGTGTTGATGGAGGGCTATAAATAATACTGATAAAACACTAGCAATTCAGAGTATTTTGGAAAAGGTTCTCTGTAGAAGATGTGCACCTGGTTTTTGTTCTTTATAGGGAGCTATTACTCCCCTGCTTCAAAAAATACAGTTCAATGAAACATTCCATAACTTCCAAAACTTCCATGCAGTCAAACATTTTGGTTTCCTAAATTTGTTTTGCTAACTGTAGCTGATAGATTGTCCTACTCCCTGCAAGCTAGTGTGAAGTGGCTCAACACTTCTTTATTCCCCCCCACTGTAGCAGTTGGTTATTTCCAAGCAAGTTTAATTGTGTTTTTCTAGTCAAAACATATGCTGGCATCTGCTAAGTGCAAAGTGCTTATGGTGAATGAAAATAAACAGAGTATACAGTTTGCCTCTTCAGATATTGTAGGTAGTGAAATAACAACTGTTAAGCCAGGTTTTATGGGCTTTTTTTGTGTTCTCTGCAACATTTTCTACTTGCCAATCACGCCTATTTCTCCACAGTAACTCTGGAGCCCATTACTTGCCTTTTTCTTCCTTTTATTTTTTTTTTAGGAGAGATCAAATCCCTTCTATGTGCAAATTTTTTATTATTTTTATATTCACTGAAATAATGGAAAAAAGTAATGTATACAAACTCCAGGGATGTTGTGAGAAAACTTTTATCGTAGAGTACAAAAAAAAAAAAAAAGAGAATGAAGAAAAATTTTCCAAAATCAAAAATAGAAGCAAGGTTCAAATTTATTTATTGGACATTATGCTGCTTGATGGATTTATGAATTCCATGCTTGCAGAAATCTACAGGTTACGAGGTAACAGAGAAACACATTTCTGTGTGTAGGGAGATCTTCCTGTATGTTATTCAAGTAGTCCTTAAAAGATATTATACTCAGCATGAATAGAAATTGATGTGAAGTATACATAGAATAATAAGTGTTAATATTGTTATGCTCAGATCTTTCACTTCTCAGGGGTCAAAAAAAAAAAAGGAAGCAAAGGCTACTCTGTGGTGGAAAGGTACCTTCTTAAGTTCACTGCTCTAATCATATATATGCCTATGTAGATCATAGCTCAGTCTTCACTAGTATGTCTTTGTCTTTGCTAAATGGGTTATTACTGCCACTAGTCAAAGATTGCTCTTTTACAAGCCACTGTAATTCACTACAGTACTGTGGTCCTAAAATACATTTATTTCTCACTGAACTATCCTCCAACACCCTACAAGATATTTCAGGATACATGGCATTGCAGTAGTGGTTTAACATATTATAATAAAATAATAAGCTTTTTTATGATTTATTGATGTTTATGATTTGAAAACTCAATATTTATTACCATTAAAGAATAAGTTGTTGAGAAAGAGCAAGCTGATGTTTGTGGAAACAAATAATCCTACAAAAGACTGATTAAGAGGATTGCCAGGTGCCTTCTTTTTATGGAGCATAATGATAGGCTTCAGATGTGTTTTTGCTGAGCTCCCTCTGAAGAAGCTCAGCATCCACAGAATAATGACGTCAGAAAGAATTTGTGTTTCCACTCCATTAGCTCATGTCACTTTTGTCCCTTTTTCTGAATTTGCTGTAGAATCCTGCTAAATCCTTCCATTGCTCCATTTGTGCCTCAACCTGTTCTGTCAAATCACAGGGCATGATGCTTATGAAAGCATCTTGCTAAATGATCTTCAGCATTTCTGGGGTTTTTCTGGCTAAAGCATGGAAGCATGCTGAGCCCAGGGAGGACAAGGCTGATGGCAGGAAAAGGCCTGTCCCTTGTAGGGAAGAGGGCACCCCCCAGATGATATCCCTCCTTGGTGGTCATTGGTCAAAGCCTCTAGCTGTGGAGGAGGAGATTATGGTACTGTGTGGCTACCTAAATGAATGGAAGCCAGGGTCCAGTTTTGCCTGTCCTGGAAAGATAGCTCAGAGACTGCTCATAACTCTGGGTGCTTTGGGAAGGCCATTTAGTTTACTCTTTCAGCAAATCACATCATGAACTCTCTTCTGCACTTAGCACGATTTATTCTGAAATGGTACGAGCAAGGGTTCCTCTGATAGCCACCCATCCAGGAGTGCTAGCAGCTGTAGCCTGACTTTGCAATGCAAGTTACAGAGATTTGTAAGGGGACTCGTTGTTGCTTTATCGGAGTATCAGAGTACTTCAATAAGTTACAGTCCTTGTATGTCCAGCAATGGCTATTGGCCTGTTGCTTTTTCCTTATGGTGATTCTGGGTGTTCTGCTCACCTCCAGAGAGAGAAGAGGTATGGATATGTGACAGAAAAGAGAAATCTTGTTTAAGACTTGGAATGATACTAGAGATGCAATTGTGAGGAGGTATTTCGATGAAGTTTGAGAGTCTGAATGTGAACCTTTGAGGAAGTGACTCTCTATTTGGTCAAGTCCTTGTGCTCTGGTTATTTTACAGAGCTTTTGTTGAATGAAATAGCGCTAAAATCTAAACCAAAAGTAACCTTCCCCTCCTCCCCCTCCAGTAAGTAAGTAGATAAATAAATAAATAAATCTACCTTTTACAATATTGTTCCAGACAGCGCAGAAAGGACAGATAACATTAAGTAGTGTTATTCAAAATTTCCATTGTTTTCTGCAGGCTTCCTTGGTTTTTCATCTTTGATTGCTACTTCTTTATGAAAATAACAGGCATAAATGTTTTCTAAAAATGTATCAGCAGCTTATTCTAATCTCTATATGCTTGGGATGTGTCCTCTACCAAAGTGTTTGGGGGGGAAGAAGTAATTCTAATAATCTATGTAATATTTCTCATAATATATCGCTTCTAAGAGAGACAATATCCCTATTACAGAGGGATAGATCTAATGCCAGTTAAGGTCTAATAACATCTAGAATGAAACTATTTTATCCTTTGATAAGTTACGTGTAAATGTTCACAAAGTTCTGTATCCTGATTTGTCATTTTCTGCTGCTGAAGAGTAACTACTGATGAAGTGATGAAGCCTTAGAAAGTCTTTTTGTGGCATGCTATCTTTAATGAAAATCTTGCAGTCTGCAGCTGGGATCTGGATAATATATTGCCTGTGATTAAGCATTATGGAAACTTTCAAATTTACTTAAGGTCTAAGAATTCAAAGCTTTTAACTCTGTGTGTGATTGTTACCTTAGTTGATTATAGACAGAACTTGGGCATCCAGCACAAAAATGTCCCAACTCCTTGGTGAAGGATAGCTGAGAAAGGGAGAGCTTGGGCAGTTGTCTTCTGGAAGGATGCATGGCAGGACTCCAGCGTCTCGCCTGAACTTTCCATTTGTGTCAAGCAAGAAGGAAAACAGCTCAGGCCTCTTACATCTTGGAGTGTTGCAATAGAGAGGCTGTAGAGGAAACATTGGGAATCTAGGAACTAACTACAGGAGAACTTCTGCAGTCTGTTCTGCAAAAAATGTGGAGGAGGAGAGGTGCCATTATGCCTTGGTACAAGTGAAAAGGAGTGAGGAGAAAATAATATTCAGCTCATTGAAACTCCTATGGATGAAAAGTCCCTGTCCTTGGAAACTGATTTGAATATAAAACAAAACTCCATAACAGTAATTCTCAGAAGAAAAGTTGGAGTAACTTAATAGACCATTTCTACTATAAAGCAAGCAAAAAACTGAGGGAGATGCAAAATTGCCATCCCAGGACAGAGAGAAAGTCTGTATACAAACCCTGTCTTAAAGTTTACTATACCCTGAGATGCACTGGGCCAGCCATGATTTGTTGCCGATCCATGGGTCCCTTCACCTCCTGAGGCTCGGCAGTCACCTGCTTTGGGCCACCCCCCACTGCCTCAGGGTGCCACTGCCTCTTTTCCCCAGAGGCCCTGGGGCTCAGGAGTTGCTTGGCACAGCTGCTTGGTGTGAGGGGCTGAATGTATCCAGGAGAGGGCAAAAGAACTACAGCCAATAAAAGGAAGCCTGGAGCCCGCTTTTCGCACGTTCATAGTAGAAAACAGTAACTTCTTGCCTCTCCTAATTTTGAAGAGTTGGGTTGACATGTATAAATGGTGCTCTCTCCCATCCTTTTCCCATTCCTCACCTCTGCTGCAGTCCTTTTCATCAGTCAAAATCCTGCAACCATGAACTTAAAGAGCAAAACTTTGTCATTTAACTCCTGTTCAATCTCCCTGCTCTATATTTTTTAGATTATGTTAGAAAGCAAATAGTCTCTTCCATGCCATGCTTTCCTTTCCTCTTTGTGTTGTATTATGTGTGTAACTTTTCTTCCAAGCCTAGCTGTGATCTTCAGCAGGCTCTCTCTGGAATCCCAGAGATGAAAAGCCTATGCCAGGCAGCCAAGCACCATATCTGGTCATCAGAAACAATTTCAATTGAAAAGGAAAAGTGGCTTTTCTCCTACAGCCTGTGTATCAACTCCTACACCCCTTCCTCCTTGAGGCCTTTGCCTTTCATGTCACTGAGATTGTTCGTTGATTTCTGATGCCCATTCTATAAATTCATGCACCTTGTCACTGTTGTGGGGTTCTGGACACTTTTCTACTGTGACATCCAAGCTGACTTTCAGCTGGACGCCATCCCTGACTTTCATTTTTTAATCTGTATAGTCGTAGAGCTGTGCCAGACAGCTCAGATATTTTTATTGTAATTTAAGTGTAAAAGGGAGGATCCTGGTAGGATAGATCTAGAACAATCTTTGTGACAGTTTATCCAGACATCCAGACACAGTGGTCCTGAAAATTACTTTAAATAATTTTTTGAGTCAGTTGTTAAAATATTTTATTTTTTGTTTAAAACATTGGCTATTGTATTATTGTGGATTTTTAAATTAATTTCTAGGCAGTTAAGCACTATACTTTGTATTGACTTTGTCTTCCATCGTATCAATATTTTATTGGGTTTTATTTTGTTCTTACTAGTTGTTTATGCAGTTTGGTGTGCTAGTGTAATAAGATTTGACAGTGGTGTACAAAAGATAATTAGTAAGGTTTGCCCTTACAATTACTCATCTTGACTTGACTGTAATTATAAATGCTGTGCAATAAAGTGCACGTAATAACAGGGAACCCCAGTCAGCAAGTCAGGAGGTACTCTCTGACCCTGAAAAGTGAATATGACTGAAACTCAGTAAAACTTTCTGCATTGCTCTGATAATATGCATCAGGATTCTTTTTAAGAAAAGAAAAATATGTTGACTTTTTGCGTGGCAAAGGTTTTCTAAGAAGTACCTATGCATACTCATCTTTTCTCCTGAGATGGCTCCCTATCCTCCTAGGTGTGGATGTCACAGGAAATAATTCACCCAAACATTCTCTTTAGGCAATGACAATGAATTATAACATTGGGCTGTTGAAAGTATTGCATCTCTGATCCTGAAACGAGTGTACGGATGAATCAATAAAATGGTGGATCATATTAATAATTTATCATAGGGATAATTATGCAGGAAGTAAAAGGGACAGAGATGGCCCTAGTCAACTTGCATCATTTCTGAGCATTAAGAGATGTATTATATGTTTGATGTGGGTTCTTAATGCTGCTTAGAAACATTGGTCTGTAACTATGCAGAACACCTTAGAGAACTATTAACACAGCCCATAGAACACGAAGAGACTAGTTATTAAAGGTCTGAGCATCAGGGAGAAATAGTGCAAGTTTAAAAGTTTTAGTTGGACTGAACAGTACAGTTTAATTAAAAAAACCAAATAATTGTTAAAGTCACTTAGCATTATCAATCAGCCTTGTCAGTATCTTACACTTTTTCACCAGTACATTTCTTATTCCCAAAAATCACTTTTGGAGGATCAGAATACTGAGCACAGAACAAGATTCTTCTTTCTAGAAAGGTGGGGCAGGCTTTCTGCTAGCTTTCACAGATCTGGATTTCATTCTGGCATCTTTGTGCAGACTGAAAAATAATGTATCAACAAAAAGTCCTGTTATGTATATAAAATATCCTTGCATTCTAAGTGAGCATGAGAATCATTCATAGATTAAAGCCAGGAGGGGTGGTTGAAATTACACAAATTTTCAAGCTGTAGCAATATCCTCAGTTGATTTAAGCTGGACCAGAGATACTTTCCCCACCCCCACTGGAAAACATTTGAGACTCCCCTTTCTCCCTGTCGTAGCTAGTTTTGAGTTTGAAACTTGGTGGTGATAAATCTACGTGCATATTAGTTAATCATCATATTGTCCGACTTGTTTTGGAAGCAGAGCACCTTGCACATAGTGTCTATACTAAGTGCTGTCACTGAGATGATAGGATTGATTTTTTTTTTTTTGAAGGAACTATACAAATCAACCACTTTATCCAATATTTTTTTAATTGAACTTATAAGATTAGGCTGACCAAGGCAGGTGAGGATAATCTTTTAACTTTTTAATTTTAGATGCTTGTTCTTTTTTGATTGCCTATATAGTGAAAATAATTTGTCTAGGGAAACTACCCACAGTACCAAAATTAAGCTTATGTGGCAAGTCCCAGTCACTTAGTCTGGCCTCTCTCATTTCAGATCAAAAAACAGGCAGGTTAGTATCACTTACTTTTTCATTTTCGTTACAGCTCATGTTTCCCAGTGTTCTGTGTCATGTTTTAAAATCAGTCACTGGAAGAAATGTGCCCTAGTTTCTTCAAGCCTTGCTGAAGCCTTGAGACTGAACTTAGTTTTTTCTTGCATGGAATTGAACTTGATACAATAGCAACAGACAACAGGCTCTCCAGGCACGTTTTTCCTGCAGGATCTCACTGGAGACCTGGTAATGATTTACTGGGGCAACCCTGCATCCTGCATATAAAAGAGAACAAGGATGCATAATTACCTTCAGCTGTTGCCCATACACACTCTCACCTTACTTTTATCTAGGCTCCCTTACCCTTTCCTGGTTCCTTTCAGCATATCACACCAAGCAGCTGGGCTGGGCTGCTCTGGAGGCTGGTGGCTGTGGACCATCAGGAGGTGAAGTGCTTATGGCTGTGCTGTAAATCCTGACTGGTCCCATGCATCTCGGGGACTAAAGATGAATTTTAAACCAGGGTTTGTACTCAGACTTCTTCTCTATCCTGGACAGTGATTTTTCATCTCCCTTGTAATTTTCCTTACTACGTAGTCGAAATTCTCTACTAGTTTCCTCAGAATTTGCTTTTGAAAATTAATGCTTATTGAATGTTGTTAAATATGCAAAGAAGTACAAGACAAAGCTTTCTGTTAGTTCCACTGCATGCCATCACCAGTCTTTTAATAGTTAATATAAACCATTTTCTTTGGAGTGGCTTTTATTTCTTTGAGAAGAAAGTTTATTGTATCTTCCTGAAGAGGTTAGGCAGTTAGGGTTATTGTTACAAACTTTTTTTTTTTTTAAATTTTTGTCTTGAAGGATGAAAGCTTCATCTTATGTAGAGAGATTTTAATGTAGATTAAGCAGACTTTTGAAGTATAATAGACATTTAAAGTGCTCTGCTGGAATCAGAAGTGGGGGAAATCCCTTCTCTTTCATATAATATCCTTAGACTGAGCTATTTACATGTATTTTATAAGAAATAATTGAATTTGTCACTGTAAATAATGTTCCCTTAGACATATAATAAAGCAGTCTCTTCGAAGAACACGAATCAAAGCAGTTGGTTTGAAGCTCTGTGCTCAGGGACATAAATGCTGACTTGTGCCTTGTTTAGGTTAGGCTGCATGGCCTCCTCTTAGCCAGTCGGCATGGTAGGAGGAAGGATGAGCGCTGGCCAGGGAAGAGTCTTTTTTCCATTTAAAATTCCCCAATCCCAAATTTCTCTCCCAAATGGACATCCTTTACTGTCCATGCTCATGGCTGAGTTTATTTACACAGACAAGGTTCCTCCCCATTCACAGCTCTGAAAAAATTCTATCTTAGGCCTTAAGAAAAGTGATGCTTGTGCTCTCCTGAATAAGAGTGGAGGCTTCTGGAGTGGCTGCTCTCTGGGCTCCTGCAGGCTCCACATTGAGCAGGGAGGTTTGGTTAGGAGGGGATGGGAATACTGAGGCGGGGTACAGAAACCCTTTGATGCAGGCTTATGCCCTGCTCACAGCACTCACTGTTCCACTGCTGGCACCAGCCGTTGTGTGCCACACCACTTACTGATGTGCCTCTCTGGAGACACGTCTTCATGCCCCTGGAGACAAATAACATTTCTAGGCATTTTTTTTTGTGCCTTCCCCCAACCCCTCCCCCCACCTCCTGCCTTCCCCTTTTTGTTTGCTTTACACTGTGAGTGTGAAGCATTGTTGATAAAATTCTATTGGATGGAAACCCAAACATATCATACAGGACAAGCTTTTGAAGAGATGAGAGCTTTCCTAATGTGGTAGTCAGAGGTAGTTTAAGGAAGTGATAGTTCTCTTTGATGTCCTGGGCTCCAAATATTTAAGGACAGTGTTGCAGAAAACGAATAGAAGGCCAGTAGTATTATACTTCATTCTGAAATCATTAGCTGTGTAAAGAAAACTTTGCAACTCTAAGCTTTAGAAAAGATAAATGTTCATGCCTCAGGAGAGAGATTATGAGTTCCAAGAAGCTGAAATCAGATAATTCTGTGTTTTGGTGTTTTGATCTGCATATCATAGAATGTTTTGTGTTTGAAAGGACCTTAAAGATCATCCAGTTCCTACCTCCTCCTGTGAGCATGGACACCTTCCACTAGCCAAGGTTGCTCACACCTCCATCCATGAACACTTCCAGGGATGGAGCATCAAAAACTTCTCTGGGCAACTTGCACCAGTGCCTCATCACCCTCACAGTGAATTTAGGAGGAACTGAGTTGAACAGAGGTGATGATTTCAACTCAGGTCTGAGTGTTTCAAGCTGCATTTCCAGGAAAGGAAAGAAATACTATGGTTCCTGCTTTGATAACAAAACTGTAACTATTTTCAAATTGTCTGTTTATGTATTATTATCATAGCTGATTTCTATCACTTTAGCTGATAAAAGGAAGAACTTTAATAAAAAATAAAATAGTTCATGATCTTTGAAGTAATTGATATTTTATTACTTTCTTGTCTTTAAGAAACCCTCATTTTGTGTATGACCATTAATGCTTTTTTCATTTCAGGGAAAGTGATCTACTCCTCACTAGAAGTGGTGAGGAAGTGGCTTAAAATGTTTCAGAAGAATCAGCAGCTTTTTCAGACCTCTGAGTTTGACAGTGCTGATATGCGTGCATTCTCAGTGAAGTGCTCTTTTCAACAGTGATAGCATAAGCCATGCCAGCAACAGAAGTCACATTAAACTATCAAAATGAGTCTTGCTATGACTCCTATAATGCTTGTGCTGCCTTGATGGGAAAGAAAGAATTTTCATCTTAGATCACCTACCAGTAGCTCTGTAAGAGAAATACAGGGTGACAGGGCTAGCTGAGTGTTGAAGATAACTGTCTCTGTCCCTATTTTGTTTAAGAGTCTTATTTCATTGGGGTTATACCAGTGTAATTCTGGGGTAGTGAAATGGAGAATCTGTCCCCAAGCACAGTTGGTTGTTCAAGCAGTTCTCTGCCTTCTCGTTCGTTACAAATGTATTATAACATCTACTTGGTGATGATCCTAATTAGAAAGTGTAACGGTT
>VZRE01003326.1:52650-345584 GCA_013396775.1 Cephalopterus ornatus | reverse complement strand
GAACTCCAGCTCAGCCAGATCCAATACAATATGGATGTATGTATTTAAAATACATATGAACACACACATGGAATAATAACACTCAGTGTATTTTTTCACCTTGAAAGTGTCCAACCTTTTCTGCATTTTGCCCAGCTGCTGAGCCACAGCGATTTTGTGATAAACACCTCCCCAGGCTAAGAGTATGCTGTGTTCACAGCCTATCATTTTTGCTGAATATTCACTGAGTTCTTTAACAATGTTGGGAATCATATCCTCCCTGTAAGACTGGGACAATCTCCACATAATACTCATGGAAACCAAGCTGTAGAGAGGACACATAACTGGCATAGATGGAAAGAAGAGTGGATAGGAAAAAAGGCTAACAGTTCATCACATTAAGCAGCTTGTTAAACAGGCTACCCTTGGGCACATCTATGCCAAAAGCACAGGGGCTTTGAGTTTCCGTGTTTACTTTAGATAGCACAGCGTAACTGCTTTGCTTCAAGCAGGTGGGAAAAACAGACTACGGAAGGGCTATGCAATACCCTGTATATTTGCTTGTGCTAATGTGGGCATTCTCAGCCAAAGACGCATTTATTATTACTGTTAGCTACTATTTTCCATTTCCTGTAGAAACAATAGATTCTTATTACTCTAAGTTGGCATGACATGGTGTGAAAAATCAGATACTGCTTCATGCAGAATGAGAAAGTCACACGCATTTTCACTCTGTCTAAATCTTTCACAAGAACTTTAGTCTGGAGAGGGATCTACCTACCAAACTTCTTTATAGAATCATGGAACATGCTGAATTGGAAGGAACACATAATGATCATACAGTCCAACCCTTAGCCCTGCACAGAACAGTCCCAAGAATCACACTGTGTGCCTGAGAGTATCATCCAAATGCTTCTTGAACTCTGTTAGGCTTGGTGCTGTGATTGCTTCCCTTAGGAGCCTGTTCCAGTGCCCAACCACCCTCTGGGTATTGTTTTCCTTTTCATTAAAAAAATTTCTCTCTCCTTAGTTATTTGACAAAAGATGAAGGGAATGAGATCTACTGTCTACATTGATAAGTCACATGATTTTGTCAACCTGTGGAGATTCACCCACTCAACTCATAGTCATCGCTAAATCCCCCACTGCTGAGTTGGGATATCTTCATGTTGCTTCAAAAATGCCCTCGTCATTACTTCAAATCCTATTATCCAATCCCAAGTCTTGAGGAATTTTTTTCCTGTTACACACTGATAAAAATCAAGGCCAGACTGGGGTTTTGAGCAAGCTCGTCTAGTTGGAGATATCCCTGCCCATGTAAGGGGGCTTGGAACTAGATCATCTTTAAGATCCCTTCCAACTCAAAATGATTCTAATACTGTCTCTGCTGTAAGCTGCTCTAATTAACTATTATGGCCAATCTAACATTTGTGTTACGTCTGGTTGCATGGCCATTGCTGAGTCTGGCACAGTGCAAGAAATACTACATTCTATGGAAGCTTTGCAAGAAATAATGAAGAAGAACCAGAAATCCTGTACTCCAATAAGAAAAAAACAAAGTGCTTCAGTTTTCTAGGGAGAAAAACTTTATTTTATGCCTGTATTTCAACCTTCTGGAATTTACTTTTTCCTATCTCACCCATTTGGCCAATATTCTTTTTCCTACATGAATGTGCATATGCATCTTTTTTCCTCTGGTTTTCTAACCTTCCATCTGCTTTTCTTTTTCTCCCCCAAATCAGAATTAAAAAGAGATATCTCAAAAATTTTCTAGCCCAAAAAATTTAAAATTGCTCTGTTTCAATGAAATTTCTTTGCTCTGATGAAACATTTTTTGGATGAAAGTATTTTCTGTTACCATGTTCCCATAAACTCCAGTAAAAAATATAATCATGAAAAACTCAAAGTGAAGTAGAAAATTCAAATTATATCATCATCAGTGTCCTCTTAGAGAAAACCTATTCTAGATGTCACATACCTGAAACTTTCAGCTTGTGTTCTTATGCTGAAACACTACAAAGCAATGAATTTTTTGTAACTTCATGTATGTTAGTGCTGATCTACTAAAGATGTACATGACACTGCTTTATGTTATTCTTCAGAGAGTTTAAAATCTATGTATCTATCTCTGTTGATGCATATGTGTCTGTATTTACAAATGAAATGAGCTGATTTGCTCGGTGTTATGAACTACATGCCAGACCACATCTGAAGAACTGCTGAGCTTGCAAAGTGCAGTACCATACTCCTCCTTCCATTCTCTCTCAGTCTCTCTCAGTGCTGATAGTTCTTGGCCTTCAATATTTTTAACCATTTCTTGATTAAAAGCTGAGAGAACTAAAAGGATTTTCTTTATGTGTAAGTAGTGTCTGCTCTGTTACTCGCACTTATTTACTGGACTCCGGACTCTGATCCAAAGCAGACCTTTCTCAACTAAGTTACATGATACGTCAACATTTCAGAAGTGTTCAGAGTGAGACTCAGGTCTGAAAAAATTCTCAACACTGGGGAAATAAAGATATTTGGAAAATCTAGTTATCCACAGAGCCAGAACAGAAGTTTTTGGATGCTTAAAATGCTTGAAAAAACTTATCCTTTTATCATTGCTTAAATGACTTCCTGCAAAATATGGCCTTAACTGTACATGTTGAGAAATTTGAATTATGACCCTGCATACTCTTTGCCTACACCTCAGACACATTTATGCTGTCATTGGTGTTGCTGTCAGTTAGTTAGTGTTAGGATTTAGTTACCAAGATTAAAATTAGGATGTTCTTATTTTGGAAGTATTTTTCCTTGTATCTCACATAAGTGGTAAAAGTCTTGATTTTTCCAGATTTGCACAGTCCTTGTCAGTCTCTTCACTGCTGGCCAGGACAGCATCCTGATTTTCTGAGCGTGTCATCTGGCAATGCTGGCTGATGTCTTTGCGTGAATCTGATGAAAGAATGTGCTTGTTCAAAGGAAGCCTGTGACTCTGTCAGAAGCAGGCTGTGTGCTAAAGATTTGTTACTCCATAACAAAAGGGGGCCACCGATTTGCAGACACAGCTCACACTGATGTCAATGAAAGCTGCACATAGAGTTCAAGTGTGCAGTGAGGCCCTTTGCTTCTAATTCATCTCAGGGCTTGCCTCATTTTAGTACACAACTTAGAGTAGAATGAGATTAGGATGTATTTTTAAAGATGTTGGCTGCAAATCCACGCTGACGAGAGGTGAGAAAATCCTTGCAGTTCCACGGACAAGTCGAAAACCTGCCTGAGCAAATTGCCAGTTCAACTGTTCGTAAAGCGGCCGCAGACCAGGGAATTGTTGCACACAACTGAGTGTCAAATACTTGCCTGGCGTGTTTTGGCATAATTTCACTTGCTTCAGTGAAGCCATGCTGATTTTCATCAGCTAAAGATCTGGTTTTAAAGTGAACATGTATATTTTGAAGCACCATCCTCAAAGTTCACAAGTTTGGGTTTGTTTTTTTGTTGTGTTCTTTTTTTTTTTCCCCTGTTCTCTCTGGGGTAACAGTTTAATTTCACTGAGCTGTTCATATATTAGTTTACTTTTTCTTAAAGTATATAGACATGATGAAAACTGTAGGGCTGGTGCAAATAACACTATGTTAAAGTATAATTTCATAAGACAAGACATACAATTCTGCACTGAGTAGTACAAACAAAGTGGAGGTGTTTTTTTTTTGGGGGGGGGGGTTAATAGACATTTTACATAGTAAAAAAAGCATTACCTTTTCTGTCTCTAAATTTGTTCCTTATAGCCTTTCTTACACTGATAATGTGTTGCAGATGGGTAAACAGCAGTCACTGACTTGTGTTGCTGTTAAACCAAAGAAGGAAAACTGGAAAGGTCTTCAAGCAGGCACATAGCAGGGAGAAGGGAGAAGAAGGTAAGCCAGAGTGTAAGCAACTCTTGAGGTCTTTAGGCACCAGAGTAGAACTTGCCTTGAACTAAAAATAGTGCAAGTGAGTGTATTCCTCTATAATAGTCACAGAATCACAGAGTCACGCAGCATAGTTAGAGTTGGAAGGGACCTCAGGAGGTCTTCTAGTCCAACCTCCATGACAATACAGTCACCTAGAGCAGGTTACACAGAAATGCATCCAGCGTTTTGAATGTCTCCACAACCTTCGTGGACAGCCTGTTCCAGTGCTCTGCCTCCTAGCCCCCTAGATAGGCAGGAATAAGCAGTCTGTGCAGTAGATGACATGCTATTTCCTTGGCCAATGAGGCACTGTAGGTGGAAAGCTAGAAATCTGCTTCTGTGTGTGGTTTTTGTTATTTTGATCATCCTAGAACAAAGAATAAAGAAAGCAGGAATCCTGGGCTCATACAGCTCCTTGAGGAACTTCTGAAGTTGAAGCTTCCTACAAAACTTCGTTCTCACCAAATTCTGATAGTCATGAGCTAGTTATGTTCACAGAGCTGACCATATCTGCAGAGACACTTATCCATCATCTCATATTCAGAGAAGATTCATGTCGGTTCTGAACTCTAGCCAGTGTGGACACCACACATCTGGCAGGGCTACACCACCTCATTTCAGGGATAGAGACATCTATCACAGTGTCTTCACCACAGGGCTCTCTGCATATTAGCTGAGTGCTCAGCTAAGCCTCCTACCCTAGTAGGCTTGTCTCCTTCCTGAGAGCTATATATAGAGTTCCTCTCAAATTTGCTTTCTAAAGCATGCAGTATAGTCTTGAAAAAAAATTTAGGTGTGTGACTTGTATGGTCTGGAAAGCTGGAGTATTCTCCACTGTCAACCCAGCACTGCTCAGATGCAGTGAGTTCTCACTTAAGATCGTTACAGACTAGAGCGGTTCCCATAATTGAAAACAGTATCTGTTCGGCATTCAGGCTGAGCTAAGAGTCTGTTTTCCATGCTAATCACTGCTAAATTAGTTATGCTGTTACTGAGTGGGGAATTAAGACTTAGGTTTTCAAAGTCTCCAGCATTAAGTTACCAGTCACTGTCCAGAACTGTCATTTTGGTTACGCAATTAAACAGTCTCCCTGAGAGCATTTAAACAGAAACCAGAGCGTGTGTTTCCACAAAGCATTTCACATCCATTCTTTTTCATAGAAGGCTGAAGAAAAAAGTAATTTTGGTAAAATGTTAGGTCGGAACTTCAGACTGTACTGTGACACAGAGCATAAGATAATTCATGTGGCCAGTAAGTCCACCTACATTAGAAAAAAGCTTGTTTAAGCTGTACAGCAGGGTCTGAAATCATCACTCATTGGCTTTGCAACTCATACTTACAGGATGAATTCTGTTGTGAGCAATTCTTTTTCATCTTTAATTTTCCCTGGCTGTTGCAAATGGGAGGATCATTCACCTCCTTGACATAAATTGTTATGTTTTTGTACGTTTTTCAATAGCTGCCATACTAACAGAAATGGATGCATTCTAAAGGGGAGGCAGAATTATTCAGCCACATATGTGTTCTGCTTTTGCTCATACATTATATTACATTTTAATTTTATGTGATTGTCATTAATTTACTAACAAATTATTTTTCTTATTTCAGAGTAAAAGCAGAGATAGTGTTCTATAAGCATTGAAACCAGCCAGGCATCCTGAAAATTTCCTTTTTACACCTTTTGGTGTATTTCTAAGTTACTTTATCAGTCATTAAAGCTCAGCTTGCAGTACTTAACAATCTTGGCCTTGATCCTATAAGAATGCATATGACTTGCTTTATGCATATAAGCACTCTCATTGAAATCAATATTCATCCACATTACATTAAGCACATACGTAAGTGTTTGCAGGATTGAGGCTGCCTTTATTTACTTTTTTTTCTGTATTCATACTTTTTTGTGCCTGGTGTCTATTATAGTCTTTTGAGTAAATGATTTGTAGGCTGAATGGGTCTCTTCAGATCGCATTCCTCACTGAATGATACAATTCCTCATGTAGTGCCAGGACCCACTCAAGGCTTTTCAGTTCTGGAGGCAGCATTAACTTCCACTTCCCCCCAGAGCAAAATTGCATTTTGTGATAATGACACAAAATATTCAAGGAGTGCATGCAGGGACATGTTGAGGACTGAGGGAGACCAGTAAGGGCAAGGTGGATGAGGATCCAGAAGGGCCAGGGCAGGTTATGGAGAGCAGTGTGTGCATAGGAGTGTTCCACAGGATCTCAGTAGAACTCTGTGTTGTGGAGGGAGACAAATTTTGGAGGAGGGAAGGAGGGAGGAAGGGAGGGAGTACTGCTGCTCGTTCTTAGTAGCTGTATATCTTGTCCCATCATAAGTTGGCTGTGGGTCATCTATTTGCACAATAAGTTAAAAAAAGCTTTCAGGGAGTCTTCCTCCTGGAGATGTGCAATCTAATGCTCTCATGGCTCTCCATTCTTCTTTTCTGTGGGAAAGGAAGGATTATTGAGAGAGTGAATCTTGGAAAGTTTCAATATGAATGGTCTTTTAAAAATGCTAGATCCTTCCAGAAAAAATTTCTTCTTATTAATATTTTGTGTTAGGATGATTGCAGATGACTTAAAATATTGAATGGAATAGAGGACATTATGCTTTTTGTTAGATCTTGTTTATCAGGCTATTTAATCTGACATTTTTCAAGGGCTTTGATTTTTTTTTTAAGAAAAAATTTTGTGTATACTCATTGCAATTATTAAAATTCCTCACTTTACAAGAAAATCAAATTTGTTTTCTGCTATTTGTGCTGCTTTTTGTGTTTCCGTCTACCACAGTGAAGAAGGGACCAATCATATTTGGTGTTTGCAGTCAATTTCTCTCTGAAGTTTGCATGTACCAGCACTGGAATCTTTGGCTTGCAATGGTGGTAAGACAGTTTTTTCTCTTATTTAACTTTTTGTAGCTGCACTGAAAATAAAATATGTAAAATATGGAAGCATTTTTTGTTTGTGGTGCTGAAATTATGCTTATAAAACAAAAATATGGTGTTTTACTTTTACCTGAAAATGTTTCTGTAAATCTGAAGAGTTAGGATATTTTATGCTTGTTCATCCACTTGGCTTATCATTCATTATTTTTCCACCCTTTTTTTTTTTTTTTAATAGCAGGAGGATCTTTGTTATAGATTAAGTTTTAATTTGGTTATCCAGTTTATTAAGTACACGACTACACATATTCATCAATTATGCCCTACTTCATCTGTACATATTTCAGTACCTTGGAATTTAAAAACTGAAGAACTGTGCCTGAAAAGCATGTGCTTTTTCCACCTGTGTCAGGTTTTTTAAAGGAAAGAAATTACTTGTCCCTAAAACTTTATTTCTCTTAAATCCTAGGCCTGTGTGACTATAACGAGGCTACTTTCTTAGACATGAAGGCGTTGATCATATCTGACAGATTTTTTCCTTCTATAATAAGCAACATTTCTCATAATAAGGCATAAAAATAGGACATGAATTAACATGACACACCACAGAATATCAGTGAGTACAAACTCAGATTTAAATTTCCAAGCCTTTAGGGGCTATGTTAATTTTTTGCACCATTAAGTAGTTTCCAGTTTCAATCCCCATTTGTTCTTAGACAAAACCACAAAAGAAGCATACAATGCATTACAGCCTGCACTGGTGGAAGGTTCCAGCAGCTCAGCCACGCTTTCGTCCTCCAGAGGGCAGTGGGTATTTCAGGCATTCCTCCAGCCCCTGAATTACTACCACCAACATCTGGCCTTTCCAGAAATTCCCAACAATGGGGCAGTGGGGGTGAGGAATTTTTGCTGGTTGAAAGTGGAGTTTGGCTTCAATTAAAAAAAAAAAGGAAAAAAGGAGAGAGAGAGGGGGGGATGTTTGGTTTATGAGTTATACACTCTTTAATTTACAAGCATGTATAATACTTATGACCACTAAATGTCTGGAGTCAGCTGCAGCTCCAGGGCTCTTTCTTTTCCACTCTCTTGTAACCACCAATACTATTTTAGTTCAAGTGCAAATATATAGCATTAGAGGGTTTTTTTCAGATTTCCTTAGGAGGTGAAAGAGAAGGGGGAGTGTGGTGGGAAAGTATTCATTTCTCCTGTATAGTGGCCTCCAAATGCATTATAAACTTTTATTGCCTTGGAAAGTGTTACGCTGTCAGATTGATTTGTATTTGCAAAAGATAGATAGATGGGAACTTCTAAGGGGAAGCTGTGATGGTCAGAAGACTCCATATGGTCAGAAGCAGCCTTCTCCCTGGTCTCAAGAAACCTGTTTTTGAGAGTAAATAACTGAATGAAAACAGATTTCTTGGAAAACTGCTTTAATTTAATGCATGTAAACAAAAGCTTTTATAATAGTCTCAGTCACACTGGGATTTCTGAAAAAATTTCTTCAAACAAATATCGGTTTTTAACTGAGAGGCACACAAGAGGGTGGCGATGGTGTGGTCTTTTTCACTTTACTTTTTTTAAAATTTTTCTTTCCTTTTTCCCTCTGAAGTGGAAAACATTGCAAAGGTCACAGTGCTTTCATTTAAAATTCATATCAGATTTTTCTAGCCTAAAACTTCCTAGAGGTTATCACAGAATCACACCAGAGTTGAGATTGGAAAGAACCTCTGGAGATCGTCTAGTCCAACCACTATTTTGAGCAAGGTCAACCAGAGTTTGCCATGGCTGTATCCAGTCAAGTTTTGAGTATCTCCAAGAATGGAGACTCTTCATTCTTCCTTGGAAACCTGTTGCTGTGTTCAATAGGACAAAAGCATTTTTCTTATGGTAAAAGAGGATTTCCTGCATTTCAGTTTGTGCCCAGAGCTTCCTGTCCTTTCACTGGGCTCCACTGGGAAGACTCCGTTTCTGTCTTTCCTCCTTACCCTAGGATTGACCTCAAGCCTTTTTTTCTTGAGCCCAAACAGTCCCAGCTCTCTCAATCTTTTTACAAACAAAGGACACTCCAGACCATTAATAAACTTTGCATCCCTTCAGTGAACTCACTGTGGTAAGTCATTGTTCTTGCATTAGGGAGCCCAGAATTGGACTCAACACAGCAAATGTCTCACATATGCTGAGCACAGGTCTCCTCTCTCAGTCTGGTAAAAATATCCTTCCTAATGCTGAAGGATTAGTAGATGTTGAACAGTGCTGGCCCCAGTGTTGAGCCCTGGGGTACACCACTAAAGGTTGTCCTCCAGCTGGATGTAGTGCTGCTCATCACAACCCTTCAAGTCTAGAGTTCAGACAGTTTTCAGTCAACCTCGCTGTCTACTTATCTAGCCAATATTTAGAATAATTTATGTTGAAAAAGACCTCTAAGATCATTGATTCCAACTGTTAACCTAACACTGCCAAATCCACTGCTAATCCATGTCCCAAAGTATCACGTATACATGTCTTTTGAATACTTGCAGGGATGTTGACTTAACCACTTCCCTGGGCAGCCTGTGCCTATGCTTGACCACCCTTTCAGTGAAGATATTTTTTCCTAATGTCCAATGTAAACATCCCCTGGTGCAACTTGAGACCATTTCCTCTTGTCCTATCACTTGTTACTTGGGAGAAGAGGCCAATCCCCACCTCTCCACAACCTCATAAGACTTGTGCTCCAGAGCCTTTGCCAGCTTCGTTGCCCTTCTCTGGACACACACCACAAGCTCAATGACTTTATTATAGGGAGGGGCCCAAAACTGGACACAGGATTTGAGGTGTGGCCTCATCAGTGCTGAGTACAGAGGGACAATCTCTTCCCTAATCCTGCTGGCCACACTATTGCTGATACAAGTTGTGATGCCACTGGCCTTCTGGGCCACCTGTGCACACTGCTGGCTCATGTTCAGCTGCTGCTGACCAGCACTCCCAGATCCTTTTCCACTGGGCAGGTTGTCAGCCACTCTTCCCCCAGCCTGTAGCCCTGCCTTGAGTTATTGTGACCATTTTGAAACTCACACCATTCGCCTTGGGCCATTAATCCTGCTTGTCCAAATTCCTTTGCAGAGACTTCCTACCCTCCAGCAAATCAACACTTCCACTCAGCTTGATGTCATCCGAAAACTGAATGAGGGTGCACTCTCAATCTCCTTGTTCAGATAATTGATAAAGATATTTAGCAAAACTGGCCCCAACACTGGATCCCGGGGAATCCCAATGTGCTTTCTTTTGATGATGCTATATTTGTAGAAGTTCTTCTTGTTGCTAGAATCCCTTGCTAGAATCAGTGGCAGATGGCCTTTGATTTTCATAATCCTTTCCTTGCCTCAGTGTCTCTATCTTCCTTACGGATCTCTCCTTCCAGCTTCCACCTCTTTTATGATTTATTTTTATGTCTGAAGTTTTGAGGTGTTTTCCGGGATCTTTCCATCCAGCTCCCAGTCACCTTCTGTACATAGGGACGGACCATTCCTGAACTTGGAGGAGGTGATTCTTGAAAATCAGTGAGTGCTACTTGACCTCTTTTCTCTCTAGGACTGTAACTCAGGATTCTTCAAAGTAGGTCTCTGATCAGGCTGAAGTCTGTTCTCCTGAAGCCCAGGGTTGTGATTCCGCTTTTCTTTATTCTGTTCTCCCAGGATCCAGAAGTCCACAATCTCATATCCAGTGCAGCCTTCAATTTCCACAACTGCACCTATTTTTCCTTAGAAAAAGCAGAAACAAATTCCAGCAACATGCAGGTATGATGATGACAGCTGTCTTTGTTTGCTCTTTATGACTCAGAAATTTAGACCAGGGATAACTAGAAAACCAGGGATAACTAGTTCACACTCTGTATTCCCAATACTCTTTCCTGGCCTAATTCTCTGAAAAATTCCAGATCTTTTAAAATAATTTCAAAGCCAGAGGTCCAAAATTGGACCAATGTCTAAGTAAAATGGTAAAGTTCTTTGAAAATTACCATGCTTGTAATATAATGATTGTATAACACTAATTAGAAACACAATGAGATGAAAATGAAGTGTTTATATGGGCAACCAAATTCTGTTTTGGAACTGAGTAGTCCTGTATTAACTATGTGAGAGTTGAACTGCTTTTATAGGATGTAGTAAAAATAATGACTTAATCAAGAAATTCTGATAACAAATAAGTTAAATGAAAATACAGTTTGTTCAGCGTATGTTAGCAAAAGAACCTTAATAAATATTTATTTACATAAATATTTGCTTATCTTTCCTGCTCAGTGAAGACAAATATTTTGGAGGGCATGGATGGGTGCTGGATCACACTTAAGAGGAATTCCAAACTTTCCAGTCTGACTTAACTCAACAGATCAATAAGAGGTCTCAACTAGTGCTGACCTCACCATTCAAGAGTCACACCCTCAGGAGTTATTTGGCCTTTGTTTATGTATCCTTAAGAGAAGAGTGCATTCCTGAACAAAAACCTGATCTTCGGAAGAAACGGGATTAAGGAGAGAGAAACAAGTGCCATAGTCCCCTCCTGACTACTCAGAATTTTCAACCCGTGTCAGACCAAGAAATGGGAGGTGCATTTTAGAAATGAGCGTGTCTATATGACCATAGAAAATGGATATGTTTGATATTGTGGGGTGCTCTTAGTTTTCTTAAACTAGTTTTCAGTGGAGGACAAGTGGATATGAAAATTAAAGACACATTTTTGAAAGCTTCAGATTTTTATTTCTTTTAACTGAGATAAGAAAGCCTCATATTTTTAAGAGTCTTTATTAAAACATGTCATGGTTTGATTTTATGGTAGCAAACTAAAATTTTCTAAAAGGTGGAAAATAATTTTCCAGGAAGTTCTTATTGAGGTATCGATAAGGATGTATCACAGTACTGAGGATGCTGTATAAAATGATAGAACTGCTGGGTAGTCAGTGAAAGAATCTGCATCTAAATAACAGATACATTTTCTGATATGACACTAAAAGTAGATTAAAAAAACACAATTCAAAATGGTGGTGTGTGAGTGCATGGGAATCAAATCATGATTTGATATCCCCAAAATTTATGCATCACAGAAAAAAGAAAAAAAGAACTTGAAATTAGGATGAAAATAATTTACATTTTCATTTTATTCAGCTTTTAAAGTAATAAGTTCAGTACTTAAAGATGAAGAATCTTACAACAGAGTGAAAGGTTAAAGAATTTGAAAGCAGCGAATGATAAAATATGAAAGCTTTTCTTCTCTTCATCTCCCTCCACATTTGTAACCACTTTCAGATTGTGAGGTATTCAGTTTGACTATGGGTGAGGTACAGGTGACATCACTGTTCTTGCTTACCAAATTATGAAATGTACTTTGTCCAGCTGCTGGTCTGTGGTTTGCTACTGGTTCAGGAAATGACATACTGAATAATGCCATTATCTTCGCTTCAGTTGTGGGTAACATTGACAAGAGGTAAGATTTAAACACGTAGTGGCAAGAGACTTATGTGTAGGTACATCCTTCAAGTTATAGTTCTAGAATAATTTTGTGTTGTGTGCTTCATCAATAGTTATCTATGTGATAGACTACCCAAAACTATATGTGTTGGATAGGATCCATTTCATCCTTTGAAACCGCATTTAAGTGGGCCTGGAAAAGGGTAGAGTCCTTTGCCTCCAGGCCGGTGTAGTTGGCCTTCTTCACCACTGGAATGCAGCCCTGCAGCTGGGTTGCAGGTTTTACACTCAGACCCTCTCAGTGTCAAAACGTGTCCTTACATCCATCCTGACCTTCATGAATAAAATTATTGGGTGTCCTCAACCTAACCCATACCCTTCAAAACTCTTTCAAAGTCTTTAGGCAGGGGTTATTTTGTAGAAATGCTCCAAGTACAAGCTCTCTGCATGTTTCCCTATCAAAGTTATGTAAAGGTTCATGAGATTGCTGAAGAATAAGGAAGGAGCATGACTACACTTCTGGAAGATGAGAACATACGTCTAGGACAGAGGCAGACCTTCTGCAAGGCTTACATGTTCTATGGAAACCAGCCCAGATACTGCAGTTCAGAATAAAACATATCAAAGGCATTATGTAATAATCACAAACAGAACCTTTCTTGAGAGAAAGCATTAGGAGACAGATATATTTGACAACACAGACAAGGATGCCTAAAAAATTTAGCCAATGCTAAATTTAAAGCCTGTGATACCACCATCTTGATTACTATGAGTATAGTGAAATCATAATATAAATAGGTGAACACTAGGTTGTATATGTACTGTTTGGATGCAAAGGTTGTTCATGCATATTGTTTGATGGAAGAAAGCTCAGTTGTACAGTTTTGGCCATCATATTGTAAAGAAAGGACTCTTGATATTTATAGGAGATGATGTCTTGATGAAAAGGACATTTCTTTGGATCTTCTGTGCATGTCAGAAAGAGTAATTTAGGCCACAGGAAGGACAAAAAACTTAAAGGGCTTGGTTTGGGCTTGGTTTCATAGAAGGAAAATATATTAAGTGGTTGGCCTATTACAGTGATGAGCTTTCTTAACCCCTCTTGAGTTATGGAAAACAGAAATAGTCTCTGTATATCTCCCTAATTTAGCCAAAAGGGAAAATGTGAAACCCCACAGCAAATTGCCATAAAAGGAGAAAAAAAAAAAACACCAAAAGAAAAATTCTTTGTTTAAGGTAGTCACTAATTCTGTAATTGGAAGCCACCATGAACTGAATACAGGGTAAGAATACTGAAACAATTCAGATGACTTTTCCTGAGCACCTAAAGTGAGCTTTCAATGCCAGCTGTGGCATGAAGTGATGATATTGCTGTCTCTTAGGTTTACCAGGAACTGACAGAAGGGATGAAGATAATTTCCTTTGTTCCTTTACACTGTAAACTTCTCATTGGGTCCCCTCTGAGGGTAACGTTAAAATGTGTGGTTGATTTGGCTGCCTGGCTGTTGAGTTTGCTATCTCTTGATTTGCTGTCCTCCTGAAGAGGTTTTTTACTCTCTGTTGGAGAGTAATGTTCTGCAGAAATCTGACATAGGATCCAAATATTAAACTCTTGCTTGCTGCCTAATGACAGCATAATATTTATCTGCTATATAAATCTATATATAGCCTTTATGGCTCATTGACATCCCAGTATGTACTGTTGGTTGCTTTTAGTTTCCAAAGATTTTATTCTTGTGGCTTAAGAATGCACAATAACATTGCCAGTTCAAGTGGAAAATGTAACTTGAGTAACATTATGTTTCTTTCTTACTTTAATACAGGGAGACTTGGATCTCAGTAGCATCACAAGCAGAGTAGTAAAATCCTCATTATTATACTTAAAATGTTTGAATTTTCAGTCAGATATAATCAGAAAATAACCCCATGGCTACTATTTAATCATATCTGAAATCACATGAATAAAATGACTTTGTAGATTTGTTACAGAATACGGTTAATAATCCCCTCTTATTTGGTCATGTTCTGTTGTGCTGTCATACACAGCCTCATCCCAGATGCAATGAACTTTCTTGTTTGAAAATTTGTATGACCTTGTGATCTGTAAAATGATGAGAGAATAAGTTTGCCTGGTTATTCTTAAATATCTTTTTCTTTTTAGCAATTGTATTTATTAGATACTTTCTAGATAGCTGTAACTTCACTAGTAATTTCATGAGTTTAGCATTTTAGCAGGTGATGGACTCATAATCCCTGGAGGTGTTCAAGAAACAACTGGATGTGGCACTTAGTGCTACAGTCTAGTTGATAGAATGGAGATCAGTTGAAGGTCTATTCTAATATAAACAATTCTGTGATTCTGTGATATAGTTCCTTTCCAAAGACTTATTTGGACAAACTGATTCATATCTGAGGATAATCTCCGTTGGCTCATTTGAATTGAATGTAGCAGTACATATTTGTTTACAGACTTGCCTGTAGACTTGAATAATATAATTTTGAGGTACTATCACCTCAAGGTAAATTAAAATATTGTCCTCAGCTAATTATAGCTATTAAAAGTTAGGCAACAAATCTAAGTCCTGTCAGGCTTCTTCAAATGGCTCTTTATCCCACTTGTGTTAGAGACACAACAGGCAGAGATGCCATATTCTCTGGAGGTGCCTATCTCTAAATTAGGTTAGATATTTGGTTCTGTGCAGGGCCAGGAGTTGGACTAGATGATCTTTGTGGGTCCCATCCAACTCAGCATATTCTGTGATCTGATATTTCTGAGACTGTCCTGGGAGAAGCTAATGTTGAACAGCACATCTACACCAACAATAAAGCATGCAAGTAAACAAACACCCTGTCTCTGTAATTTGTGCAGCATTACTTGTCAGAAACAGTAAACTCATGCCTGCAAGAAACAAATGGCTCTGTGATATATGGTTATATATTGGTATTTTCCAAATCTGCTTCTCCTTTCACAGTGAGATTTTTCTAACTTCTCCTTAGCAGCCAAGAAGCTAGCAGTGCTTGAAGAAATTATTATTTTAATAGTAACAACCTTTTCCTTGCAGGCTATCTAAGGACACCACTTTGTACAGATATTTGTATTGGTAGGGGTCTCAAACCTGCACAATCATAATTTCATTAACATTTCTGGCATTCAGGCATGGCTTTATCTCTGTCTTTTGAATGGGAAGTAATAGGGATTCCTGTATAGGAATGAAGTGTGAGTCTGGAGACAAATGTGTGTGTCCTGACTTCCACAGTCATGCTGGAACCTCAGCCACAGGAGGGGCTTAAATCATAATGCCAGCCACAAGGGACCCTTGGGCTCCCTTGCCATCTTAATCAAGACACCAAGCAGAGGAGCCTGAGGACTCTGAGGAAGAGAATCTGAATTGGCTTAGAGCTGAAATATAATGAGCAGGCATAGCCTCTGTAATTCTTTTAGCTGAAAACCTCACTGTCTTAGTGAATCAGACTGGTGTATTACATTCTATTAAAACTAATTGTCTACAAGACTCGTAGGGTAACATAATATTATTTTAACATTTTTGGCTCTAAGACTGTCCTTATACCTTTAAATATAAAGATTATTTCTTGGAAAAGTGATTAGAATATTAAAACTCTATAAAAGTAGGCATTAGCTGATGATCCTGTCATTATGTTGAGTACCCATGGATTCACCTCAGCACACCTAGTGATTTCACAAAGGCTATTATCTCGTGGCTATATCCCCTTCTTCTGAGCTTATTACTTTAAATAAAAAATGTTAATGGTTTCTGAGAAACTCATGATGAGAAATGGAGAATTTCTTAACAAAGAAGCATGCTTTCCAAATTTCAAAGCTTGCATTAAACTTTCCAGCAAATGACTGAAATTCTCAGTTGACCAATAAAGTTGCAAGGTGAATTCAGCCTTCTTTTATACAGAGCTGCCATTTGGATATGCTTTATTATTATTTATTAAATTACACAGCACTGCATGTTATGCATAGCAATTCCATAAGAATGTACATTACACTTTCGCCTACAAGGAGAATGGGATGTAATTATAAATTTTGAATCATAAACAAGGTCAGACTGGATGATCTGAAAGCTCCTTCTGACCCCACAGTCTGAGGTCACACAGTGAACTCAGAATAATGGGTACGCAGGGAAAGCTAATGATGGACATTTTAGAATCTGAAGAGCAGGCAGAATGACATTAAAATAAATATTATTAAAGTAAATATTTGTCTATATTGCATGTATGACCCAGTGCCGGTGAGTGAAGAGAGCTAAATGCTTTTGAGTGATTGGAAAGGCATAAGCAAAGTAGAAGGTTGAGGTAGAAGCAGCAGGTGTTTAGATGGAATTTAGGCCTTTGCAATAGGACCTCAGTCTGTGCAGACTATTGGCACTCATAACAAAGGATTTGGGTGCCAGTGAAAAAGTTTCCAGCAGTAATCAGTACCCTAACAACCAGAGATACTACAAGACCCTCCTCTCTTTAATCCCTTAGTTCAGTGGAAGTTGGGACTCCTTACTCTCAGACCATATCCTTTTCACTTTCGCCTTTTGTCTCTGTTTCCAAATCCTTTCAGGGCTACAGAAGTAGTGTCTTCTAGCTCTTTGCACATAATGCAAGCTACAGGAAACCCATAAGATGATTTGAGAGTATACTTTGCTTAGTGAAAAGCCATGTCAAACACTTTCACAATCCAGAACCATGACAGCAGATGGGAACCAGAGGTGAGTTAGAAGGTATGAGCTCCAGAAATATGCTCAGCTAGTCCAGGGAACAACCAGCCTTAAAGAAATCCTGCACAAAGTTCTTGGCAATCAGTTAAAACATTTTGAGGAGAGAAGAAATCAGATTGTAACTTTTGCTGGGAGACAGAGAAAGGATAAACTGGTGGAGATGAGGAGACCACACTGTTGACAGCATGGCCAATTCTGACATACTCTGTGTATTTTGTTCTTCTTACTCACAAAACAAAAAGACAAACAAAAAAAAATCAAGCTAAATGAAAACAACCTGCCTGGAAGTATGGAGATGAAATGTCAATGCAAACTTTACTACTACACCCTAAAAAATTAAATTCCCAGGAGAGCTCACAGATGCTGAGATATTATTATTTACTAGGGCTAATAAAGGATGGAGAGAAGGCATAGGTAGTATATTTTGCAGGTGATAAGCCTATTCAGGCAAGCAAGTATATCAGCCAGGGAGTGGAGGAGAACTGGCACACACTGTGCACTATGAATGATGCTGGCAAAGGCCTAACTGAGTGAAAGCCAAAGTGGTTCATTGTGCTAGATTTCTGTTGCTTCAAATAAAAATTCTGTTAAAAAAGTCATTAGAGAACTTCAGGGAATTTGTCAATAAGATTTCCTGCTAGAATATTGAAGGATGATTATGTTTCGCTGAAGAAAGAAGAATTTAATAACATTCATTATGCATAAGGAAAATAGACATAAACATTAAGAAATGTTTCATATCCCTGAGCAACAGCTCTTGGTTTTGTACTTCTGAGAAGTTCTTTTTCTCTGAACAGATAGGTGAGCTGAGCATAACATATCTTCCTAAGCAATGCCACCTTTTTCCAGCTGACCTTTTTACAAAACTTTTATCAATTTCTCTCCCTTTTCCTTGCCAATATCATCCTGGATATATAAGAAATACGGACTATGCTGACTAATCTTTTGTCTAGTCTCCTCAAACAGAGAATCAATAAATTAATAAAATGGAGAGGGGGAGGGGTGGAAGAAACAAAACTGTCTTAAGCAAACACTTATTTAGGCAGCATTTAATAGAACACTAATATTTTTAGCACAGTAAGTGAATAATCATTGCACTTTAGTGTGACATCTCCTCCTTCATGTGCGGGTGGAGTAACACTCCTCTCCATTTCAACACAGGTCTGTCTAGTCTTGGGATGCAATCATAGCATCATAACCTGCAGTTTATGGACGTTTGAGACATAACTCTGGTAATGAAATAACTGCAACATCTGGTTCCCCTCTGTGGGTTTCTCCTCTATGTCTTTTTGTCCTTCTCCATCCTTATTTCCCCTCTTTGTATCCAGAGTTCATTTTGTGGCATGTAGTTTGGTACTCCAGAAGGTCTTCCCATACATAGACTACTCACAAAGCAGGAATTGAAATGCAGTTATCCAGTTTTTATGATAAGCTGATCTAGGAAGGATGAAGGAGTCTTAGTCAGTTGGAACAAAAGCCTGGAACAAGGACAGATACTTTCACCAGAAATGATGGGCACTACAATGCCAACAAAAGAGTTGGACTGGGAATACTCTTTTATCTGTTTCTCTCACTTTTCTCTAAGTTGTCAAATCCCACTGGTGCAAATGTGTAGCCAGTCAGGACAAAAACTAGAAGGTTAGGATGTGATGACGTATTTGATCTCTCCTTCACTTCTGAGAAATGAAGTAGCTGGACAGCAGCACATGGCAGACTTGCTTTAGATTCATTAGTAAAGAGGTTTTTGACATATAGTTTGTGACCATTACCCACTATAATCACATTAAAGGCATATCAGCATGCTATAACACTGTACCCTAAAGCAGTACTCTAGGCGTCTATTCACAGAGCTCTAGTATTAAGTTTTACAGTTAAAACTGTAAAACTCAGGAGGGAGTTAGATTGTAGAGCAATAGGCTTGTGATCCCTGCAGCATTTGCTGCAGTGTTTTGGAGTGCCAGTCTAAAAATCTGAAGACACCATGGGAAGAAAGTGTTAGGGACACTCAATAAATTCATCCAGTTCTTGGAAAGGTATGACCTGCAGTGGTTTTCTGTTCAGGGAAGTTTAAACCAAGGTCACACCTAATACACTAACAAGGATAAAGTGACAGATGCTCTTCAAACACTGAACGGGCATAAGGGGAGAGTAGGCAATATTTTCACATAAAGGCCCATAGCTTGCATGTCATATGAAGTACTAACATGTCAATAAATCACAGCTGGATTAGACATAGGAACATTATTTGTCCATCCTCTTCCCTCAAGCCAGGACAGAATTTATTTGCCATTCTTATCTGAATGTGGGGTGTCAAGCCTCAGTCCTGTGCAAAATTTCTTGCATTTATATTCTGATGGAGAGACAATAGAACATACAGAAATATTTTCTGGTGCAGTATTTTCAATGTCTGTCTGCATCAAAACAGTACCAATGAGGTCTGTACCACAGACTTGCTGAGAATACATTCAAACATGCTGTCCTAAAATGAAGTGATGCCACAAGACTTCATCACATATTTATGTAAGCCTATAAGTTTCTGCTCTGAAGGAGAGGGTGTTGCAGGGTCAGAAAAGGTCTGGAAGAGCTGGTTACCAGTGAGAAACTGTGTCATGGCTGAACTAGTATTTCAAAGAAGTTCAGACTTCCCTGTAAAGGATTAATTTTGCAACTTCAAGTTACTCAGTCCATCCACTAACACATGTTTTTGTGTTCAGATGACACATCAATAGCTGAAACTCTTGCTGTACCCAGACCCAGAAATAGGATCTGGCAAACCTGCAGGAGCTGCAGTAAACTGTTCACAACATTCTATGCTTGGGTCAGGGGAGGAAAGGACAATTTCTGTAAATTCAAACTCTCCACTTAGGTTTCTGTTGGGACTTCACAGGGTGCTTGGTTTCTTTCATGCTAGATTTATTTAAATGACCTTATTATGGAAAATAGGATTTTATATCTCAATGCCATTACATTATTTTTTTTTATTTGTTACAGTGAAAACATTTCATTAAAGCCCTTATTGAATAGCTAAGTGTGAATCTTGGGAGTGAATAAAAGTCATTTATTGAATCAGGCCACAATGGAACTAAGAAGGCATATAGAGCTGCAGAACTATTGAAGTTTCACAGCAAAATGCTACAAAACCCAGCTCAAGTTCACTTCTGAAATAAATAAAGGGCCCCAAATTGTTCCATTTCAGGGCCAGTGTTCATCCTTCTTTTGAGGAAAAATACTACTTCCTAGATGGAGGGGGAGTGAAGTCACTGCTACATCCTGTCTGTGACTATTAGTTGGCATCCTCACTTTGCCAGTCCTGCTTGAAAGGCCGAAGGGAGTGGACTGTTCAACTCTTGGACCTGGTTTGTCCTTGAGGAGAGATGGGAAGTCATCAGGATCTGTTTTCCCCAAAAGGGAGGATAGAACCACTGGGACTTGTGCTGTCTGTACCACAGAAACTCAAAGCGTAATCTCCCTCTGCCCTCCAATTAATTAGATTATTAAAATCATTCTGAAGCTTTAACTTAAACCATAATTCAGTTCTTTCCTCTTTTTAAATTATTTAAAGCCAAAATGCAGATGTAGGAAATTCAAATGTACTTAAAGATCAGGGATTTTAATTTGGGGTCATTATTGGTGTACACTGTGGTTGTATTTCAGCAGCTAAAGAGAGGGGAACAGATTCTGCTCCTTGCTATGCCACTGTAAATCAAGAGAAACTCCACTGATTTCAGTGGCATTTATTCTTGAATTACCATAGCTTAGTTGACAGCACAGTGTGGCTGACTGTGACTCCATAGAGATATATACTGTTTATATGTTGAGTCTATTGTTGATTAAATATGCACACAAATGCAACAAGCCATCAGTCAAAGAAATCACATTTGCTCTGCTGCCAGGATATAAACTAAAATCATGAAAAGAGAATGCATTCCTCTGATATATTGAATGATACAATTTCAATAGAAAGCATTGCTCCACATTATTTTAATGTGATTAGTGCCTGTGAAAGGCACTGAATTAACAGACTGGAAACGGGTGTTCTCTGTTCACCGATTAAAAACCAAAAAAAGCTCCACAGCTGATATCCTCTGCCCTCTTCTACCAGTCTTCCTTGAGCCTGATCTGAAGAGTCTCCTGTGACAAACAGGAGATTTCTGTTGCGATTGTTGCTTATTTTGAGGAAAACACAAGCAGACAGCTTTGTTTACAATGGCTTTCCTGAGAGGTGAATGTTGGCTTGTTACATTCCTTATGATCTGGCCTTGCTGCAGCAGCACTCAGGTGCGTTCAGGTTGTTTCAGATCTGATCTTGGGATCAAAAATTAGAAGTTCAGCCAAGTCCTGGTAAATAAAGGTCTGGTATGTAATTACCCAGTTACCACCTATGCGTCATAAATCTTCTTCTTACTGACATGAATAAATTTCTTGGATGTCCATATGCTTTCAGCCACTGCTTCAAACATTTTATATGAGACATATCACACAGAATTTATAGACAGATACAGTTAGGTAGATCCTATCTCCTCTGCCCAGTTCTTATTACTAGATTCACAGATTCTCCTGGGCATCTTTGGCATCTTATAGCACTTTGGTTTTAAGGATGTTGCTGTGAAGTCTAACTAAATATATTCATAATAAAGAGACGAGATGAATAGTCAAATATCTTTCCAGCTCTGAGCATTCTTGTAATCCATATTTTTCTGAGAACAGTTGAATATACTGCATTTAACCTTATATTAATAATGACAATGATGTAGCACTTGGGTACAGTACTGATTTAGCGTGTGTTTCTTGGTTATTTACAGATGTCTTGATTCTCCACTAGTTTGAGCGCTCACACAAGGTATTTGGAATTCATACTCAGCTGAATCTTTAAGTTTGTGAAAATCTTTGTGGGGCTGGGTACAAAGGGCAAAATGTACTTATATAAAATTTTGGTGAAAAAAAAAGCAAATATTTCACAGATACTCTCCTAAAAATCTGTCTCTCATCTTTCTTTTTTTTTTGTGCCTTGATCTATACCTTGATTTTATTGGTTAATTTTTCTGTTCTTAGTGATGTGTAATATTTATGAGTAACTGCATTGACTCAGTAGAACTCTTTGGGGAATGAGCTATCACATGCAATTTTTAAAGATGATAAAACCCAGCCACACATTACGTTTAATACTCTTACTGTCAGCTAATGAACACCAGTGCAGTCCTTTGGCATCCTCAGGTCTTAGCCATCATATTTTTGCATAAAGTCAAAATATATTGTTATTGACTGCATTAGTAATTATATGAAGTCTTCATTTTGTGTTGTTTTTAAAAAAAAAAAAAAAAAAAAAAAGAAAAAGGACAGAAAAGAAAAAGCTGCCTGAGATTCACTCTTGTATGGGTGCATTCCCTGGACTGCTGGCACACAAAGGTTAATGAAATCTGCAAATGAAGTAGTAAGTGATGTCAGCAGTTAGCACATTATCATTTTCTCTCATCTATCCATCTGAAGTGCAGAACAGATAACTTTAACTATAATCTTCAGCACAAAAAAAGAAAATAATAAAAAAAAAAGACAGTTCAAGGCATTGTCAAGGAGCCACTCAGCTTTGGTTCTTAATTAAAGTAAACATAGTAAAAAACATTTCCGTTAGAAGAGAAAGCTTTAACCTCTCATAACATTCTGATCACATTCAAAGGAGGGTGGAATGCATCCTACCTCATGGGATGAGCTTGGAGTATAAAATTTTGCCAATATAGCCACTGCCAATAAAAAATATTGTGATTTTCATTTTACTGTGATCATTCATCATTGGAAAAATGCAAGAATGAGATCTTCCAACAAGTTCAAACATATGCCCTTGAGAGCTACAGAATTATTTTCAATGCAATTCCAAATGTTAATATCCTCACAGGAATGCAGATCCAACAGACTAACCTACGATTCTATGTTGCCATCATATTCACCTCAGTGAGTGAACATCATGCATCAGTGTGGCTTGATACTGTGATTACCACTTTGTGGCTGTGCTGAATAATCAGCAACATCAACAGTTCCTCCTTAGGCTTCTATCTAACTGGATTTGACGTGGGAAGACTAGCCTTCATTTTTTTTTTAACATATATATACATATATACACCCCCCCCCAAAACTAGCTAACACAGATCTAACAATTTTTTATTGATTTGATTTTAAGCAATTTATAATTTATGTTGTAATAATGATCAAGTGAGAGATTAAAAAAGCGAGAGAGTGGAGGGGACTCCATTGCCACAGGATAATAAGAGGAAGTGTGGGCAGAAACATGCTGTCCTTACACAGCTCTAGCTTGTCACATCCAAATTCCTGGGCGTGCTTCTGGTGAACTTCTTACCAGATAGGTACTGGCAACTTTAGAAGAACTTTTCCTTGAAGGTAGTATTCCTCTCTTCAAGAGTGCAATAGTACTGGATAGAACACCAGTTAAAATAATTTATGGGATAAAAGAATAGAGGAATTAAAATTTCAATGTCTGACTTGAATATAAGAGGCATTAGCATCCTATAGACTTTCTGAAAGCAGTCTGTTCGAGACAATGATATTTAGTACTTTTATTTTAAAAAGCAATATAGAAATGCAGAGTCAAGAAAAAACAAATACAAACCAATCTCACTTTACCTGAGACAGAAGTTTTTCATTTAAATGCAGCTAACTAAAGTATTGCTAGTACATGAACCAGGAGGGGAGACAGCTGCTGAGTCCCTACAGAGGTATCTTAAACTTTTATGATAAATGTTCAGACAAAGACAAAGGTCTTCAAAGGAACTGGATGATATTCACATTTACTTCATTTTGCCCTGCTTTCAGCAAAAAAGCAATAAAATTAAAAAAAAAAAATTAGTGCTAGACAAAAGAAAGGTGCATAGAAATAGAATTGGATGCAATGTGAGACATTGTTCAGCAATAACTGGGACCCCAGTCACAGACCAAAAGGCTATTATTTCAGGTGTCTGTAATTCAGAGGAAGAAGTCTGCTTTTAACCTTAAAACTGGGAAAGGTATATCCAGAAATGACTGAAGGTATGTGGTAATGTTAAGAGACTGCTGCTGATTTTCAGTAGGCTTTAAGATGCTGTATAACTTCAACTTTTATGCTAAGGCCAAAAAGAAATGTCAAAACAAGATAAATTAAAGGCAACGGTCATGGACAAAGGACTACGGAAAGAATTAACTTTTCACCTCCATAGCTAGAACTGACCGCAGACCAAGAGCTGACTGGTTTAGGTAACCACAGGATGTACAGCTCAGGCTAAAGGTTAGACCTGATCTGCCCAAAGACAGAATGACAAATTAAGTGCACCCACTTGCCATAATTAGATAAGAAGGCTTTGCTTCAGACTGACGTTTGCTTTGCTTTGAATCTGCGTTCATATTGAGGTTCTCACCTGCAGTGGTGAGGAGGTCTGTGCTGCCTTTAAATGCAACAAATGAGACCTGGCCAAAATTTGGCTCTAACGCGCTGCCTCCAAATAATCTTTCCTAGAGGTTTGAGAAATGGTGCTAAGTTTGTAAATGTCACTAGTTTGTTTTAAAATGTATTTATGTTCATAAAATCGTGTTCTATATATACCTATTCATAAAATGTTTACACTAGATTTTTAAATAATTCACTATATTATTTGATCAATAGTTTCGGTATTTAAAATAAATTCTTTGAAATACTTCAGCTTTTACTTTAACAGTCCTTTGAAGTCTTGTGGTTCCTATATCATGCTGGGGCATTAAAATCACTCTCAAAGCAGAGTAAATCACACCTATGTCATTCTTGGGAGATGTTTGTCTAACTCATTGTAGAACTCTTACTGCTGTTCAGTGAACTTCTCTGATCATCAAAAGGTGCTTTCTCTACCTCAGTTGTATCACAACTTATGTTTCATCTATTCGCACTCACACACATTAAATCCTTCTCAATTTAGGACAATTTCCAAAGTTCACTGAGGTCAATGGAATCACTTGCACTTACTTTAATAGAATCAGGCCCTCAGAGATGAAAAAGTTATTTTATACATTTTCAGTCATCATTGCAAGGTCATCTCATTTACAAAGGAACTTTCTTAAGCAAACATCACAATCTCTGGGTGGGCAATGATGTTTATCTTAAAATGGAAACTTTTTTCCCCCACAGGTAGAATCTCTACATGGTAAAAATGCAGAATATGGCTGAAACTGTAACTACAGTTCTACTGGAAATAAAGAATATTAACTTGTTTTATAAACAAAGGAGGAACACTAAAAAAAATGTGGCTTTTGTGTATATTAAAGCTTCATGTAAGCATAAACCAGACCTGAATGTATTTTAACAAATACATCACTGGATGAGTTTTATCTCTGTGAATTGTTTGGGATTAAACTGTGATTTTCTCAAATACATTTGCTCTTATTGCTTTATTGACAATACATTATGAAGAAGTCTTCATCTGTAGCTCATTTTTCAGATCTGTTTGTTGGAAATATAATTACATACTACATTTCTTTTGCCTGATTGGGGGAGTGGTGTGACTGTTAGACACAGGTTTCCAGTGTCAGTACTATGATTAGGATTTTAAATTCATTGGGGATGAGTTGCTGTATCATTGAAATCACACTGAAAAGCCATTGACTGCAGCAGCCCTGGCTTGCAATCACATTGCTCAGTGGTAACCAGAATTTGAAACTTGTTCATAAATATGTTCTGTGGGCTGAAAGTACTGAAATAACAAGCAAAGCTGTACAGTCCCTAGTTATTGACCTATGTTCTGGATTAGTTACTTTTGTTTTGTTTTGTTTTGTTTTGTTTTGTTCATGAGGAGGACTATAGGCACAATCTAAACCCTTTTTACAGGGAAAAAAATATTTAGATCTATGTTAATAAACACCATTATTTTATATATTATCAATTAAACATTGCATTAATAATGCTATTATCTTGCCATCAGGATCCAAGTTGTGAAGCTAAGAATTTAAAGATATTAATCTCTTTTTATTATTTATGTTTCATACTATTTTAATAAGGTTTCCCCTTCACCTTACTTTACATAATTGCTATATATTTACATTAATTCAAAATTAATGGACATTTATTTATAGGAATTAATTTTGTTTCTATATTAAAGATGCTAATGAAACATATTGGTAGATTCGTACTGTGGAACCAATTATTTCCTATCATATCTGTAAGTAACATTACAGACCAGCTTGCAGTTATGTTCCTGAACATAATTGTCATTAAATTTTGTGCAAGTTTCCTCAAAACTACATCTAAATACTAGCAGCCTTTAGTCTCAGTAGTTCACCTAGAAACTTTAAAAAATCATTAGGATGCCTTTTGGACTTCTGAGGAATAGTTTTTGGACATTAAAGAGCTCACACTGAAAGCTGTATATTGAAATTATTCACAGGGCCTTCTCAAAAATACACAAAAATGAGACATTTCATGGATGAAAGATATAGTGAAGAAAGTTTATTTTTAAAATTACTTTGTTAAATCAAGTTTAGGTGACTAAAATTAACTATCACTGCTTCTTTACAAATTATCTCAATTCTCAAAAAGTTTTGTGGCACTAAGCAGTGAAAAATACACTTTAAGAAGCCTGATGTGATCATAAAACAACAGGACAGAAAGATCAAATGGCAACTTATTGTTCATAGAAGCATGCATTATGGCGGTCTGTTCAGATAACTATCATCACATGATTCATAACATTTCATATCAGAGGAAATTAAGTAAGCAACACAATGTGCAATCACCTTCAGCTCAATAGAATTATGTACTTTCGGAAGTTGTCTATCTGCTGCAGTGACTGCGTGGAATTTTCTGTACACTACACAGATTTCAGTGGTAGACCTTCTCAACTGATGTGAAATTGAGCTACATCTGGTCCATGGTATCCTCAAAGTTACAGAGAATTGTAACAGTTGCTGGTTTATGATGCACTCACAAGTCCAGATTTTGTGTCTCTGTGCTAAAGTGGATAATATCCCTCTCTAGGGATGACCTTCAACTTAAGCCTCAAACAGTAGTGATCAAATCAGAAAATATCCTTTAACAGCTGTGCCATGTGGGACAAATCTGGAGTGGATAGTGAGTGAGGTACAATGAATTCCTTCCTGGTAATGGTCTTATGCCTGGCCATGCAAATTTTAATGATCTCTATTTTAGCAAACATAAATACCATTGTTCATAAAATTATCATCTTGGTCATAAAATTACCTTCCCCTTTTTAAAATTCAGCTGAAGTATTTGACTCAATGACCTTCCATGACAGAAATCCCACAGGCTGATTACATGCTGTGTGAAGTATTATTCTCTCTCTTTTGTTTTACATTTACCTGTCATTAACTTCAAGTGACCCTCCTGTTGTTCTGGTGCTCTGAGACACTGTTAAAAAGATGGACTGGCTAGTTTTTGACTCTACCCTCCATGATCCTAAATGCTTTAATTAAACGCCTTCTAGTGCTTCTTTTTCACCATTAAATCACCCTAGCTCTTGCAACCTTCATATGCAAACCTTTCTATATTCCTACCTCTATTTTCTGGACTTCCACAATTTTAATATTCTTTTAATGTCCACATATGTCCTAATTTTGGCCAAGGACAGGGTTCATTTTTCGCAGCAGCCAAGAGGCAATGGAGTCTGGAGCCATTTGAACGTGTCTAGGTTTTATTCTATACCACCTACATCATTGCTCAAATCAGCCATGGACATACTGAATAAGGGTCGTATGAGGAACCAGACATGGCTTTCCTCCTCTCAGGATCTGTGTAGTTATGTCTTCTAGAAAGCTGAGCAGGAGCTGTCTTGCTCTGCTGTGCACTGGGGGAGTGATCTCATGTTTGGCATCTGAGGATTATCCACTTTCTCTTCCCTACTGTCATTTGCTACGTGGATGCAATTAAGGAAATACTATACTTTCACTTCCTGAAATGCTGGGAGGGATTACTCTGGGTCCCTTGCTCTCACACTTTGTTTTTCAAACCCCACAGTACTCTGCCTGAGTCATTGAGCTGTAGACTGTGACAAAAGCATAAACTCATTATGATCACTAATTTTTAGTTTTAGAATCTCTGCCTTTGACTAGAGACTAAATGGATTTTAAGAGCAAGACCAGATTTTCAGAGGCATTAAAATGCCTCAGAAGACATATGAACAAATAGTGAGAGTCAGTTTCAAATTCAAAAAAACCCCACAAATGCACAGCTATTATTCACAATTTCTGTTGATATGTAACTTCATGATAACACAGTTCTGTGGCAGTAACATATTTTTTAAGTGTGTAATAAACATTGAAAATATGCCAAAATGATGCCTACCGCAGGATTTAAAAGCAATTGTTTGTGTTTTTCCACTTGCTTTTGGATTTTTTTCTTCAAGCTTTACTTTATGTCTACAGCAAATCCTCTGGAGCTTACAGAGCAACACCACTGTGATCTTTCTTGCAGAGAGCTAACGTGCTTAACTGCATACCTGTAGCATGTGGAAAGCTCTTACCCATCAGGCAGTTCATTCCCACCCCAGTAGTGAAAACCCTCCAATCCTTTGGCATTCAAACAAAGCATGGTGCAGACATTCACCCAGTGCAGCAACAAATCTTATGCATCCAGATAGCTAAAATCAGGAGCACTATATGTGCGCCAACATCATATTGTAGGGAACAGTGGGATATTTTCTCTCTTCACTCTTGAAGCACACCAAATGTAAACTCTCTGAACCACAGCAGTTGTCTTTGTGCAGATAAAATTGCAGGACAAAAACAGACCCTATGAAATAGCTGAGGTTAGTAACTTCTTGGGGGGGCAAGGCAAGAAACTCGCTTTTAATCAATGACATACGGCATCATACTCTTGCCTCGTTCCATTCTTTCCCTGCACACTACAGGTCTCAGTGGCTTCCCCAATTTTCCTCCCAGACCATGTCCTTAGCAGGCCAACTGGAAATCTGTCTATTGTTTTCCTAAAACACTATATTTGAAAACCAAATGTAAGTTTTAAAAAAAGCCTGCAATTTAAATGGGAAAGGATTGCTTAACAGCCACAGTTTGTTGAGGAGGCTGTGATAACATACACATGCCCTTGTTGTGTTTTCCCATACCAGTCTGACTTCACTCACGGCCTCGTGATGCCACTGGCTAAAGGTAGCAAAAAGCTGAGTCAGGGAATCATATGCTATGATTCTATATTCATATTTTCATGAACTGCAATGCAAGCAGTATGAATGAAAATCATAGTGTGTTCTTCTGATCCTATGCTCCTTTTTCATGTATTAACTTTGGATTCATAAAGCAAAGGCTGTGCTGGATATCCTTTGAGTGGCATTTGTGTTCTAAGAACAACTTTTACGTCTCAGATTTTGGCTTTTATTGGTGGCACAGACAACACAAGGTGTTTGCTCACAAGGCTAGTTTAAAGCCTTACATTTTATGCAGAAAGTCCTGCAGATCTGTGACTTTGTTTGTCTTTTTTGAAATTAGTGCTGAAAGTCACTGATACAGCTCTTTTTCTCCTTCACACTTAACTATCTGGTTTTAAAATTTCCTTTTACTAACGCAACATAATTTTGAGGAAAATTCTCTGTGAATTAAATGTGCAGTCTGTGAAGTTACAGAGAACCTTAGAGTTTTAAATCCTGATTTTCATGACCAAGGAAAACCAAATCTCTCATATTCTTATTTTTCTCTTGTTCATTAACAATGCCACCTATGGTTCACCTTTGTCTTATTTTGTATCTAAGGATAATCTTCCTTTCACATTCTGCTAACAGCAACTTGGTTCCTCTGGTTGATTCTATTTGCATTTGTTTGGTACCTACTACTACCCCAAACAGCTTCTTAGGGCTGTTTCTAGACCAGACATGTAAATTTATTATCCTATGTATGTGACAGTTTCTCTCTGTGGGATGCCCAGTGATGTAAGGCATCCCAGACTGAACCTGGGCTACCTTTCAGAAATCTCTTTCCTTTCTCTTCTTTCCACTTACCACAGAGATTTCACCTTGACAAGCATTCAGTTTGCCAACTGCAGTTAGGTCTTCTTTACTTGGAGCTGAGGTCTATGTGTAGGTAAATTGAGATGTTTAATTCAATAACACAACTACTTTGAAAAACTGGATGTAGACCACAGAAGGTTTTATAATATTGAAAGTTAATTAAATGTTGTAACCATGCTTAAAGTAGGCAATTATAAAACCATGCAAGGTGACCACATCCAAAAAAGAGCTGATCTTCTTCTGATTGGATAGCATGAGTATGACTGACACTCTAAAAATAGTTCTTTTTTTAAATTACACATAATGATTGAACTTCTCATAAACACTGGACTGCTCCTGCCTATAATTCAAGATAATTTTTTTGAGAAAACCCAAATAGAAACAAATATGTTCAAATAGAGATTATCTTAATCTTTTCACCATTTTTTTGCCCTTCATATCAGGGGGTTATGAATATTTATTTACTATTGACCACATAATGAGGTATTTAGAGAGGTAGCCTTGTTATCCTAGTGTCTTGCTGCTATAAAGACCGATTTCTCACGTTTGTACTGCTGAAACCAGAGGTCTGGGACTTGACAGTGACTTGCTGAACTCATTGAGCTTTTCTTTCTTTCATTTCAATTTAAACCTTCCAAGGTATGTGCAACAGTCACCAACTGTAAGGTTTAAGCATCTATGTAGCACATATATATTTTTCATGTTCAATAATAAAAATTATATGTGATAACAGCAAGCCAATCTATTGTATGTCATTACTACAAATAATCTCCACTACAGAGAAATTGGTTCATAAGTCATGAAAGTCAGAACCTCAAGTGAGTCAGGAAGGTAATTTGCTTTTATTTATTATCACTTTGCTCAACAGGTTTTTGATACATTGAACCCTTTAGGATTTTAATTTAATAGCCTTCAGTGAGGAGCTTCAAGTCTTTGGCACTCTTCTCAATACTCAGTATGTCAAGGGTTAATCTGAATTTCAGTATGTTAAGGATTGCATGAAGTTTGCATGGAAGTTTTCTGTGTTCAGGCAATAGGCCTGACTTTGCTAACAGGGATAGAAATGTTGAGTCTTGGAGTTCACGCCACTGTAAATAAAGGTGGACAGCTAAAACTGCTTTGGAAAGCAAAAGGATCATATTGAGGAAACACATGCAAGGAAGAATTGTAATAATTTTATTGCATTTTTTTCAACAAAGGCATTTCTATCTGTCCGGCTCTTGCAATACACAAACAATAATTCACAACAGTGAGTGACATTTTGAATAATAAAATATCAGGTACATCTCTGGTCAGTATTAGGGTAAACGAGTCTTGCTATACACAAGCATGGGGCATGAGTTTGTTAGTGTAACAAGCCATAAAGGTGAAGATTGGGCAAGGCAGCATAAGGTCAAGACACTGTGCTGGAATTATTATTCAAGTTGAAGTAGACTGCATGCTTTCAGACTTGCTTCTTATACAAAAAACTCACACATACAGTAAAATTATAGGAAATATATATTAAGGAAACCCAAACACTAAACCTTTAGTAAATATTAGCTGTCTGTTATGGTGATGGCTTCATGTGCTGTCAAGATGACACACAGTCTTATTAAAGGCAATTTCTAAACAGGTATGAAAAAGTTTGCTGGGGTACTTTTTAGGAAATGTGGGAATAAGTATCACAAAAATGTTATGTAACCTAACAGGGAACTTCTATAGTAAATGACTAGGTATTAATTCCTGTGACAAGTGCATTTTTTGCAGAAACCATTGTATTACTACAGTGGCATACACAAAGGAAGTGGGTTACTGCTGGTCTGGCAGTGATAGCTACCCTTTAGGTGGTATTACCATAAAGTCATTCTGACAGTTTTCTTAATAATAATTTTATTTGAAAATGATGTGTGACTTTTTTTCCAAGAACTTGTATTGTGTTTAATAACTTTCTCTTCATCCATTGAACATATACAATTATACTGTTTGAACATTTCTCAAAATCCCACTCTATATCAAAAGTAAATTTTCTGACTTAAGTTCAGTATCAATCATACTTCATCATATATCCTGCTCTAGTTTTAATTCAATTTCAGTGTGTGCCTATTCACACAAGGTAGCTTTACTTTCTGACATTCTCACCTGTATTAATGAGTAATTGATTTTAAACCAAGTTCACAATGCATTCAGACTCACAGGAAATCTTTCCTTTTGACTTGTAAAGATTTCATATCGCACTAAATCCATGAGATAATTTTTAACATTTTTTTGCCATTATTACATTAGTAGACAAGCTCCTTCCAAGCAATTTGCTTGAGATGACTGTGATAGGTCATTTAACAGCACTCTTCATCTTGCATTCTGGGTCAGCCGCATCATGGCAGAGAAAGACAACCAGTTGCCCTATTTCTGTGGCTATCTGGCACACTATTACTTCATTTAGATAAATGTGAAGCCTTTGATCTTCTATATTCTTGAATATAACCCAAAGGATTGATGTGAAAAGGAATAATTGATGATCTAAAAAAAACAAAAAAAAAATAGTCATTATAGAACTTTCAAAAGAGCCCAATTTAGGAAATGATTTGTCTGCCAGGTGTTTTTTTTTTTTGGTAGGAAAGATTTGGTACATACATTTCATGCGTAATTCAGAATACATTTGGATAGACTTCACAGTCTTCTTCCACTTTTCAGACCTGTCTGAACTTCTGAAGAGAGGTGACTAGAATGCAGATTTTAGCTGTATCCACTCAGCAGTATCTTTTTTTCTTTAGATTCTGGTATGACTCCACACCTGTTCCAAAGGTCATTGCTAAGATCAAGCCTTGGAGAGAAACTCTGCATACATGAATCTAAGACTATTCTCCTGACTTTATAGCCCACTGGGACACAAAACATATAGATGTCTCACCAAGCAGTACACAACTTTTGGCAGTGTGAAGGATTTGAGGTGATTTTTGATCTTTGTTTTCATTTAATCTGGTTGCTCACACTCTCACCGCATTGGTAACAAAGCTGGGTCGAAGCTGTGTTTTTATCTCTGCACTTCAATTTAAGCAGCCTTTCTGCTTTGTTACGTCAACGTTCCAACATGACTTTTTACTCACATGCTCAAACAGTATTTGTCTTTCTCTTCCTAGCCACTTCCTTCCCTTCATTTAATTACTCTTCTCTTGAATCTCAGGAAGGCAGATTAGATTAGCACAGTGCAGGACTGTCACGGCTGTAGAGCTTCTGGGTGGAGAGTGGTCCATGTCCAGCAGTTCCGAAAGTGGATGAATGCAGATAAGTGTTCAGAGGTTCTGCATCTGGTCTTGTCACTTGGCCTAATAGAAGTGCCACACAAGGAAATTAGGATTTTGAATAGAACTTTTGTCTTTTGAGGAGAAAAGGTACAAATTTTATTGTCCATGGGGCAATTTGTGGTAAAGCGGGTACGAACATTAGGGCTTTGCCTGCTATTATAATGAAAAGACACAGGGTTCTGAAGTAATTATTAAAACAGTAAACACCTCAGGTCTCAATTTAGTCTTAGAAAGTGAAAAAAAAATATTTCAAGAGAGGTCTAAAAGTAAACTGTATCTGTATTCTTCTGATATGGAAATTTATCACCATTATGTTCATCTTCTAGAGTGAGACATCTGGAATTCTGTCTTTGTGGTGTGATTTCTCCCAGTAATGTAGTGATTTGCATTTTCTGTTTGTGCTGTCTCACCAAAAAAACCAGCTAAAGTGTACAAATAATCAAAAGGTATTTTCACTTAGCTACACCTACCCATATTGACATCAGAAAGATGCTATGTCTGTACACAGCGGGTTTTTTTCTCCACTTGCCATTCAGGTTTGAAGTTAAACAAGTGTAGTTCTGACATTAGTATTTCCAAGTGAAGCCCAGAGATCACCCATGATCCAGACTTCCTGAACTGCTATCATTGTGGTCAGCTAAGCTGGAATATGGCCATGCTCTGTTTTTATCATATTGAGCAGATGGCCGTGATGCAGCCTGCTCATACTGGCGAAATGCCTCGGTCTCGTCACTTTGCCTTCTCAGCTCAGCTTCCTTCCTTCACTTCAAAGTGGCTCAGCTCTACACAAAGACACATTCTTCTCACACTGTTTCTGCTAGACCACAGCTAAAACCAATGAAAGTAAAATCTTTGAATCTAGTAGAAAAAGACAGGGAAACAATATAAATTATTTTACCATTTCACAAGCATTATTTGAACACCATATGCATTTTCAGCTCACTTGGCCCAGGGCATGTCCCATTGAAAGATTTACCATTGAGTTCAATGGAAGAGGAAGCAGCCTCTACTATTTAAAGCTGTCATCCTATTAAGATAAATGAGAAAGACAATCAAAGCTGTGCTGCTGCCATTGTTTCACTGTCTTTGAACATAGCCTCAGCATGGCATTGTTTTAACAGTGAAGGCCACTTTCAGGTCGTTTTTCTTTTCATATAAAAGAGAATAATGTGAAGAATATTAATAAAAACGCAAGAAAAATATAGTCCTAAACTTTATTGTCTCAGATTTTTTTCTGGTCATTAGATTCCCTCAGTAGCCTCAACTAATAATAATAGTAAAAATAATAAGGCTTAGGAACCATATCTGTTTTGCAGAGATTAAAAACCCCAAGAATCTATGCAATACTTTCTAAAAGCATTTGAGTTTTTGGAATATGTAAGGAGGAGCCATGCCAAGATACTTCTATCTGAAATTTCCCCTATTACACACTGGGGTTCCAGAATAATATTTGACCTTTAGCTTATAAAGCACTTAGAAGCCTTTTCTGAGAGCAGGTGCTTTAGAATGATGTTTTTTGTTTAGCATATTAAATTAAGACAAGTCAGATATGACTTTTTTTCCTCATTGAAACCCAAAATCTACATAATTCAGTATACAACTGTAGACTGACTTTTACTAATCTTGCATGATTTTGCAGTTTGTCTTAATCTTTCAAGCAAAATACAGTCTCATTCAAACTTTCCCCAACATTTGTTCCCACTAGATAATGCAAGCAAACCTCTGACTTGGGGATTCTGCTTTTAGGGAAGTTTTTGAACTACAAATTAAAAAAGTACATGGTAGAACTCATAACAAGTTCTTGGAGCACCACACAACTTTTATTCCACAGAGAATTGCCTAGAGTACTGGGCTATAGCTGTGCTCCTCTTTCCAGGGAATTTAGATGTGGGTTACTGGGTCCAAAAGATAGCTGAGCATGAGGAGGCAAGGGGTTACTCAGCCATGCCTGGATGGGTACAGGTCTGGAGGGCTGAGCAGCAGGACAGAGCTCTTCTGATTTGGACAGTGTGACTTAAATTAAGCATATGCTTTTGTGCATAGAGAGCTAAGAACCTAAATTTTTAAGGGAGCAACTCTGATCTATAACTTTGTTCAGGGTTCCAGGAAACCGAAGTCTATGTGGAGAAATGTGACTTATGCAAATCTTGACCAAGTGAGTCAATTCATAGGGATGTGAGACAGTTAAAATGCAGAAAGCTTAAGTCAAATATAGCGGAGTGTATTTATGGCAAAGAAATTGAGAAGACCTAAGATCGGTGCTCTGGAGTCAACATAATATATTGAGGACTAATCAGAAATCAAGTCTTGAAAAAGGCAAGCTGAGACCTTACAGTTCTCACTGAAGCTAGCATGGAGTCAGAGGTGTTCAAGAACTCCTGGGACCAGACCCATTGTTTAAGTAACTCTTCTTATACTTTTCATTTAAAGCAAGGTCTGGAATAAATCAAGGTTCAGTGAGTTTTGAAAAAAAATACATTGGCAAGCTGGTAGTGCATTAAAATTGGGGGTCTGCAATGAGACAAAGAGCTGCAGTCTGGCACTACAGGGAGATGGTAGATATGAAGAAGAGGTCCAGTAAAAAGAATCAACTCCAATATGTACATTTTGAACAGAGAATATGTGTTCTAATGAATAGAAGAATATCTATAGGGATTTCTCTGATCTGTGGTTCATTACTCATATTCCCTCCTCAAATTTCACCCATATTGACAATAAATTTAGTAAGGAGACCAAAGAATCTTGTATTTGTTAAAGTTTCATGCCATCATCAACATATTCTGCTCTAAGACTTAAGTTACTTCTCCCCACTGCAAATAATAGTTTCCATACTTTCAATACCTCGAGGGAGTTTGAAAATGACTAATTGATGGTTTTTCCCTGCTTTAAATCATTACTGTATTTCGGACTTAGAAATGTGTGGCAAAGTCAGCCAGTTGTCAAGTGAGGAATTAGTTTCCCCAGTGCCAACAGTTAATTCTCCGGTTTGCTCAGCAACCAGTTGAACAAACTCCTCAATATTTAACCATGTCAATTGTAAACAGGCAGATTCTTTGCCTATGTTGTTTTCTCAGGAGAATCTAAACCTTCCTTGTCAAAACATGTGTGTTACAATGGACATTCATCTGCCTCCCTTCTAATGATGAAGTTTTTCACATTGTGTAAGCCAACGCCTGCTATTGTCATGCATCCATTAAAACCCCATCCACAGAGCCATATATAGAACAGAAGGGCTGACTAGAAGCTGCAAACTTCCAAGGAACTTGTTTGTTGTGATGTGGGGTTTTTTTCCACTCTTGAGTGTTGGATGCATAATATTTTCAGGTAACTCTGACTACCATGTGATATTTAATCACATCCACTGCCTCCCAGTAATCACTTTTATTGCATTATGCTAGTCAGCATATTCTGTGCACTTTAATATACATGAGGTTGAGGGAGGAATATTTTTTACTGAAGGCTTTATGGAAAATTTTGCATTTATTGATTTCTGTTAAAACCCCCCCTCCCTGTTATTCTTAGAAAATCGATGAAAATGATTGCTGTGGCCATATTTGTTCAAACAAACAAATAATACAGTATAATGACAACGCTATCTCTCATTTCCACATTTCACCTGGAGAAGGAAAACATTTGATCTGGAAAGCCTGTGTACTACATCAGTCCGCAGGAATATCTTTTATTCATATGTATTAAAAAAATATGCAAAGAGTTTGTACAAGTTGGATAGGCAGAAAAAAAATACAAAGTTTGACAAAAGTAAAACAAATTCATCCAAACAAGCATTGCAGATTTTGGACTTCTGGGGCAAACCTGGTAGAGGCAGTCTTGCTATCCTTCTTTGGAAATATACTGGAAATTTTATATGTATAATTTTTCACAAGTAAATTTTTGCATTCCAGACAAAGCTTTCCATGGGAAAACTATGCCATGCATATAGAGCAAGCCTCACACAGCTGATGATTGCAAATCATCCATTCTTAGTGTTTACCTATTAAAAACTACTGGGAAAAAAAGGAATAAAAGGAACTTATGAATTCAAATCAGGTAGCTCCTCTAGCTTCCTATAACACTGTACATGCTTTTTCCGAGCTTAGTGAACACAGGAACTGCTCATTCAAAACTATGTTCACAAAATGAAAATCGCAATCAAAATGTAATTATTGGTACAAAAACAAGAATCTGCTTCATTGAAACACATTTTTCTTATCTGAGAATGTACATGTCTCATGATGCATTGCATCACAGCACAACTCGCTCAACATGTCACTGTTACATGGCCACCAATTAAGAAGGATTCTTGGCATGAATGATGTTCTGCCCGAGGCCAGGTCACTGTCTGATGTAAAAGATTGGAGCTTCGGGGCACTGGCGGTTCTGATCCTCTGTTCTGTACAAACTGAACGAGCTGATCATTACAGAAACCTTGTGAGCCAAGGCACTGTTATCATCTTCATTTTACATATGGGGATTGAGATGCAGTCAAAAGATGTCTTTGAATGTTCACAATGAAAAATCTAGAGTCTGATTCTTTTCCGAAGACTTAAAATTTGTCACTACTTTACATATTCCCAGCACAGCTCTCATTGACTTTAACTTGGCTTACCTGCAGTTACAATCAAAATTACCAGCAAGCCCATTTGGGGTGTCAACAGAGTGTTATAACAGCAACACACCCCTGATCATAAATCACAGGTGAATGAATAAGCTTACTTTCTCATTGGAGGAAAAAAAAGTCTTCTATTTTACAAGAATAGAATGATTTTGATGCATATTCTAACTAACCAAAAGTAGCATCTTGACAATTTTAATGGACTAATTATACACTGATGGTCATCTAGAAATGTGCTCACTTTCAGGTCTTTATGTCCTGACAACTCTAAGAGTTATCAGCTGGAAAATTGGCATGCAAACACAGAATTTCAATCACTAAAACCCTGCAGGACTGGATTTGACTATCCTGTGGTTCTGCCTGAAGTGTCAAGGGAGATAAAAGATTTTTGATTCTCTGGGTATAGGATCCAGTCAGTGTCCTGATTAGTTCTGCTAAAGCAAAAACCTTTCCAATATATTAAAATGCAGAGTTGGAGCCTTGAGAATCTCAGAGATTAACAGTAGTTCACAAGGGTTCACACTGACCTTTGTTTCAGTCTCAATTTGCATGAGTTTGCAACGTCTGCATTTTGCTCTGTGTTTCTGGTTGGAAACCTTGAATCCCCTTGTCAGAGCCTGGAGATGGTGAGAGAGCTCATCTTAACCCCAGTGTGGCATTCACAGCATAGCTGCCAGTATCATTTATGCATGAAACCAGTCCTGACAAAAAATATTGCTTTAGGCCTCTTGATGGTGTTCTTCCCATGAAAGAAGAACTTGCCTGTGAGGGCTCAAGACAATCCTCATGGTTTTCTGTCTGCCTGCTAAGTGTGGTGCAGGAATGGCTCCTAAGAGGTTCAAAGGCAGCTCCTGGTTTGTAACACCTTTATGGTCTATCCACAGTATCCCAAGCTACTCCACCACCATGTCTCCAACACCTTCAGGTTGAAAAATGGGTTTGCAGGGATAACCCTTTTGAGGGACTGGCATATTCACTCATGTTCTTCTACTGAAGTACCTGCCTGCAGGTGACAGTTACTTTCCAGTTTACTAGAGCAAATACAGAGGGCAGTGAGGGGCTCCTGTATATACTGGCCTTCAAGGGGACTTTGCATCGCTGTCTCCTTAATCTGCCAGTGTGCAGCATTATTTCATGACCCACTCAGGCAGTGCCATGGAACTTGGCAGCCTGAATACTTGACACACCCTTCGAACCACAATGATTTCGCCAGAGGGGAAACAGGACACAAGGGAAAGTCCCAGCAAACCTCCACAGTGAGTCTGGGGCTCTCAAGACTGTCCTGTCTGGGTCTCCCTTAGTAGTTTGTTCTGTGACTTGCAAATGCCCATGATCTTTGTCTCACATGAAGACCTGCAGGCCAAGAAATGGCATCAAGTACAGCGGTCACAGAACAAGAGAGAGATTGTAGCAGTTGCTGAGAGGCGTCTTGTTATGTGGCATCCTTTTCAGCAAAGTCTTGAGAAGACCCGGAGAAGTGGGAACAGGTTGAGGAAAAAGGCAGAAAGGAAAGAAACTTCACCAATAAGCAATAAATAACATTGCACAGATCAGAAAGGAAAAGATAAAAAAGGTCATGAAAAGTGTGGGCAGCAGGCCCTTCATTTCTACATTTTGTTAGGTCCCTTTTTTCTCCTAGTAACTGCCTGTCTCCATAAGTGGCAAGGTAGGGTCACTTAAAAAATGGGTAATACCACTAAATTTCTGTACACATATAATACAGATTACATTAACCAGAAATAAAATGTTGATTTAGATGTTTGGAAATCAAACATTTGGGCTTTTTAAATCCACAACTTGTAGAATGAACTTCAGTAATATTGCTCCAGTTAAGTCACCTCCTGTGTTCTAGTTCACTCTTGATCCCCTTATGAAACCACCACTTGGGTTGGCATCACTCAGCAAAACCATCCCCCTCTGTGAGGTGGAGTGGTAGCAGGGAGCAGTGTATGTGGGTCTGTGAAGAGGGAAACAGGACATGGTGGCAGAACCTTCAGAGATGCCTTTTCAGTTCCTGACTACAGTACCCTTTGCCCCTAGCAGTTCCCTGATTCCTATACACATTAGAATTCACTCACAAGTTCACCCACAAGTTTGGAAAGGGGAAAAAAAAAAAGGAATGGAAGAAGTAATCTAATACAGTCCGATATTCCTTTTTCATGTTACATTATCCTGCCAACAGATGCCATCAATCACAGTTTTTAAGAAGCATGATGACATTCTAAATGGTCTATGAATATTACTTTGAAATTGAGACTAATTCCGTGGATGAATTTTAACTTTGCTTTCCACCTCCCCCACTTTTTCTTTTAGAGAGCTCTGTCTCTCTCTCTCTCTCTCCACCCCTCCCCCCAACCCTTTCTCAGGATTTCCATGGTCACTGACATCTCAGACTGCTGCAATTAAACTATTGAAATAGTAGGTAGAAATACTATAAGAAAGTTTCTGTCTGGTATTTTAAAGCTTTATTGGAAAGTATTTTAGGCTGAATGAAAGACATAAGTGACCACAAAGCTACCTGGCAATATTTTCAACAACTTGTCAGTAATTTTGAACCATAATTTACACAATGCTTCTGAATGCAAGATTTTAATTGAACTATGTAAAAGGAACAAGACTTATGCCTGATATATGACACCACTCCAAAAAACAATCAAATCCAAACAGCCTAAATCCAGGATGGACGACTTGCCTGTCAGCTTCTGCAAGTCCTGTGCCTTCCCATAAACCACACACAGATGCTGAGATGGTTTGGGCGTGCACATCTGTCTATACATGTATGCAAGATAGACACATGTTTATAAGGTATAATTTTAAGAAGGGTGGGCTCTTTCAATAATCAGTCTTTGATTTTGAATGCCTTGAAGCTAACTCACTGCCTGAATAAGCTTTTCATATCAGCAAGGAATGACAGAACAGAGTTTACACATTTTATGTGCAAGATCTGCCACTGTTTGAACCACAAAGGATCTTACTGAGCATGGAGTCTTATGGCTGAGTTGATTTCTAAGGGCAAATATGCAGGAGGAATTTTCCTCTTTTGGCAATGAGCAAATATAGAACTATACCTTATTGCAAACCACAGCAAGGGAGGATTTTATAGTATTTGTAAGTCTGCCAGGGTGACTGATAAGCTAACCCATTTCATAATTTCAAGCCTCACCTTTCTGCAGTGTTGCAGTGTGATCCATCCTTCCCTCCTGAGGCAGGCTGCCGGGCAGCATTATTTTTCAGACGTGAACTCTGTAGGTACACATTCCTACAGCAGTCCCACTTTGTCCCATATCACTCTTTTTTGCATGGTGAGTCTTTTGTTTTGATGGAGGGCAGCATTTCGTCCCATGGATGCTGATGGACAGTCCATGCACTTGCTTGGATTTCTTTCAGGCAAATATTTGAAATATGATGTCCTTCCCAGTCACTAGCCAACTTTTAAAGATGCCTATCTATTTTAAAACTAAATCTATTATACCTGAGTGTACTCTCAGATACCAACTATTTGAGACTAATGGCCATTTGTTAACATTTAATTTTGTGTTGACTTTTGTAGCCTGTGCTTAGACATCTTAAGCTGATGAATTTAAATTTGTAAATACTTATTTGGGAACAATAAAGAGTATATTATTTCAGGGCCTCAAAACTGTGGTAATTATTTGTACTGCCTGAAGGACTGAGTGAAGTTTTTATTTGGATGTCAGGGTGTATAATTAGAGAGTACATGATCCTTCTGGCCTTCACTATCCCTTGAGAGGGTCCAAACTGACATAGATCCACTGAAAGCCTTGAATTGTTATTATTTACCTAATAGCTAAGCCACAAAGTCCCAAGTGAAATTGAAACCTAGCTTTATTATAGACTCTAAGTGTTATGAGGCAGTTGCTCTCCAAAGAATGTCCCTGCTGAAATACGAAGAATAAAAAGGAGAGGAACAGACAGGCAAAGAAGGTATAAGAACCTTTCTCAGATGCCACCTAAATTTTCAGAGGCTTAACACAGTGTCTTAGTCTCTGGGCAATGCTGCCTCTTCAGTGGCTGTTTGTCACCTTACACCAGTGCAAGACATGATCTTATGAATCTGTTTCTAGTCATATTAATGTGTCGAAACTGAAGTTCCCAGTGAAGTTGAGTAGAAGGTGGAGTAGAGGAAACTGAATGTCTGGACAGGACCCTGGGGTCACAGGATAATCGAGGCTGGCATGGGTTTAAGGAGGTATCTAGGTCAACTTGTTGCTCAGAGTAGGGTGATCTGTGAGATCAGGTTGTTTAGTACTTTATCCAGTTGTATTTTGAAAACCTCCTATGATGGCAACTGCACAACCTGTCCAGGTAGCTGTTTCAACTGCCTGACTGTCCTCATAGAGAAGTTTATTCCAGTATTGACCTGGAGCTGGTGTTAGCATATAAATTTCATTAATGTATTTGGTAACAGAGAAAAAAAGATTAAAGAATGAGAAACATGGAAAGCAATTTTCTTAAGTATTTCAGAATTTGAGTCTTTTTAAGGCTAACTCCCCGAGGGAGCAGAAGATATGATCTGGGACAGACCTAATCTCAGTGGGAAGGGAGATTATATGTGTTCATGCACATGTGCCTGGAGAAAGTGGGGACAGGCCTAATACTTAACTACTGCATTTCCTAACTACTATATACCAAACACAACTCAGCATGGTACAGAAGTGCCAGAGCTATGTGAGACTAAACTAACAATGAGACCAGAAGAGATTCAGAGGCAGTGACCCACTACCCCACCCAGAAAGCAGAACTTAATAACTCAGATGCATCCTGAAGGTAGTGTGACCACGTGGCTTTCAGATCCTGAGAAAGCATCTCTGAATTTAGGATTGTACTTGCCCAAATATAAGCTGTCACTGGGTTCTGCTTCACTGTGCAAAATACTCCTTTCTTTTACAGAGCATCTAAAAAGCAAAAATCAGTAACAGAAGCATCTGTAAGAGATGAGCACAGAAAATCCCTATCCAAAGGTGGCTTAAGGAATATTTAAATCAGACAGAAGTAACACCTGAAATACTCAACAACCCAAAGCCCTGTGCTGAATCATGTAAATAAAGGTCTGAAACCTTCCCACACCACAGAATAACCCTTCAGAACACGGCTCATTGGCAGAAGGATAGTCCCTTCTGAGTCTTGTGGTTAGTCCTTGAATCTCATTATGAGGGTAGCCTTTCGTATCCTAAGTTCTTTTGTTTAATTAAAAATGCAACAAATTTAACCAAAACATTTTGTTCCAGGCTGAAGAAATCTTTTGTTTCAACCAGAAATGCTATTAGGCAAACCAAGAGGAATCTGGAAAAATGAAAACTCTGGAATGATCCAAAACAGCACAGCATGTACCTGTCAGTCGTGATGAATTTTTGTTTAATAACCAAGGAACTTAAAAAATCAGTTTCACAGATTTTAGCTTCTATCTCCTTGCAACATAAATTAACTGTAGATCAAAGGACAATATTGAAAAGTATTAGTCCTAAAATAAGCTTTCAGGAATATATGACTATGCCAGAAACATTAGCTATAGTGGGCACTACTTAGCCCACACTGTAGATGAAATATATGCAGGTACACCAGATAGAAGTAAAATATAGGAACATGCAGACTGTATTAGTACTAATGAGAGGTCCAACCTTTTAATTCTTTATTTCTCTAGTTAACCACTCCATGCATTAATGACAATGGAATATTTTATGACTCATCTTCTACTATCTATGTTCACTTAATGCACTCATCATTCTTTCATCTAAAGGTAATTGTTTTCATACACATGTGGTTTGCTGCATATTGAAACAGCAGTCAAGCAACACTGATTTCCCTCTCCTTGATTTTATTACCTTTTGTGAGATTAGAAACAGGAAACACAGTTGTTGTTTCAGGGCAAATCAAAAGCATTGCATTTTCTGACAGCTTGTATCACATGACCCCCACACCAGGGCCCATAGAGCCTATACAGCTCCATGAGGTGTCTGATGGGGAACTAGAGTTGCTGTTTGGTTGGTCTAGAGTGGCACTTTGCATGCAAGGATGGGGACAGAGTTCGACATCTTCCCTCTCAGAAGAGGGAGAGGATTTTTTTAGGACTCGTGGTTTGAACAGCAGCTATTAGTTTTTTACTTTGCTGGAGAGTATTCAGAATCTCTTCTCCCATTCTCATTTTCTCATTGACTGAATGAGAGGCTTGCACTGGCGCCTTCTAGCTGGTCTCCAGCCCCCCGAACCATGTCTGCATCTGGCTTTGTGTATTGCACCAGGAGATACAGGTCTGTTATGAAAGAAATAATGCCAATTTTGTGACAAATTATTTTAAATGCTATTTATTAGAGTTAATATTATAAAGTGAGAGTAGTATAGGTAATCACACAGCCCTTCAGATGCTGGGAGCCTTGAGCAGCGTAAGATTGAACAGGACTCTGTTCCATGTGCAGCATGCCAAGCAGACCTAGAGAAGTTGTGGATGACCCATTTGTGTTTAAGGCCAGGTTGGATGGAGCTACACTCAACCTGATCTAGTGGAACGTGTCCCAGTCCACAGCAGGGTGTTTGGAACTAGCTGATCTTTAAGGTCCTTTCCAAACCAAATCATTCTATGACTCTATGATGTCACAGTTTCTCAGTTTTTGGTCTTTCCAGTTATTATGGGATTTTCTTAGAAGAAAACAACTCTATTTGTCATTTCTACAGTCAAAAGGAGAGGATGTTCTCATGAGAACTTCTTGCTGCACTGTTAGATAAAGGCAAGTTCAGGCAGGTGGTGAGGGGTCCTGTACCCAGCGGAGCCGCCCACAGGTTCCTGTGGCACAGCGTTCTGGCTGAGCCTGTCCTGCACCCAGGGATTTGGACGGCACAGTCAGGCCTGGGGACCACACTGCACGTGCCTGGCCCCCCTCAGGACATCTGTGCTGTGGATGTCTGACTGCTCCATGTGCAGTGGTCCTCTCAGGATCACTATTCCTTGCTGTCTGCATCCCTCAGACTGGAGAAAGCTGCAATGCTCAAATGCTATTCCCTGTATAACTCAAGTTTCTGCTTCCCTTTTTGGTTGTTGTGTTTTGATGGTGTTTTTCTCTTTTTTTTTTTTTTTTAAATGCACTGAAACCAGCCCTTCCCCATGCACCCCTTTTCTTTAAATCATAATATCTGCCCTCTCCCTCACCGATTTCATTCCAAGGCAGCACTGAAAGAGGCAGTGCATTTTCACAGGTGTTAGGTGACTTTTGCTCTCCACTGCATTTAGAAAAAGCTGCAAGTACTCTGGCCTTCTGCTACTGCAAACCCCAGAAGGACTCTTACAGTAGCAACATGGAGCTGCTCAGTAAACTGCAGATTAAGAGACTAAATGCTGCTAGGCATTTACCAAGGCCCTCCTATTCTTCATGAAAACAAGTTAAAACACACTGAGAAGTAAGGAATAGTGGACTTTATGATTGCTAAGTATCACTGCCTGGTAATACAGATGTTAACTGCTGCACTGGTTTCTGGTTCTAACCATTCTGTGATACCCTAGAAGTGCCTCACAATAGCGCTTCTAGCAGTTTGTCCTACTTTTGAGGTTAACGACCAGTGAGATGATAGGAAGTGATAAAAGTACAAGTATGTAAGAACAGCAGCAATGAATATCCTTCCTTTACCAGACTATATACAACCCTCCTCATACCTTTCCCACGAACCTCTTGAGAAGAGTTTGTTATGCAAACCTGCAAGATGTGGTTCACACGGTAATGGACAAAGTCAGTTAAACTTCAGGCTGTCTTTTATTTTTGCAGTTATTTACAAAGAATACCCTTTTTTTTTTTTTTTTAATAGCACATTACACAGAAGAATTACCAGTTAAAGTGCAGCAGAAAAAAACAAAGAAGGGTAAATTGCAGAAAATTTTTTTCTTCACAGTAGAGCTACTTTCAGGTATCACCATCTAAGTTTTGCATCCTAGACCAAAAAAAATAAAACAATTTAATATTTTACTCTTAGACCTTGGAATATGAAATAAACTGCTAACATTACCCTGAAACAAGTGAAAAAGACTGTTAAAGAACTATTTCTTTAGGACTAAATAGTTAACAGTGCACAAATACTTGACAGATATATTTGATATAGAGGTGTGGTGAAAGGTCCGATAAAGCTAGGGAAAAAAAAGAGAAAAAGAAAGAAGGAGAAAAAAAGAAAGAAAGAGTGCAAGAAAGAAAGAAAGAAAGCAAAAAAGAAAGAAGAGTTATATTTAAAGTCCCGTCAACAAAAATATACAGTATAAATATTTATATATCCAGAGTATTTCTTGAAATTTAAGGGGCAAGTTCCAAACTTAAGGAAGCAAAAATATCCAAGCATAAGGTTAAGCACATAGAGAGTATGCAAAATTTGCAATGTTTTTAATAAAAACCAAGAAATTGTCAGGCATTCATCAGGGACTTCATGCACACACTGCATTTGTTTTGTCTTTATTTGTGCTTACTGTTGGGTACAGGATAGTACCTTCTGTTAATGAAGCATTTGTTTTGACCACCAAAGAGCAGAGGTATATAAAGGCATGTAATGAGCATCCCTCCATTATGGCCAAGATCTAAGCTCAAAACTAGCCAGTAATGGGCCAGGAGAGATTATTTGCGTAACACTGGATAGTTCTGAGACACTACTGTCATTCAAACACAATACACCCAGTCTTTCAAGGCATTCCAAAAAGACGCTTATTAACTTCTCCAAGTTAATTAAATTATGTGGGTCTGCCTGCCTGCTATCTTCAGAGGTATTTATACATTTTTTTATTACAAATGAACATTGCTGTGTGTTGAAACAATTTACAATCCAGAGAGTGAAATATGGAAAACTCCTGAAAAGTCTCCACCAGCTCCAGCAATTGGGGAATTTCCAGGTTTGTCAAGGAAACAAATGAAATCTGTCCTTATTTCCATCAGCCTAAAGAAGCCAATGTCAGTCTCACACTTGGGTGCTTCTCTGGCTATTACACTTCTGCCCTGCCATCAGAGTGAGATTGTTAAAATGTGAAGTTCTCTCTATGTCTATATTAACAGTTTCACTAGGACTAGAATTTGCTTTTACAGAAGATTTGCTACCTATTATGAAAACTAAAAATGTTTTACTGAAGCCTCTTTAAGGCAGATTTAAAAGCATAGGATTTTTTTTCAGGTCACTTGTGAAAATTAACTTCTTAGCCTGCTGATTTGCTCTCACAGTTTCTGCCATGGTTAATAAAGGGCTAACAAGTCCTTTCACTAAGAGAATAATTCTATGTGCTATTGATAGTTATGCCTTTATCTTTTAAATAAATCTTTCTGCATTTATTTTAAAGAGAAAGAGGAAAGAGAAGAGAGAGGAAGAAAGGAAGGAAAATGAAAGTGAGAAAGAAAGGAGAGACAGAAAGGAATAAAGAAAATAAACAGTCAGCCTTTTTGATGCAATTCCTTCTCTTCAGTGTGTTTGCCAAAGTTTCTAAGTGATGCATTTCATGGTGACATGTCACATGTTGTGTCAGTCATACTGTATTACATTAGCAGATGTGATTGACAAAGCCCAAAGTGACAGCACAATACAACACATCATTGAGGAAATTGGAAAAAAAAAAATTCCCTAAAGTATAATGAAAAGAATGCTTTTAAAGATTCCACCTAATTGTTCTCTCTTTGCCTGCTAAATTCTGTAGGACTGATGAGCCTTTTATGAATCATGAGCAGGAAGCAGTATAGTTTTATTTAAATCTGAGTGTCTGGGAAGTGGCTAAAAGTCTGAATGTGTTAGTTGGGGTGGAGATTGGAACTTTACAGAACTACATGTTTTCATACAGTTGTATTTGTGACTGGCCAGACACACACAGGTGAGTTGTATATTTTCCTACAAATTGGTCATATTTCATCTTTTTGCTCTTGCCATTTCATGAAATATAGGCTATCCTAAGGTACTCTGGACAGATGTGCTCTCTCACTGTCCTAGTTTTAAGCTGCCCAAACACAGAGTATTGCAGCCTGGCCTCTGTTTTCTTCCACACAGATAAAAAGCTGCACAGCTTTTGCACATCTGTAAGCACAAGAAAACTGAGCCTGTACTTTTGTTCTGTTATCTCGGTTAAATTCACCTCTGTGACCAAAACTTTGCCCCTTTTGTCTCATTTAAAAGACGTGCAACCTAAAACAGGCCTGTAACAAAGAACTGCGTTAGCTTAAGTAATTCTGGTAGAAGACTGTTGATTTTTTCTAAACTAGACCACATTCCTGCAATGGTATTTGTGGTGAATAAAACATTTGTCATTCTGCCACCTCTGAGGCAGGGGGTGGGTAACATCCACTGGTCCCTGTACTATTCTGGCACTGCTCCAGACACATACCCTTGCCTAGGACTCTATCTGACTCTTCTAGCAGACGCGGACAGGGAGGAAAGCAAGTCAGGGTAATCTTAATCAAAAGATGACATCTTTCTCAAGAAAAGTCCAAGTTGGAAATGATGTAGCTGAGTAGGAACAAAAGCAGGACGGACACTTTTCCCCTTGATTGAAGTCTGATTATTGTTGACAGAGCTTAAATCTTAATTTAACAGGGTTAATTTAAATTGAAAAATGTGACCATTAAACTGAAATAACAAGGGTCTTTCACTGGCTGAATGCAATCCGTTAAAGTAACACCACTTAAGTTGGAACTTAGATGCTAATATATTTCTGTTATGTAATAAATTGCTGCATAAACCGAATTTCCATAACTACCCTAGGACATAGCTAGACCAGACTAAATGCAAGTGCATGAGGTATCCACTCTAGATGTAGTAGCATCTAAGTCCATATCATATTCAAAAGCCAACATCATGTACATGGCTCAGCTGAGCTGACACACATTAACGTGTTAAGCTATGATTACTTAACCATATGTCTGCGGTTTCAAAAGAAGTACTTTTGTGTATGGAGAGTCAATTTATATAATATTTAGGCCTGGTCGATTGCACCAATAGATTTTACTAGAGAGCAAAGTAGTAGATCATAACAATGAGAATTACAGATGGCCACTTTTGAACAAGTTTGAGACTCTGTCAGCCAGCTCTTGAACTCTTACAAAAGATCATATGATTCAAAGTGTAACCTGCAGTCCATAACGTATGTAAAAAACTACCTTATTTTTTGTGTTTGTTTGAGCACCTTGTTGCTTTGTGTTGCCCCTTGCTGCTTTGTGTTGGACTAGACTCTTGGAGTGCAATTTATTTTAGCTACTGGGATATTATGGGCCAGGCAAAACACAGAGGATTTAGGAGGCTGTATAAAAGGTTCAGCCATTCTCTAAGCCAGCCAGGAATAAAACATAATGTATGAAAGTTCCTTCTGTTTTGGCATCATCATCTGCTGATTTACTGAGCTGGAGCAATGGACATAACATATATACATACATATTCTGATCCCTTTAGACACATCTACTCATCTACTAACCTTTTCAATGCACATTGCAAGTAATGGGTGGGATACTGGAGGATTAAGCCTAGGATGTAACATTCAGCTGCCGGAAACTGTTGTGGGCAGATGTCCTGTCTTAATTCTACATGCCCTACTTAATCTGTGTGGATATGTGAAAAGCTGTTCTTCCAATTCTTGCTAAAAGTCACTCTTGCTCAGGTTTCACTGAGAGAAATTATTATTGACGACTGCTTGCAAACATCTGGCCAAAAGTGTTATGTAATAAGTGTGTTTTATTATGAAAATATGTTGTCCTCTGGTTTATAACAGGAACTAATAACCATCAGATATAGCACATGCTTCCTAAGCAAGACAGGTTCTTTTTTGGCATACACAGTCTCTCCCTTCCATCGAGGTCTTAAACACAGAGAGTTTGCCATCTTTCATTTATTGTGCTGGACGAAGCCCACACAGGCTAAAGTACCAGTGAAGTTGTTAAGGGGTGCATGAATTCTAGGGGAAAAATGGGAGAGAAGAAAAGAAAAGCAGCTTCAGAAGACCTTTTCTTTCAAGTAGTCCCTGTTCCTTGTCAAAAGCTTTTGGATGTATGGCCTGTTCCAAAATCTTTTCGTGGGTTTTGCATACAAATTCTACAGAGAGCAGGGGGAGAGGGGAGGGTCAACCCAGCAGGGCTTAAGATGTTAGGATGAATCTAAAGTTCCATTGAAACATTTTACCTGTCTAAAATAGGATTTTTATTTTTTCAAACTACAGAGGAATAGATGGATATTAAAAAAATACCTACTGCTTTCTTTTTCTTCTGGCTGTCTGCAAAGAACCTGCATGGCCGTAGGTTGAGATATGACAGATAATTAGTGTTGGGCAGACTTCAAAATGTTTGCAATGTGAGTCAAAAAAGTTTGTGTGTTTACCCAAATTTCTTTGGTCTAGAAACAGGGCTGACAGACAAGCTTTCTTCTTAGGAGGTTCTTGCCACCACTTGATTGTCAAAAAGTCTGAAATGTTGCAAGAATAAACTGTTGTGCGATGTTTCTGTAATTAGGCTTTTGATTTTTCTTTGGATTGGGGTCATGCATATCAGCATGGCTCTAATGACGTCAGCTCAGGATCTGCCTCATAAAATTCAAAGGGAAGTTAAAATAAGTCAACATCAATGTAGTTTCAGTCCTTTTTTGCCATCAAAAAGTGATCATTCTAATTTGGGTTTAGTTTGAGGTTTCAGCTGCTTGGGCCAAATATAGAACAAGCATGAAATGAAGTCCCTTGATCCACGTACCTCACAATTTCAGTAAAGTGTGAACGCATATTAGCAAATATCGCCCGAGCCACATTGGCCGTCGGTCACCATGGATTTATCCCTATCATGAGATTGTGCAAAAGTTCATTGCGAATGGTTTTGCAGACTGTTAAGAGTAATGACAGCAAAGGACACCTTTCTCCCTTGTCATGCCAACAGTGCAGCACACATATTTGTAGCCCCAAAGCCCAGCTCTACTGGAAGATAAGGAAGAGGTAAAATATATATTTCTATGCCCAAAGAATGCTAGCAGGCAGCAGAACCAGCAGGCAATGCCACCTTGGTCTTTCTGCTGACTGTCCTCCTACTCGAGCATGTGAGTGCAGAACTGAGAGCATCACAATGGCCACAAGTGAGAGTAAATCTGGCTAAAAATAAAAAAAACCCATAAGTTTATCCAGCTTCCACATTACTCCCTGGGAATTTGACTCAGCTGAATGCACCTAAGTGATTATGGGACTGATTTCAAATTTGCAGCTGTTTTATTATTTGAGTTTGCTTTCCCTTCTAAAAGCTGTCCATGCTTCAGCTGCTAATGCTCTTGCTTGGTGACAACATAGCCACAAGGGAAAGCTACCTGGTTTGCTATCAAAATGTGACACAAAAACTGTTACCTTCATTATATGTGTTATATAATGGGGTAGAGGTTTCATCTGGGTAGGGTTCAGTTAAATATACTTTAAAGTGGTCTTTAAAAGGAACTAACTCCACTGTGCAGCACTATTATAACACCAGGGAGCCCTCATTTTGTGACCACTCTGCTCGATGGATGTGAATGTTCAGGTCAGTATTCACAGAAAGCCAAATTCAGGGCTTTGAAAAGAAGCTGTGATATCTTTAGTTTATTATTTAATCAGTAGGCCAGTCTCAGGTTTGGTTTTATACTCATGACTGACTGTTGAAAGCCTGAAAGATAATGTTCAGGGATAGTAGAAAGGGAAGCAGGCTGTCATTTCTCCTATGCACTCCCCTGACCCACCACATGCTCAGACAAAGATGTGATAGGCTTTATCTGCATTTTGATTCTATTCAGTAGTCATTGTCTCTGAAAATGTGCAAATAAAATAATGAAGACAGTGATAAAATAGAGCAGGAAAAATATCTCTCCATTTAAAACAGCTGTTTGGGTGCCAGCTGCTTGGTAACAAATACATCTTTAATGAAATCAAGCAATCCAGCAGGATTTATTGATTGCTAACAATTGTTTTAAATACAGTCTGGTAGGCTAGGCTGTTTGCATCCTTTTTTGTCCAATTAGTTCAGTTGGTTTGAATTAGACATACTTTGCTGTTATCTTAAAAAAAATACAGCTCACACAGTAGAGCTACTTTTTCCTTCAGAATCAAGTGTGGGAGAGATGCATAGAATAAAAGATTTTTATGCTATTCCAGCTGTTTAGAGGAAGGCAGTAGTGTGCCTTGTCAAGCTCTTTAACCCTAGCAACTTCAGTTCAAATCCATCCTGAGATCTTGAATGAAGAGGATCAGGTATTCACTCCTTGGAGCCTGTTGAACAGTGGAAAGAACAGGAACTCCTGTGTTTTTGTGGCACTTCAGAGCCAATTTCTTCAAGAACGATAAAGGGAGTCCTGTGGAAACTTAAATCTTAGGGCTGACCTCTATCTGCCTGTAGTTCTACTCTTGCTAACATCGAGGGGAAATAATTCAGGAGTATTGCAAGCAGATAGACTAGATGGCAGAAGTAGTCCTTTCAGCCCTTTTTCCTGTGAACTTGAGAAAGTCTGCCATTGACTTCAAGACTGAAGAAGTTCTAGTCCCAAGCAAAGCTGTTTTTTCACAAAATTGCATACCAGTCATCGTCATACCAGTACTAGTCAGAAATCCCTAAGCACCTAGCTATTTTCAGTACACCTGCACAACCCTTAAAGTATTATTAAGGGTCTGATCCTTAACAATCCCTGATCCTACAAGGCTTTTAGATGCAGTAAAAACTGTCTCTGACTTCCTGGGAATATTTATTATGAAAGGATAGAACACTCAGATCTAAACATGCGAGCAGAATGCAGCAGAACTACGTGAATTCATTGTTGCTGATCTCAAGTATTTTTTCTCAGCTTCAGTGAGCATGAGAAATACTGTTCTAACTGTTGGACACACCTCACAGAACCACAGTAGCAAGCTAAGATAACCATTCACAAGCACATGCAGCTAAGAAAACAAATGGAATAGATAATTGACTAAAACCACTAATGTGTTTTCTTGAATGATGTGTTTAGACAAACAAGTGCTGGCATATGATACATTGAAACTAAATGATAGTTTAAAACTGTAGATGCTCAGGCCCCACACTGTGGGATAATGCTATCAAAATGTTCACAGATAAATGTCTTTGTAAAGCCTTTGCCCATATAACAGCTATCCACAAAAGCAGACCTGGTGGCATTATATCTATTCCAATGCATAAGAACTGCTAACACCAAGTGTGTAGAACGGGATTCATATATATTTACAAACTTAATGTTTCACATGAAACATACTAGTTTGTCTGAGACTTGCAATCCCTTTAGAGTGCTTTGTACTTAATTCTGCACCCCTGTATTATGTTAGGCCTTTGGATTAGTATGTGAGGATGGATACAGAACATATTATATACACCAGAGAGCACCCTGACTCACTGCAAAACCAAAAAAACTTGTAGTATCTTTATATCCAACTCCAGATCTGAATCCTCCACTGTAGATCCATGTCTTAATCTGCCTGTTTAGTCAAATCTAGAACTTCTTTTCCTCATGAAACACACAAATCCCTGCTAGTTCCAGGCATTTTCTCCTAACAGATAGCACGCTTCAGGTTTTTATGTATGTTCCAAAATGACTGGTAATCCATTGTTCACTACTGCGTTACTAGTCAGGTGGTTGTGGTGTCAGGGTGTGATCACTACATGGGCAAATAGGGTACACCAGAACCTGTCACCAGTACAGTGAGGTTGGAAGAGTGGGGCACCGTGATATTCCTCCACCTATTGCCTCTTAACAAAGTGTCAGCATGTCTTCCAGCAGATTAGCTGTTGTGTGAAAGCAGCCTGCTTACCAGCTACAGCTTTTGCCTAACAGTTAGCTGACACTGCAAATTGGTAAGACCACTAAAACCACCAGCCTAGATCAGCACCTGATAAAAAGACATTGGCCATTGGTTTTGATATGCTTTTAAAGCAGAGCAGAAAATCATCTATTAAAATATATGCTACCAGTGAGGAAAGTCTTTTTTGACGCCATGAACTCATAGTCACAAGAAGGAATAGCTTTCCCTGGGATGGCTGCAGATGTTCCTACTTTTGTCTGTGCAGAGGTAGTTGCCTTTTTCTTTCTTGCAGAGGTAGTCGCCACTGAAAGATGCCTCATAGATTTTTTTTTTTTTAAGATGTATCTTTTTCCTGGGCTCCACTGTGTGAAAGTAGAGAACAGCTGGCATGTCAGTGCTATGGTGGCAGGATCCCCTGAGAAGGTTAGGGTGCCTAGGTATGAGTGAAAAACACTTTGACCATCTCCCATTACTGCTCAAATGTCATAGCAGTAAGAGGAGACCCTTGCACTTAGTGCTTGATAGAACTGCATTTTATATTTCAACAATTTAATTCCAATAATTGCAGGACTTTTAAGAATATACACTCAATCATGATTTAACATTCATTGGTACTTCATCTCCATTCAGTGGCAGGTCCTTTCATAGATCTTCAGAAACAGTTACTGTTATAGTAGAGGCCATGGATGAGGGTTCAAGCCTCCTTGTGCCAGGCACTATATAAACATTTAGTCATAGGAAATTGTTGAATTCCAGGTTCTACCCATTTGCTAGATGAAAATTGGGGCAGGAAAGGAGACTAAATTTCTTTTCAGACTTGCACATGGAGGGGATGCAAACTCTTTTGCATCTCAGAACTAGTAGCTCAAAGGCATCTCTGAGGATCAGCTATAAATTTTATACACCATCTTATATTCAGTTTTTACCTTATCATTAACCCCAAGATATAACCCTGTAGACTACAGAAGTCTTCTCTAAACTCTTTAGAATAGCTGGAATATTTTGTCAGTGCACTGGACATGTATCACAATATTTTTTCCTGTTTTTTATCACAGTCTAAAATGACCTAAAAGATCTGATGAGTAGTCCAGTCTGAAAAGTGACAGAGGGTTTAAGTATTTCCTATCTTCACTCTGTTTTTTTCTTTTAAACATGTGATATGGCCTAGAAGCAAGCATGTTTTGTTTTATGTGTTCAGACATGTAACAGCTACTCATGTACATGAGATTTGGCATCTCTAAAACCGGATGTCTCTTGTTAAAATCAGGTTCAAGTATTTTATACAAATTCTTATGGAATTCTCTTGGTTTGTCTACTTAAGAACACTTAGCATTGCAAATTTACAGGAGTAAAATTCAGTCTGGCTTCAAGCCCTTGCAATGTAATTAACTGAGACTTTATAAAAAAATCATAATTTGCAAGCCAGCACACTATTAACATATTAATACTCTGACCCTTTCTGTATGAGGCTCATGAATTCAGTGGTGCTACATCTATAGGATGCTGTGACAGAAGTAGAAAAGTGAGGTAATGTAGCTCAATTACACCAATCAAAAGGTTGCTGTGTTCAAAGACAAGGATTAGTGTTAATAATTTTTCTCCAGGGAAGAAAATGCTCGATCCAGGTTCCTTTAGGGCCTGTAGATCCTTGTCAGGATGCAGAAAGGAAGGGACTCATGTAACTAGGTCATTTCAGATTCTTTTGTTTGGCAAGAATGGCCTATGAGATAAAACATTAGGAAAGGCTTTCCTCTATAATTGTTAGTTTATTATCATTGACTACATTTACTAGGGTTTTATAAATAATTTTGTAAATAGAAATGTCTTAAACCTTTAAAAATTGTCATAAAAAACACAGACACATTCTTAAGTATTGGTTAAAGACTTTCAAATTACACTTATTGTTATTATACAATGGAATAAGAATTATAGCCTGCATAAGATGCACATGTATTATTGCATTTGTATATGTAAATACTATTTTTAAATTGTTTGCCATGTTGCAATAACACAATATAGCCAAAACTAGGACAATGTATCTTAGACATATTATTCACATTTGAAATATAAATCTGTCTGCAGTCAGTTTATAACAGTTTATATCTTCCTTCTTCATCATTATAATAATTTTCTTACAGTTGAGAGAAGTGCAAGCAAAATACGAGATACATGTGCAGAACTTGCAGCTCCAGCAGATGAACAGTTTTTGTAAGTTTGATGTCACTGATAAGTTTTAAGGAAGCCTATAAAAGGCAAAATGAGAGGGGAAATTTATCCAAAGCTGATTAAGCTTAATCAGGCTGCTGCCAAAGATAGTAAAGGCTCTTGTCAGTGTCCCTCTAGCTCCTGCCACAAGCCCAGGAGACTGATACCCTGATTTGTCCACCTCCAAATATTTTTTCCCATCTAGTCTCATTAAAAAATTTACTGATACTATTGTGATGGCTTTGCTGTTTTTCACTGAAACCTCCCTCTTTACGTAAGGCAAGTATTTGAATTAGGGCAAAATATGGTGGTAGATAATGGAAAGCAGGAAGGTGGAGGTACTGTCTGTTTAGCCTATTTATATTCTGATATATTATTAACACTTGTCTTGGATTTCTTTGAAATTTCGGGACTGAAATTGAGTTCCTGATAAGTCAATGACAAAACTGTTTCTGTGTCGCTAAGATCTTCCTCTGATAACAACTCACAGGGAGGGGAGTGTGAGGCAGATTCCTGTGCTTTTGTGTTCACTGTGTGTATGGTAATTCTTAAAATCATTTATATAAAATCGGGTCACATTTAAAGCTTGCCACATGTAAATATTTCCATTCTTAAGTGTACGGCCATTTTCAGTTATTTTGAATTCCTCAGGTGAATAAAGATGCCTCCATGACTTTAAAAGGTATTGCAAAAATATGTGCTGTACTTTCCCCATTAACAACATACAATTATTTGGGAAGAAATTTTTGTGCACTACCGCATATATAAAGGTAAAATAAATAATTCATACAAAACATACTGTGCATATTGTGTTTTTCTCTAGTTATTACATGAATATGTTATTAACATGCTTAGGCTTCTGTAGAGGTTTCATTTTTCATGTCTTTTCTACATACTTCTCATTTCCCTGTCCTTATGAAGTTTCTAGCATATAAATAAATTATGTCACATTGAAATGTTTTGTGGGAATTAGAGCCATAAAAATTAGGTCTTTGGGGGTATGGGTTTAAATGACTACCTGGTTTCTTAGGTGTGTGATTTTTCTCTCATTCGGGTTTGTGTTGTTAACACAGTAGACAGGAAACCGATATTTTTGTTTAAAGAGTAAAAGTTGTGTTTTTTTCTCTTATACAAAATAAACAAAATCAATGTTTTCAAATTTTTGCAGATAAAATATTAGTTTGATTCTTATGTTTTGATTAAATTGAATTGCTTTTTTAACTATTTTAATTTATTTTTAATCACAAGGCAATAGTAGTTCTAGATGATACCTAAATACTCTGTACAGCAGAGGTCAAAATGGAATTTTCCAATTTTTTTGTAATGTATCATTATATTTTTTTAGGTGACACTTCCTCACATCAGAACATTTCCAAGAATTTCCCTCCTATGAATTCTTATTTTCTACAAGAAATATGTAACATCAAGTAATTTACAAGAGCTCTAACAATGGTTTATCTTTCCTCAAAGTATTGTGTCACTATTAATTTATGTCAATGAGAAGGAGAGAAAATTCAAGTTATACTAATTGTTTATGCGAAGCAGAATGTGGAAATATTCTAAAGAAGAGTCTAGCAGTATAAAAATTGTGTTTTCAACATTTTTTTTCCTCTCTCTGAGTTTTCAATGGATTTTGTTCCATTTTAGACTTTTGCAGCTCAGTTTTCAGAAGGGCAAATTTTAGTGATTTGTTAGCTGATATAAATGTTATGGTTTACATATTTATTAGTACACCAAGTGCCTTAAATCTCTGACTTCATGAATTCCAGTTCCTCGGAATCAGAGATTGCAGGTAAATAGATTTGCATGGCTGATTTTTAAATCTTATTTCAGTCTTGGGTTTTATGCAACTGTAGGCAGGGTATTGGATCTGAATTGTTTCTTATAAAAGACCTCTGTCACTAATTTCTAGTATAAAAAGAAGCCAGAAGGAGACTTGATCAAATGGCACACCTCTTTTAAAAATTAAAATAAATAAAATAAAATTTCTCAGACTTCAGGAGAAAGGACGATCACTTAGATGATTACAAGTCTCTTAAAAACTTTGATTGCTTGCAGAGGAGAGCTTTATTTTTCATTTTTTTTAGATGACATTTATCTAACCAAATATGGATGTCTAAAATGTGTTTCTGAGTTAATATAACCTGCCTTTACAGTCAAAAGAATGAAACGGGTATCTTTCTGAGCAGTGTATCTCATTAAAAAGTAGACGTCTGAAATAAGTCTAATGACTCATGCCATACAGGTTCTTATAAATCTCTACTGACTGTAAATGGACTCTAGACTGATTAGTTTTGAGATAAATATCCGTTCTGTTCATGCCTGATTTTGGATGAGATGAATCCTGCACTCTTCGTCCACCCACAAGAACTATGAACTTTTTGACTCACAAAAATGTGCTGACATATCCTGCTCTATTTTAAGCATATTTGAGCAATGGAGTGATGTTTCTCTAGGTCTGTCAAAAACTATTAATAAACATCAGCACAGAGGGGTGGTTTATGTTTAGTTTCATCAGCACAGATTCATTTTGTGCTTGAAGCAGTTTTGAGCACTTCTGTTCAGGGCTACAAAAAGAGGTCATGACAAGGGGATAAAGCAAACCCTGAATCCATTTCCCCCCGTGTATTTTGAATAGGGTGTGAAATTGTGCTAATATAATTCCAATAAAATCAATTATTTTTATTATTCTCAACCCAAGAAACAGTTTTGCCATTTGCCTCTGTGTAACACTGCATCTCTCAGCTTATTACCAGCAGTGTAAAAAAGACACAGATGCAAACTTATCAAAGACTAACCAAGACAGGATATCTCTGATCCCTTGATTCCCTTAGGGAAACTCCTTCCACTTAATGCTGTGCAAGCTAGTTATTTTCTCAAGCTCTCTGGAGGCTTCAGAAATTTATTTCTAAAGGTGTCTATTCATAATGTGTTGCTTTTTTTATACTGTTTTGCATTTATTTATAAAGTGGAATTTATTATTTTTTTTAATCTTGCGTGCATGAGATATTTCTTTCCTCTTAAGTTTCCTCTACTCCAAGATAACCTTTTATGAGGGGTGAAAGATGCACTCATTTTTCAAATTTTCTACTGTTTTTCATGGAGGATAAATGTGTGCTGACTCACTTATTTAGCTGAAAATTCAGTTTAAAATGTTCTGATTTCTGCAGTATATAACCATACCTCCATCTCAAAGGAAATCTGGTTTCTTTCAGGCTTTAGTCTCATAGAAACATAGTTTTCAAGTATGCTAACTCTTATTGATTAAAAAAACGCAGAGCCACGTAGTAACACATCAATGGCTAAGCCAATAAAAACAAATAGCATTGTAACTGATCACACACAAAGGCAGATTCTCAATGAGTGTACATCATCTTTGGTTCATTAACCTCAATGGAGCTAAATGGATTTTACATCAGCCCTAGATCTAACTTTAATGTGTGAATCTGCTACAAAAAAAGGAAACATTTATTGAGAGATCAGAATTTGTAACATTTTTAATGCCAGTTTTGCAGAGGCAGAGTACTGCTGGATGAAGGAATTCTGCCTTTTCTAAAATATTTCTGATGTTTTCTGATGTCCTAAATTCTTTGTGAGAAAACAAAAATTAGTCTTCACTTATCAGACTTCCATGGATCTGTCTGCGTTTTGGTTTAAAGTTTTTTAAGACTTGCAAAAGTTGCTAGGCAAAATAGTCCTCAATACCGAAATCTTGTTTTGATGTATCAGAGAATAGTAACTACCCATGATGTGAGCTTCCTCTTTTAAACTGCCATTTCTGAAAACAACAGCCACAAAATAAGGGGTGAACACAGCATAAAATCTGGTCTCTAAATTATTGTAAAGGAAACAGAGATTGATTCTTCAATTTTTCTGCTAGACACTTCAATGCCTTGCTTCAGCACTGAGCCCTTGCCAAATCTTTGGATTATTGCAGTAGCATAGGCTTTACCACAAATCTCATTGCTACTTCTGATGAAAGAGACATTATGGACAGTCTAGGTTTTGAGGTGATACAGTTTGGCACATCTCCACTAAAATCAGACATTCACACTGAGCAGCTGACCTTGTATTTCCTTCTTGCTCTATAGTGATGCACCACAGAGGTAGGCATCCCAATAGGTTGCTTCTTCTTACAATGCCTTTTCTCTAGAAACTGTGACACCATAAAATTTCTGCCATGATATTTTGGTGTTGAATGCAAAATAAAAGAATAAATAAATATTCCAACAAACCTAATGAAAACAACATACAAACAGGCTTTGGACTGGAGAAGTAAATCTTGTTACTTAGCTGAAACTTAAACGGCCCTTAAAACCATTCAAAGACAGCATTGTGATGAGTCGGACACAACTCAAAATACATTGAGAAAAGTATTGTGTCTTACTTCTTGAAAATGTTCCTTCTACTTCCAGGCCTTAGTTAAATTATCAATGACACAAACAACTGTATAAATTACGGGGGAAATTGTCTTCTTTTGTAGCTAGTGTGCTCAGGAAGAAATAATGTATTTAATCTTTTGCTTCACAGGTGGCTAATACTAGGAGAATATTTCTGTGATGAAACTGCCTTTTATGGTGCGTACCCCAGTTTATATTTTTTACTTGTGATATTATTAGTGTAGTTTTTGTATCCATGTATTGAATATATCAGAGTATATGCACAGCAATGTCAACATACATGGTGTTAATAAAGTCAGGCCCAAGGTACTTGCATATGTAATACGCTCACTGGAAAACATTTCAACAATTTTGTTTCATATTAGTGGCCAAGGCAATAAACTTGACATGAATTTTGTTTATTCTTCTTATTTACTCACCCTAATGATTTAAAAATACTGCAGTTAATAATTATATGCATTTTCTGTTTGTTCTTTTTTATGTGAAGTGAGGTCTAAGAGTTACTTATCTTTCGGACAGGAAATGTTCTTTTCTGATTCTGGATACATCTAAAGTAGAGAGAAACTTAATCAAGGCTAGAATCTGTCTTGCCATGGTAGTATAGTAAATTAGATGTAAAGCTGACTAATTGGGTGACACAGAAATACGGACAGTTTCTGGTAATCACGCTGCCTTGATATCCATCCTGTGTCCGGTAATGTATAATATTTCCATGTCTAGACATTTTAGAGATCCTTTTCCAAGGATCATGTTAACAATTACACAGTTAAGATTAAACAGGGCAATACTCAAATCTATTAGTTTTGGCACTATTTAGTTTATGTAGAGAGATGCAAGCATTGGAAGCTGGGTCTGTTTTCCCTTTAGAGGGAAGGGTAGTTTTGGAATGACTGGGAAGACTGTACTTTTTTATGGGTCCAGGAGGATTAGCCAAAGGTGAGAGCTTTAGGATGGAGAAGATACACTTCAACAAATGCACAACAGAAAGGTTCTATTTAGCCTAGTGGAGAACTTCTACAGGTGATTAGAGATACTTACTGATCTCTTTTCACTTTTGACTCCTTCCTAAGCTTGATTTCCTGATGGAATCTGGACTCCTTTGTCACCATGCCTGAATTGACTTCCACTCAAGCTTGCATTAGTGGCCCAAAGGAAAAGGTCTTCCATGCAAGAAAACACACAAGATAGCATCATTATCTAGCTCTAACTAACAGTATTTACAAACTTTCAGAACAAAACCAAAAGCACCCACCAAGACAAAAAAAAAAACAAAAACAGCACAAAAAAAACCCTTCCCCACAAACAGAAAAACCTAGCTTGAGCCCCAAACTTTTTCCTTAGAAAAAAACTAGAATACAACATGTTGAGAGAAAAAGAAGGCAGAGAACATCAGCTAGCTCAGCTATTGCCCTCTGCTGCTCTTGCCTGGACACTAACATGATGGGGACAGAAGTGGACCTCAGTTGCTTCTAGAGATTGACTATAGTGCAGCTGGGAGGTGTCGTGGGGGCTCCCCACTGGACACACACACTGGAGGGCTCGAGGGCTCCTTCTGCTCAGCCTGAGTGCTTCCAAGGACTTAGGAACAAGGACAAGCAGTGATGATTGCAGAGTGAGTCTGACATATTTTCAGGTAAAACAACTCAGTTTAAAATAGCCCAAAAAAGGTTGGATGGTCCAATGGGAGACCACCAACCGTCCATAGAACATTATTTACTAGTTAAGCTATGTGAGCAGGGTTTTTTTGCAGTTGGGAAGATTTATCAAGGTCACCATCTCTCTTGTATGATGGGCAGTACTAGCTGAATTCCAGGAAAGCACATGAAATCTTGCTGTAGATAATGCTTTTCTGCTTTAATTTTCTGATTATTTATTATTGCATTTTGTTCACGGGTGGCATTAGCAGATGACTCAGGAGTGTGGTAAAGCCATATGGTCTTGTTTTTGAGGACAGGTACTCAAGAGATTCCATGCTCTTATACTGCTGAGAGTGAGGAATGTGCACTGTGAGCACTTAAGTGTCCTGGTCAGCTACATCAGCCCTTGCAGCATCTGTGAAAATCTAGGAAAGTTTCTGTATTTTCTTCACAAAGTTAAGTCATATAAGTTCAAGGCAGAGAGCAAACTGACCCATAGAAAGGACTGAACAGAGACTTTTTCTCTTCCCGTACAATTTTCCTAACACTGAAATTCACATATTTTGATATATAATAATATTGCTTTATCTACAGGAAAAAAAATGTAGATTGATTGGAGGTGAAAAGTATGTATAGTTAGGCACTGAGAATAAGTTAGCTGTAATTAAGTTATGACATATGAACAGTCACTCCAGAGAACTCAGTAGGATAAATGGCAGAGGATGGCCAAAGACTAATCGCATCTTCAAAAGGTGTCACCCCCCACACTAAAGAGTCTTTAACACTGTTCTATGCTATTATTAACTTCTCTTTGGCTTTCTCTAATACAACAGCTGACCAGACCTATTTGGTTAAAGGACCTGTGACAAGAGATGAGACTCGTTAAGATGAACCTTGGAGAAAAGTATGTCACAACAAAGAAATCCTAAGATTCTTCTTCCTTAAAATACCCCAGTAGACCATCATCAGAAACTCAATTTTATTTTTGTTTTACATTCTGTCATATGTTTACCTACCAACATACTGGCCTGTCCAATGCACAAGGATAATTTCACATTGTCTTTTTCCTGTTAACATCAAAATCATGGAAAAGAAATAAACAACAGCAACAAACAAACAAAAAGCCCAGAAAAAAAAACATAACAAAAGCCCCAAAAAACCCAAAACAAATCAGAAAAAAAATAAACAACCCCCCCCACCAAAACCCAAAAAAACCTAAAAACCACACAAACCCCAAAACGACCAAACCCTGAAAAATGTTTTCCTGATCCTCTAATTTACCTCAGTTGCAGAAATGAAGGTGTTAGACCCATAGCAAAAATCCTCCTCCCACTGCAGACTCAGATTTGAACCAGTATGATGATGAGTCTTTCTTCCCTCTTTGTGAGTCATTGTTAAATAGTCTCTCCACCTACAGAATGAAGTACAAGAATGAAGTGTATGAGTGAGGTTTAGGCTGCTATCAATATGTATGGATTTTTCAAGTCCACAACTTTCAGTTCTCTTTTGTATCTGCAACCCATCACAAGTTTTAACACCCTCCCTGGAGGAGGCAGAAGAAATAAAAAGAGGGAGGCAGTTTTCTGTATCAGTGCTTTCTGTTAGCACCATTTGCATTGCTATTCACTTGTAATGGTGGAATGCAAATGTTCTTTGGAGCCTTATCTGGATTTCTCCAGATAAACTGGAGGAAAAGACTTTGAAGAAGTTGCAGTAGTTGCAATGTCTGAAATGCAGAACACCAGAAAAGAAAATGAAAAAAAGTTTGCTCTGTACTATGAAATACAGCTGTATTCTGCCTGGTGTGTGCTACAGTGCATAATACAGGTATGCCAATCTTGTTAGAAACTAACGAAGTCTAAAATACGTGTCTAAAGAAGTCTGGACATTCAGAGGAGTAAACAGTGCTCTAGCTATTGATTTGAGTTGTATTCAGATTTGTCTGACTCTAATATGCAGAATTTTTCTTTTTTTTTTTTTAATATTCTTTTGGGTTTTTTAAAAGCATAATGAGTATGGACGTTTCGTTCTCTTTCCTGCTTACTTACAGAATGTGGGAACTGCCCCAGCAAAAATATTTTGTCTTTCCTGCCCCTAAATTACTGAGGAAAGAATTCTCCCCCAACACAGAAATTTCCACTCCATCTTTCAATTTCAAGATATCTGAAAATCCTCTCCTGTTGCCAAGGAATGGCAGGCATAGATCACATAAAAATTTCCAGTAGCAATTTTTACTAAAATCATCTTTAACTCATTGCCTCATGTCTGACACCAATCTCAGATTCTTGAAAAGGGACTCAGCAAGGGACAAAATACCACAGTCAAAGTGATTCTATTTGAATCAATTATAGGTGCCAAAGCTTTTTCTCCCATCCTAAGATCCTGATCAGTCCAACTACTTGTCTATGTTGAAAGTACACAAGTGCATTCACACACTTACACATATCAAATGTGTTGTTGGATAAAATTACCAGCCAACAGAGACTAGAGCTATAAAGAAGATCTGGGCTGAGAAGCAACCTGGGAATTCATGTTCCTCCCCTCTAGAGATCGAGCAGGAGACCAGATGTTTCCAGCCTCTGATGTGAGAACCAGGAGAATCTCAGTGGCCCACTCCCTCCAGCAAGGGTGAGGTCTCTGCAATAGGGCAGTGAGAGTGAAAAGGAAGAAAATGGAATAATAGGCTATGTGGAAATGGGTGGGAGAAGCAGCTTGTTACAGGGACAAGCAGTCCAGTGTTTTTGGAATTCTTTCAGTGTGAACTACTTCTCTGTGCCTGTCAATGACTAAATAAACTGCAACTTTTTAAAGGATGACTAACCAAAACTGAGTATCTAAAAACTACTTAAAATTTTAACTTTAATGAGCACTTTAAAAATGTATCTTTATGATACTAAAACTAATATACATGTTTTTTAAGGGAAAAAATTACAAGATGATGTTCTTTATATTTATGCTGTCACTCATGCTTTGACTCTGATCACTTATCTGGATAATTAAGCAGTATCACTAAGGAACCAGATACCAGAAATCTGATATTAATCCATCCCTCTTAATAGTAACGCAAAGCCACTGGGGTGGAAAGCAGCCTAGTCTTCTTAATCCCCTTTTACCAACATTTCGGCATCAGCATATCTCATTTATTTTCAAAAGTGGTTCAAGACGCACTATCGCTGGCTTAAGTCTAATTTAGTCTTTAAATCAAAATATATTTAGAAATTCAAAAATAGTCAAGATTACCAAGATTTCTTGAGGGAATGATTCACAACCAGCTCATGTCCCTCTGACAGGAACTGGGGACAGCTAAATGATTGTTGCATGTCTGCATCGCTTTAAGGTACAACACTTTGCTTTGAATTAAAAGGAGAAGGCAGGATTACAGTGGAGACCTTGAGATCCCACTGCCATACTTATCAAGTATATGTTAATGATAGTCTGAGCAGCTTCTACAGACATTAATTCACCTGCCAGTACTGAAGAGTCCAAGGCTATTCTGTTCTCTCCCTGGTGTGCATGTGTCAGTGTTTATGTGAGCCTTGTTGTCCCCTTCAGAGCTTGTCAGAGTATTTTTGGTTTTAGTTTCCAGACTGTCCTATAGCCCTCATTAGTCACGGATGCTCCCATTATCCCCCTGTGCATTTTGAGGTGGCTGGACTTGGACCCAGCATGAATATGAATGTACCACATCAGTAATAGAGGTGGATAACTGTTGAAATGGGAAACCAGCGTGCCTCTCCCTTTCCTGCCTCCTCAATGCAAACCAACCTGAACCAGACAAACAACACAACCCCAGTCTTAGCATCATCTTCAGTTTGTGCTCATGGTGCAAAACACTCACACAATCCCAACTTGATGGCATGAGTTTGGGCTCTGCTTTTGGCTTGTGGTGTGAGATGGGTCTAGCTGTCACACTTTTTATGGCAACCTTGTTGTCTCAGCTTTAGTCTCAAGTGGCAGGAGTTGATGCTGAACACATTGCTTCTAGAGGTCCACTAGCTACAGATACCGGCATATTGGAATCATGAATGGCAACTTTGATTTTGATGGTTATTTTACTGCAGGTTGTGTACTGTTTACTGTCATAACATTGCACTAGTTACTGCTGACATTCCCCAATGCATATTGAAACTGCAATAGTTTGTAGTCATAACTGAAAAACTAAATATATTAGGACAAAAACAATAGAAAACAAGCTTAGCAATCTACTTGAGCCCCAAGGTGATGTCTTCTAGTTGCTAAGAGTTTTAAGGAGGACCTGAGAAGATATATGAGTCCATAAACCTTACCTAGTACTCACAAAGTTTTCAAAGACTGTATAATGAGGCAGAGTCCATGTGTAGTCACAGTAAAAGTGTGAGGCACTTCACCTTGTTTTTGTTGCTCTGCCATCAGAGGCAGACACACTTCAGCCCAGGAACCTTCAGGAGACTGCTGTTTTCCCATGTATATTTTATTAAGTGTTAGTGCCACTGAACACTATGCAGATGGGAGAATCTATCACTTTATAAAATAATTAGTCTGCTATTTCCATGACAAGAAACTGCAATGTGTAGGCAGCAAACTGAGGTGCTGCTTTTACCTTCCCCTTCATTTTTGTGTTTGTACCAAAACAGGAAAATGTTTTTACAAGATAGGCCAATAGTGCCACAGAAATTGAATTAGAGCATCCTTAATTAATATGTCAGAATATGAGAAATGATGAAAATATGTATAATTAAATTCTTGCACTAAAAACAGGATTATAAAATGTGACTAAAATAGATCAGGGCTTTTTTTTTTGTGCCTTTTATTTTTTTCCCCTATATTTTTATATTAATTAAAAAATATAAGTTCTGGTATCTTTGCACTGTATCTTGATTAGCTAAGAGAGGGATCACCCCAAAAATTACATACTATTTGCAAAAATGAAAAGAATTTTCCCAGTTCTGTGAGTACAATGTTATTTTCAGGCTAATATACAGTAGTAATAACTTGGCACTGTGGCAACCTACATTGTCGATAATAAGAAGCTGCTTGAGACAGGTGCTTGAAAGAGCAAACTTCTTACATAAATTAAATACCTATTTCCAACTACATAGCTTCAATTTTCAAAAGCAATGAGTGATTCTGAGTATTACAGTTTTCCAAGGCTCAAAATCAGACATGTGCAGAGGGTCTGATTTTCTAATTTTCAGTGTTTATGGAAGATCCAACTTCATTAAAATGTCTGAGCGTCTCTTTTCTTCCCCTGCCACTCGGGAGTTCAATGAAACAGGTCAGTTTGGATGTTAGGTCACACCTATGCAGCAAGTAACCTCACAGACTATCTTACATTAGACATTTTTTACTCTGTTAATCTGCTCTTCTTGTGCATGTACTGTCTTTAGCTTAAAGGAAATATTTTAAACTGACAATTTCTTTTTTCCCCTTCTTTATGGAAGATTTTCAAACTGTTATATGGAAATGAATTATGGACCAAAAGCAGAATTTTTCTACCAGAACCATGAAACTGGTCTGTATGAAACAAATAAGACGTCTTCCTTATAAAATCCCATCTTATGTTGAGTCAAATAAAATGTTATTTCTTCAATTATTTGATTTATTGATCATACAAAACTCCCACTTCTTTCACAATTTGTCTTAGCAAAAGTTGTCATTCCAGATTTTACCCCTATTGCTCAGATCCTCAGATGATTTCAAGATCCTGAACCCAGCCTGGATACCAATATTTATAAGGGGAAAGATTCCAATGCTTCCAGTGGCAAAAGAAAATCCATAAACTACATAAAATGAAGAAGTGATAGTAGGAAATGGAGTTTTCTCTTCTTGTGCTTTCCTAACATTCAGCTCTTCAAAGGGGTAGCAAATATTCTATTGGTTAACATTTAACCCAAACTAATAGGTCCAGTCTCACATACTCAAATAAATCATAATGTCTTTTCAATTAGTTTGCACTTTCGCTCACTGCTGTCCTGAATAATTAGGAAAACAATTCACATTTCGCTACGAGATGATATGAAGTGTTATTCCTGTGATAATTACCAAGCTGCAGTTCAGTTTCCCTGGCTCCCACCAGGTCACCAGGGCACAAAAGAGGACACCATGAGAGCATTAATGAGCTCTCATTGAAGATGTTAAAAAGCTTGTATTGATCTGTTTGTCCAAGAAGGAGATATTTAAGCCTTTCTGCTGAGGGCAGGAGAGACAGAGATTCATATCACAAAGCCTTTTATCCAACCCCTTCTGTTTCTGTCTTCAATATTGCCCAGTCTCAGCATGTCTGGTTCTGGAGGTCATACTTTTAAACTTTCACAACATTTTTTTTTTTCTTTTCGGCTTTCTTCTTTTTGTTAGGAAAAAAAAAAAAGGAAGGAGAGAGATAATATACAGTGTACACTTAACCTTTACTACAGGGATCCCTTTACACAGCTAGCTATTTCTGAGAACAGGCAGCAATGCAGTTAAGATCTCCCTTCTCACTACATACCACTCACACACATCTCCATTAAATTAAGAACAGTCCAGACAATGCAAAGTCTGACTCAGTGCAAAATGTTGTTCATATTTTGAAAGTAGATCAAATCGAATCACTTTTCTGGGGAGCTCGATCAGACTTTTCTCTCTAACATCCCTTCCTTTTTGTGTACTTCTGCACTTGCTATTTCTGGCTGTAAGCGGAAGTGGACGAACTACAAGGCTGGAAAATCGCTGGTTCTTGTGGTATCTTCAGAGGAGATTTCTTTCTGCAGCCAGGGAAGGCAAATCCTGTCCTGCTTTCAACTCTCTGCATTGTTATGATATATTGCAGCTGTAAACTAGTTCTGGGTACACTTTACTATTCATCAATTTTGTCTGTTCTCTTCTAAATGCCACAATGAACTGTCAGTGAGCATTTGCAGCCTGTCTGGGATAGAGTATGGGATAAAAAATCATGTAACTGTTAAAGATGTATTTTCTTTGTTTATATTTGTCACTTGAGCCAGCTGTTGTCTGGTTCAGTGAGGTTATATCTCTCTTTTCACTGCATCTTATTCACATTCATCTTGGTACGAGCAATGTAGTGAGGCCACTTGTGTAAGTCTATTGTAAATGGTTACTGAAGAGACACATTAGGATCTTTCATGGATATTGTTAAGGAGGTGTTCAAGATATGCTGCTTTCTTAACATAGAGCAAAGGCCATAATGCCTGAAAATAACTCTAGTTTTAGTTTTAAGCATCTAGATCAATGCAATGATAGGAGACTCAGATAGATCTTTGTTTTTATCATGCTCTGTCTCATCTGCCCAGTTGGGCCACTGCATGTGGCTCATAACCAATACCAGGAGTCCTGCAGTTTTCTTCTCTTTATGTTGGATCAACACAGTTTCCCCACTGAAAATAATCTGAATCATTGCAATTTCATCAACTTCATTAATCAGCAATGTAGCACTCAGTAAACAAAATACGTTTAATGCTAACAGACAGAAAGGCTGGTAAGGATGACCAGGTTATCACACCAGGTCATTCCATCCTAAGGTTGTAGTCAGGGTGTAAGGTCACAGTTCCATCCTTCCTGACTTGCTGTTCCTCTTCAGTCTTGCGTAACTTGAATATCAACTCCTTTGTCTTTCTCTGCATAAGAATGTAGCTCAGATTTGAAATATTTTACAAAAAAACCAAAAAATTAGAAAAACAAGAAAAGGAGAAAGACAGTAAAAAAGATGCACAGTAAACATCAATGCCAATGTCAGTGTCAACATCATGATGTGGAATGGATAGGGCGGAAAAAGAGAGAAACTTTTAGACCAAATCATGCCTACGATATGATCTGACAATGGTCTTACTGGCAGCCTTGTACTCATAATCACATGCTACTGATATGGGAATTTTTATATTAACAAGTGTGTCATTGAAACATTCAGTGACATTTCCTGTTTGGAAAAAAAAAAGATAGAGAAGGAGACTGAAGAGAATGTACCCATAGCACAGATAATGCCATGCTCATCACCCTGTTGCAAAACAGGGCCCTACCTGTGCTCTGGTTTCACACTGTGTGCTTCACACATGAAACAAATGGCTAATAATAACATGCTAATGGCTTCTGAAGCCATGGGGTTGCAGTGACTAACAGCTTGTCTGTTTTGAAGAAAACTCTGATGTGAACATGTGTGTGGGGTTCTAGGTAAATTTATGGTCTGAGAAGGTCAGCATGTGAGGAAAGGTATTAAGCGAGGTGATAGTACCTCGCTAGTTAGCCCTGTTAAGGCCTGATCACAAGTACTGTGTCCAGTTCTGGGCTCCTCATTACGAGAGGGACGTGGATCTCCTGAGACAGGTCCAGCAGAGGGCTACAAAGATGATAAAGGGGCTGGAGCACCTCTCTCATGGGGAAAGGCTGAGGGAGCTGGGTCTCTTCAGCCTCGAGAAGAGACAACTAAGAGGGGACACATGAGCGTCTCCAAGTATCTGAAGGTAGGTTGTCGAGAGGTCGAAGCCAGACTATTCTTCATGGTGCCAAGCACTAGGACAAGAGACAATGGGCAGAAACTGATGCACAGGAAGTTCCACCCGAATAAGAGGAAGAACTTTATTGTATGAGTGACTGTGCACTGTGACAGATTACCCAGAGAGGTTGTGGAGCCTTCCTCATTGGAGATACCCAAGAACTGTCTGGATGCAATCCTGTGAAATGTGCTCTGGGATGATGTTGCCTGAGCAGAGAGGTTGGACAAGATGACTCACGGTGGTGCCTTCCAACTTTACGCATACTGTGATCCAGCTGTGGTCTTTGGCAACACAAAGACTGTTAATAGTCATTATCGCCAGATCACTTCCATACAGGTGCAAGTATTCAGCTGGGAAGTGATTAATTAAAGGAGGTAAGTTAATGTTGAAGGATATAACCTTCGAGGGTATTTGGCAAATGGCTGGTTAAAATTCTGGGCATGTAAACATTCATGGCCAGTTTTAAGTTGTATTTTTTCTGACAATAGATTTCATAGCCTACCACGGCAGAATGAATTCACACTCAAACGACACTCTAAGTGGCCTGACACAGTAATCTCCACACTGGGGATGGAGACGGCAAAAGTGACCATGTGCACCTCTGCCACATGTGGTGGCAACTTAATAAAGATGTGAGGGAAAGATTCAGGAACAAATAAAGTTGGTCATGGATGGGAAGTAATGACCCTTACTGAGTGACAACTGAGGTTATGTGGATAAATATTAAATGTGAAGGGTCTGAATTATTCATGGAAGGTTCAAGGTAAAAGGGTTAAGTTGATAACATCCTCTTACTGACACCTTGCTCAGGGAAGAAATCCCATCTCTGTGATGCTTCTCAAACTTGGACTCCCTCTGTGCAAAAGGAGAGGTGCTGGTGGTTCCTCTCCTTCCCACTCTGGGTAATTCTTAGGGGACAAAAGTAATGTTCTGAGTGCTGGTAACTTTGCCACAAGCTGTGCAGCTGCAGTAGTATGTAACCTTTGAGCTGTGATGGAGATAGGTTGGAGGCACGTTGAAAAATATATCAAGAGTAGTGTGGCCAGAAGGATCAGAGAAATGTTGATCCCTTTGCACTCAGCACTGGTGAGGACACACCTTGAGTACTGCAATGGTTTCTGGGCCCCTCACTTCAAAAAAGGCATTGGGGTGCAGGAGTGTGTCCAGAGAAGGCAACGAAGCTTGTGAAGGGTCCAGAGAATAAGTCCTATGAGGAGTGGCTGAGGCAGCTGGGGTTGTTTATCCTGGAGAAAAGGAAGGTTGGGAGTGACCAAATCACCCTCTACAACCTGAAAGGAGATTGTAGCCAGGTAGGCGTTGATCTTTTCTCCCAGGTAACTAGCAACAGGAAGAGACGACATAGCCTCAAGCTGCCCCAGGGTTGTTAAATATTGCAGTGGGCTGTCTAGGGAGGTGGTGGAATCACCATCCCCGGAGCAGTTCAAGTGACATGTAGATTTGACACTTAGTGCCATGGTCGAGTTGAAAAGTTAGTCATTAGGTAAAGGTTGGACTCAATGATCTCAGAGATCTTTTCCAACCTAAATGAGTCTGTGATTCCATGAAACTAATAGAATCCCTGATGCTCCAGGTGTTATGACACATGTCCACATGCCTGGCACTACACATGTCCTCTGCTTACCTGTCTGACATGAAGAGGTTCACCCATTGTTCATCCTACTCCATTTACAATGACATGACATCAGAGGGAGATGCAATCATTTCCAGTTGTTTCTGCCCTCTCTGTGCTGCCTCTGGGAGGACAGCATCCACAGTAGGATAAATACCGAAGGTTCTGTGTGTCCAGCCAACCTGATGGCCCCTGAAAACAAGCCAGCTAGGGATAAGGGTGTGGGAGCACTCAGGAAGAGATCTGTTCTGGTAAAAACAGAAATGTCAAGACTGGAACATTATGAAAAAAAGGGGGGCTCTGCAATGATTTGAAGGACAGCACCTTACCCACAAACCAGATATCACAAGGGACCTAGATGGCATATTAGACTAGAGTTTGAGAGGTGACTAGGAAGTTCCTGCTCACCTTTCTACTCCTTGTTTTTGATAGGACTTCTTCCTGGGAAGTCTGAGCAAATGAACTCAAGACGAATGGTTTGGAAAATCAGTTTCTGGCCATCTGGCCAAACATCAAACAAAGACTCTCTGCTCAGAGATGCTTCACAGCTAAGTGAAAATAGTAGTGGTGACTTCAGTGGAGGTTCCTTAGGCATGGGATTGCTAAAACTACACCTCTCATTTCTGCCTCATATTGATTCTGGCTTCATCAAACACAAAACTTGTGCCTGCATTCAGTGTGTGGTTCCTGAATCTCCTTGGTCCCATTGTCTGTTAACTGCAATGAGTAAACATTGTTCCCACTGAAGCTTTGCTAATACATTCTGGAAATATTAAAAAATTCAGACTGAAGCGGGAGCCCACTTCTTATCACTGTGTTATAGTATTAAGGTAAATGCACCTTGACCAGGAAATGTAGGCAGGAGAGAAAGAAACGGTAGAGAAGAAAAGCAGAGGAGAACTGGAAGGAGGCAGAACAGGGAGGTAGCCAGAAGAGAAGTTTTGGTAGTGCATATCTCCTTCATAGAAAAGAAAGTTTGAGCAACTAAAAAGGTTGTTCCTGTAGAAAAAAAATTTCTTCAATAAAAAAAAAGTAAATATCAAAATAGAAAAATGTTCATAGTCTACACCACCATCAGCACAAGTGAGAGATCTGTTTCAGCATGAGCAAGATCACTCTGGGAGGATGAACAATTCTGTAGATGTCTAGATCTCCAGATTTTACACTATCAAATTATATAATATGATTTAATAAAGACCTGTACAGAACTTCAAAATTCTTCTAGTTAGCCCTCCAATATTTTCTGTTTCTTTAAGAATATCTAGATAGCTGGTTCCCTGCCACAAGGGCCTTTGGGTAAGGTAGCATGGCTTCAGGATGAAGCTGAGGCAAACAGACTGCTTCTGAATAAAAACATCCACACGGGAGTCTAACACATTGCACTAATGTGTTTTTATTTAAACTTTTCAGTGATTTACTTTAAGCAAGCAAGTGTTTAACAAGAAGGGAATAAGATCTACACCAGCGTGGAGAGGAATTGAAGTATATTCCTTCAGTTCTAGCTACTGCAAAACATTAAATTTGATCAGTTGATTGTTAAATATAAATCTTTCCCTTTCCCTGGTAGGTACAGTTTCAATAACTCCTTTACTGCTTTTCCTCAAAAAGGTACTCACTTTCATCACCATAGTTTTAAATTTCTAACTGAAACAAGGAGAACTGATCAAAAGTACATTCCCGTCAAGTGGGGAAGGTCAGACCTCTCTGATGGTTCAGTGGATGTATTGAGTGACTTACTAAGTTACTGCACTGGTATATTAACCAACAGCCTCTTACAGGTCTTGGACAGTAGAGATCTCACAGCTATTAAGAACTGAGAGAAAAAAAATCATGGAGATGAAGAAAGAAATGAAAAATAAGGGAAGTCTGAGCTGTGCTGGAAGATAGTGAAAATATGCTTAGGTTCTATATAATGAGAATGCTATGCAGTGGTAGATGCACAGAAAAGAGAGACACACTGAACTTAGAGACCTGTACAGATAAACATGTTCTGTGGAAAAGTTAGTCAGACTAAATGATCTTTCACCCAGCAAAGTCAAACTCTTTTTCAGACTTCAGTGGGATTTAAATTTGTCCTGAAACACCACAGAAAGAACTTGTGCAGAATCAGGCCCACACAGTTTTCAGCCTCCTATTAACAGTTATTTATAAAAAAAATGAAAGGGTAAAATCAACTGTAAAAAGAATTGCAGCAGTGCCAGAAAACCCTTAGTCCCTTCCGTTTTAATGTCTGTCTACCAGACTGGTTTTCACATGACACTTCTCTATAAATGAATCCTTCTGTACACTTAGAGCATCAAACAGACCAAGAAGACTGCAAGGTGCCTGACATGCTTTTCTCAGGATTCAAATTAAAACACTGACTTGAGATTTTATTTTAAATAGTGCCCTACTTGCTTATTTTGCTGAAATCAGATGGTTGGGAACTTGCAAGCTATACACACTCTTCCTTAATGCAAATTGTACATTTTTATCATAAAGGTTAACAGAGAGGCAGACATTTCTGATTCTAAGTTTTCATTTAAGTTTGAAATTAAAAGGGTTCTCATTTTCCTCCACTTTGCAGGAACTACACACAGCACCACCTCTACTCCTCAAGCTGCAAAATTAGTACTTTGGGGAACTGGGCTCTCTGCCTGACATTAATCAGTGAGTGTTTGGGTTTAACCATCATTTCAAAGGACGATTCTTGCAGTTTTAGCAGCCTAGGTTGTACTTGACAGCTCTCCTTCTGCAAAACAGCAGCAGACAAATCCACCAGGCCAAGCACTTTTTAGTACCCCTGATTAGTTGAATAAGATCAATTTTCTGTTTTGGCACAAGGAGCAAAAATATTTCCTTTAAACCTGATTACTGTTTGATTAGTGAAAGACTGTTTGGGGCACTTTAAATAAGGCCTGTCCCATCACATGCTGCCTGCCAAAACTGTAATTTGCCACTGTACAGGGAAAAAAGGGAAAAAAGAAACAGCTTTTTTTTTTTTAAACTTTCTTCCTGGTGTAAAACAGGTACCATCTTTCCTACTCACCAACTACAGACAACTTATTGCAATGGATAAAAGGTTGAGGTGATATGACTCAAAGGAACTGGGAAGAAAAAAAGACAACTATAGTGAATTTCCACCCAAATAGCTATTATCACATTGCTATTATCAGTTATTAAAATCATGGCATGCACCATTTAACTTTCTCCTAAAATTTGGAAACATGAGAAAACTAGAAGGGGAAGAAACATAAGAGCTCTGGGTATTCTCTTAGTCTAAAGCTACCATGATGCAATTCATGCACCTCGACTGAAGCTACCTCCTGCTAATCTCCTGTTCACTGTGATCTGGAATAAAAAGGCCATAAAGACAGACTGAAAAGCATTAGGCCATGTCTTGATTGCACTGGAAATAGGAAAACATTTAAATAAAAGCAGAAATTAACTAATTGAGTCAAAATACAGTAAAAGTCATATATTTAAACTGCTCATGTGTTATATTTCAAGTTTTCTCTTTTTCCTGTTCAGTGGCTTTTAACAAAACATTAAATGAAGTGTTTTAAAATATACAGATCTGGGTTTTAGAACTGGGTCTAAAGGTTCAGCCACTGAGCTTTTTTTTTTTTTCTGTGATTTTCTGTGATTTGCAGTGATTATCCTTTGATTGTTAGATGTGAATGATGGTGTATATGTTTGGAGGAATATTTTAATCTTCTCAAACTTTGAAAGTGGAGCTGCTTAGGATATCTTCAATATTCTCCCCTCTTCTACCTCCCAAAATACTGATTGGCCAAAAAAGTTTCTCTCCTCTGGGATAGAATTAGTAGGAAGAAGATTTCAGAGATTTTCCCTACAATAATCTGTAATGCAGTAGTTATTTACCAAAGTGGAAGAGATTTAGATTAAAATCAGTGCACCATATCAGGCACTAAGGAGATCTGAATGTGAACCTAAAGTATCCCAAGTGAGTTCTGTAATGGAAGAACATGCTGGAGTGATGGAAGCATGTAAAGGAGTGTGGCAGTCATAGTGTGCTCCTAGTCTTCCTTTCTTTGGATAAACAATATCTAGAAATGTTGGCTAATTCTGATGCAGATGTTTTTCACAGTTATTTTTTCTTAACTAAATTTTTTTCTACCCTTCCCCACACTCTCTTGGCAGTTTGGAATCATGTCTTCTAAGACTATTTATATTTGGAACACAGACACAGTATTCCATTTTAACTGAGAAAGTGTAAAAGGAAAACTATTTTTTCCTTTGCCTCATCAGAGTCCAAGAGTCTCAAGTGCTAACAGGTCCACTAAAATAATAAACACTCCACTAAAATAATTAAAGCACTTTGGCATAATGGGGGTCAGAAGCCAGCCCTCTATATGCAAAAAAAGGAATAACTGTGACTGTTCCAGGATGTCTGGGGAATCCAATTTCATTTGCAATTGCAAGGTTATCAGAAGATCCTCAATCAAAATATACTGTAAAGTGTAAGTGGAAAATGCACTAAGTCTTTAAATGGAACTGAACAGAACATGTTTAGATACCTTGATGGCATGTTTGCACTACAAAGAACCTAGTGTGTATATATGTTACTTTAAGACAATGTTTCCTCTCTTATTAGGACTGGTGATCTCTGCAATACCATTTCCTCTGTGCCACATGGTGCACGAATATTGCAGTTTCTAGTATTTGTCGTAATCTGGGTGTCTGATTCAATTGCTTGGCTATCTTTGGAGGGTGAATGTGATAAACAGTAGGACCATAACCCAATCTTAAAAGCAATGGGAAATAAAGAACAGGCCCTGTTATAATATATTTTTGGAGAGCTTTAGATGACTATTTCATAGAAAACTATCCTCCTAACCTCCACTCCTAGTCTATCAACTCAGGTGTGCTATGGGTGACACTGGAGGTGTTTGTTTCTGGATCTACTGAGGTGTAAAAGAGCACAAGAGCAAATGTAGGAACACTAATCCATCTCTCCCTCTTTCCATGGCTGTCTGCAGTGCAGCTCTACCTCTGCCTCAAAGCATCTTGCCTTTACTCAGCAGAAATTCAGGTCTGGTCAGTTCTCCTGGACCACATGCTTGAAATGCTATTGCCACCTGGACGCTGAGTGCTTCCCTTCTGAGTCAGCATGTGATATGTCCTGTGGATATCTCTGGTCTTGAGCACAGATTTCATTCAACACTCATATGAACCAAGGAGAGCTTCCCTGCCATCCCCACTTTCACTCACTGATGCTCCCCCTTGAGCTGCTCTTGGCTGGAGGGCAGGGAACTCTGTGGAGGGAAACTTGGGTGTATTCTGTACTGCAAGTTCCTAAACTTCTTTCTCGGAAATTTACGCGCAATGATCCTGATATACACTTGAGACCAACTGTTACAAACGCTGCAGAGAGGGTTTACGCTCACTCAATATGTTTAGTGGGTCAAGGACATGATGCACTGAACACAGGCCATCTGCACTGTCTTCACATGCTCAGCTAGCCATCAGCAGGGAGTTTTCAAGGAGGAAAATGAAAGATACCTAGCAAAAAAAGGACATTCAGCAGCCTAATGATGAACACTGACTTGATTAAAAACATGGCAGCATCAAATTCCTTCTCACAGGCTTTCTCCAGCATGGTTTGAGCAACCACTGAGAATATTTCCTACCAGTTTTCCTCTTTTTAAAGAAGAAAAAATCACCAGGTAAGATATGGGAGATAGCAAAGGACAATCTTCTGACACTATGCCCTTAAAAGAGAAAAAAAACCTACAAAAAACTCCCTGAAAACAAAAACTTTTTTGCTGCCCTCAGTAAAAAACAGAGAGGTGACAGGCATGTTCCTGAAGAGGCATAAAAGGAGGGTTTCAGGCCAGTCAGAGGCTAGGTTCATACAGTACTGTCAAGGTCCTAGATTTATTCTTGACAGCATTAGTGCCAAGACCACTATTTATGTTGCTTTAATCAGTCACACTTTTAAAATCACCTATGCTCAGCATTTATATCAGTGAGGTGCTAATATTGCTGTCAGACACCAATATCGATAGTTGTGTCATAATCTAAACTCTTTTAATCTTCTCCTGTGCTTGCATTAATGAATCTGCAAGACAACGACTACTACTACAACAACAAAAAAATAAGGATAGTTCTGATTATGACAAGTGGCCATGAAGGAGAAGAAAAAAAAGCCCTTTTTTTGCTCTTTGCAAATCGTTTTATTTTGCCTTTAGCCTTCTCTTTTTCTCTCTGACTTTGAAGGCATTGTCAGCACATCCTACTGATTTTCTCACAGGCTACTTATATCTCTGAAAATATTTTTAGGGTCTATAAAAGTGTAAGGCAGGTAACCTCTTCCCTAAGTGGTTGGGGAGAGGGAGAAAGGGAGGAAGAGGCAGAGAAAAAAGAAACCTCGGTCTAATTCTGGTATGAGGAGGCATCATTGTGCTTTTCCTTTGTCCTTGTTTCTTTTTTTTTTTTTTTCCTGAGCCCACCCTTACAGCTGTCAGCCTCAGTTCTTTTTCTATTGTAAATAAAGTCTTTCTTGGGTTATAGCTTTAAGCAATTTTTTTAATTAAAATTCAATTCAAATATGAAAGTCAAAGAAACTTTCAAAGCAAAATCTACAAACTGATTCACTCAAAGGGTCTGTTTTCATTGCCATAGCTACAGATTACTATAAAGAAACTTGAACCAGACCTTTGACACCCAGGAAGGTCAAAAGTCCTTTCTGCCTATGCTAGGACCCTTTTGACAACTTCCTGTATAATTTGACTGTTATTTGCGTGTCTGGTCACTGTCTGACCCTGAAGTCTGGAAAAAATTGAGAGGCAGCATATATCTCTCTTTCATATGGACCTCAAAAAGGGCACTTCTAATTGCATTTTGGTGAGAAACCTATGCATACAGTCTGGCGTAGGCAGCAGCTGGGGGAGGTCCTAGACTTGTAGGTTAAGGATCAGCTTGCCACACGCTACCATAGTTTGGTGCATATGAGCTGCTCTGTGCTGTTTTCTCCACAACAAAAATGGATGTGATTCACAGGTTACACAGATTTCAAAATTTACAGCACTTGCCCCAGTGCTACAAGCTAAAATTGGAAATACACTGCGCTGCCTTGAAATCTGTGCATTTCATATGCTTCCAATTTAAAGCTGATTGTGCTTATGGGGCCTTAGTGTGCCCGAGATATTTTAAAGCTGCAACCTTAGCTCTTCATTTTGTCTATCCATGACCTCCACAGGAAGAAAACCTAAATTAATAGACCAAAGGGATGCATGGCAATCTTGCCAGGTTTCCACACTGGGTGTTTGGGGTTTGGGACACGTTGCAAGGCAAATGTGCCACACAGCTTAGAAACAGTTTAATGCAGCAAGATCAGGCACTGTCAGGTTGTTCCTCCTTCCTCTTCTGCCCAGCACTGGGCACATCCCATTTTACCTTAGCACACCTGGAGAAAACACTGGAAGCCTCTGACACCCCAATCGCAGTGTGCTGCAGCCATTCCCTCCCCAGCTGGGTGGTATTGCCTGTTCTACACTTTGCATTCTGAGATGGGACTTGTCAAAAGGAATCAAACACTGGTCTGTTATGCTTGGCACAGTGCTTCCAAAGGGGTGCTTGATGCCTTGGAAGTTACAGATACTTGAACAGTGGCACTTCATGGGCCACCGCTTCCCACGTGCAGGCAGTGCCATGTGAGCAGGAGGGAGAACCAGTTACCCATGAACACGGTGAGTGCTGTACAGTTAACCATCCAAACAGCACAGACAACATGAGATGAATCTTGCAGAGATGTGAAAAGTTCTGCAAAAGTAACAACAGGTAAATAATCAAAATAGCTTCAAGTTTGGGAATGTGTACTGCTTTGAGAAAAAGTGGTTTATTCTCTCATCCCGTGAAGAGACAGTGCTGACCCTCATCTTTTTACCTCAAGAGGGCTGTTTATCACTGCATTTAAAGTTTTGGATCCTGAAGCTGTGAAAGACACGACATAACAGACAAACAGGTTTTCATGAATAACGGCCTTTCCCATGCATTCCTTTGACCCCTTCACTTTCCATAGGGAAACCTACTTTTTGTGTCAGAAAGCTATGCAAATTGGATACTGACACATGCCACGTCAAGCCCCTAATGTGTCTCCTTATGGACGATATAAGTAACCATAGAGAAGAGGGGCGTTTAAACATGCAGTTACTGGACAAAAGGAACAGGCTCATCTTCTGTTGCAGGCAGTGACACTTCAAGCACCCCTGAAAACAGTGTAAGGGGCATGATAGATCAATGGTTTGATTCCTTGTGTCAAATTCCATCTCAGGATGCAGAGTGAAGAAAGGCAACATAGCCAGCCTTCTGCTCAAAAGATCACTAAGGAAGATGACTAAGGATAGAAAAATATGTGTGGTGGAGAAAAATCCCAAAATAGTGCTTCTGTTCACTAGTATTAGCTACAAACCACTGTGCTTAAAGATGGGAAAATTACAAAGGAAAGAAAGAAAAAAAATAAAGCTGTACTTTTATGTGTTATTTTTTCATTCAGCTTATGATGCACTTCAGTTCACTCAGAAATAGATATGCTTGAATCAATAATAAGGACTAACTGAACGCAGTCTATCCAAAAGCAAGGTACTGTCTGTGCATCAATACTAAGCATGAAGGCACAGAGAGCTCTGCTTCTCAATGTTGGGCTGAGGAGTCCGGGACATTTCCATTATTTATTGATACCTGACCTCCTCGGATCAATGGGGCTGTAGGTGGCCTTGCAAGGCAAGCAGGAAGGACCTGTCTGGAGGAGCCAAGACTTCAGTTCTCCACAGCAGGGTTATAGTAGGACAAAACAGTGCCAGGGTGGGCATCAGGCCCTTGGTTTGTGGGAAACATCATGGCATAATATGGGATGAGATGTCAGAGGAGTCCCAACAATATGGTTGTGCTGTGAAGGATGAGATAAAGACAGGACAAAGAGGAAGAACTCGACCTGTGTTGAGATACTTATCGCCTCTTCCAAGTGGGCTGAGGTCATGGGTATGTGCTTGTATTGGAAAAGGTAGTGACATTTCTTTTGTGAAAGGTGAAAAGTTTTGGGGTTTGCTTCTTTCCTTTTTTTTTTTTTTTTTTTTCCTTTTCTTTTAAACCTTGAATGGAATAAAACTATCAGGGCAACTTTTGAGTGCAGCCCACTGGGAGCGCCCCTCTATCCAGACTATGTATTAGTGGGGACATGAAGGTGTTTGTAGCTCTAATTCCCCTCCTGACCATTCCTTTGGGTACAACTGGCCTCGAGCAAGAAGAAAAAGGAGAAAAATTAGAGAAATGTAAATAAGGAAGGTAACTTGCCATTTGTCACTTGAAAGTCCTTATTTCATGGCCTGTTCCCTGTTCTCCTGGAATTTTGTGTCATTATCTCCTGTTAAAAGGATTCAAATGACATTATTTGCATGGAAACTTGCATACAAATGATGTCGTCTGTGCCACAAAGTTGCATTACAATGAAGGGAATGATGACTGTGTCACATGTACGTGACATTCTTTGTGTCATTAAATTTAAAGTCAATGCTGGCAGTTATAAACCACTCACGTCTCAAGCAAATACATCACTTCTGATCTGAAATGAATATTTTAAAACGCCAACTCCAACTGCATCAAACAGCAATAACCTGCAATGTCATCTTAAAAAAAAAAAGGAGGCAAAGACTCTAAACAAAGGTGGACTTACGGGATTGTATGATACACTGCAAAGGAAAATATTTTAATAAGCTGTAATAATTTCCAGACAAACAGAATTCATTGCTTGATGATTAGGTCATAGAGATGTTTTTAAAGTCCATTCAATATCCTGTGTGTTTTCAGAAATGTTTATGCTCCTAGAAAGCTCCGGGATTGTTAATTTTCAGGCAGAGTAGATGAATTAATTGTAGAGCAGGTTCCACAGCACAGACCTCTCTATATGTTGTTACCATCCATTTCCTCGCCACAGTCTGATGCTGACAACAGGCCAAGCCTTTGAAAGATCTCCAAACTCTTCCAAAGAGTCAAGGGCAAATGATGACAGGAAAGGCTCAAGCAGTTATCACTGTCAAAATGAATGAGAAAAGAGGAGGGACAGTAGGTGGATTAGGAAAGGTTTCATACTACTGCGATGATCAGAGCCGTGCAGCAATGAGAGCCAGACAAGTAAGTACATAGTCGGATCCGCTCTCTGATTGATGCATTGTTTGTGCAGGTCAGTGTAAGGTAAGGGACGGTCACTGTGTTTTTGCAGGAGCAGTGGTAATTGTGCCCGCAGTCGCCTGCACCGACCCTACTGGTTTGAAGCCAACTACTAACATTTTTTCACTGATACAAAGACAGGCCCTGTAACACTTCCTTTAGAAAGTTATTGTTTTAACAATAAAACATTCTGTGCAATGCCCAAAAGGTTTAAAAAACTCATTTGAGTAGGGAAGATTGGCCATCTAAATACCCTAAAGGAGCTCAGTGTCTGGCTAAGCTGCTGTGTAGTTTAACCTCTCCCTCCTCACCCACAGCCCCATGCACACTCAGACACACAGACCCCTCTGAGAGGAGCAAGCTTCTCTTGGGAAAGTATGTCTGCATAGGCTCAGCAAGGGATCAAGCAGAGAGGAAAATCTCTGTGCATGGGTCATTTCTTTTCTCTTATTGACAGCATTTCAAATCTAATTGAAACATTATTTGGAGAAAGCTGTGTTACCCACCCCTTCAGCTTTGATATGGCTTTTTAATCAGAGGACATTGTTATTTCATAATGAACATGGAAAGCATTTAAAACATTTTTTAAATGGAGTGCATTACTTCTGACCGCAGCCAAAAGACCACATTAAAAGGAGTTCAGTGGAATTCACTCTTTACAGTCTTCTGGGTTTGAAACATTGGGGCACATATGGAATATGCTAAAGCAGGGGCCTACTGGTTTCAAAGGTTTAAGCAACAAGCTGACTTAAAAACTGAGTAAGGTCAGCAGCATTCACTGGCAAATCCCTGCCATGCTCCAGGGAGGTTTGATGCCAGTGTTATTCCTGTCCCCAGGTGTCAATGTGGGTGCTGCCATTCCATGAGGTTGTGACTGGGCAGAAGTTGCACAGCTCTCATGGAAGCCAGATCGGAGTGAACACAGCAGTCTGATCACAGCAGGGAGCTAAAGTGTGGCAACCAGATTAATGCTCCTTTGCCTCTCTCTTGGTTTAGGACCAGAACAGTGGCTGGGGAGGGGAGGTGGACCCAGAGCTCTTCCACTGCCTGCCCTTTCCCCATTCCTCCAAGGCAGTGACTGATCTCACTCCCCACTGCCATCCTGCAAGCTGTCATGGTGCAAGTAAACCACACATGGGAAGAAGGGCAAGTTTGTTTTTTTGTTGGTTGTGCACTGGGGATTGTAAATGAGCCCTTAATGTCTACCTCATTTTATATTTTAGGATATATTTCCTTTCTTGTAAGAGCACAGAAGAAAAGATTAAAAGCGGGATATGACTGAAATGATGCATTGGGTCAAAGTCCTTTCATCCTTTTGCCCCAGTCTGTCTAATATTTTCTTAAATCCCATTCTATCCAGGTACATTCAATTACAAAAGTGACCAGAAATAAATCAAACTTAATTACTTTAATACATATATAAATCTATCTTTCTATCTAATATATATATACACATATCCACATAAGATACCTATATATCTATATCTCTATATACATATATATAAAGCAAAACACAAACAGAAACCACAGAACTGATTAGATTAAGATGACTGGATCTAAGACGGGCTGAAGCCCAAAGTAGGTATATCAGTATTTTAGAGGAGTTCAATGCAATCTTAATTGCTTACTTTATACAAACAGACATTGGTGAGATACAGTGCCTGTGAAGTGACAGAAGAAATGTTTTGGCTGCTCTTTGATGTAGAGTTCAGCTGTTCTGGTTTGTAAATATAACAGAACGAAAGGATATTGTACTCAACCCACTTCAATCAAGCAAGACACTGTGGCGTCTAAACTGCCGTTCTTCCATTGCTGAAGCTGCTGCTCAGAACAAAGACATAAAGAAAGTGAGAGAGACAGAGGGAGCGACAGGGGGGAGAGAGAAAGAGGCTTCTGCATCTTTAATAATTAGCAAAGAGCTGCAGTGTTTAGCCTGGAAATTATGGTACATATGCTGTCCACTTGTTCAGGACCCCTGTATCGTGAGAACAAGCAAACATTCATCATCCACAGATGTCCGCCAGGCCCAGGTGACTGAAAATTCAATGCACAGGCTTCTCACAATGGGTCGAATGCTAATTGTGTGGCTTGGGGAGATTAGAGTAGCCCTGGAGCTATTCTCTATCTGCAAAAGTCTCACAGACAATAGGGAAGTCAACAGTGTCTTTCTAAAACTCTGCTTAACTGATGCTTATCAGAAAAATTAGGACAAGTAAATAAATAAAAAAATACTGCCAGTTCCTCTTTCTGTTTTCCTTTCCCAGCTGTGAGCTAGCTGGTTAAAGCCTTTCCCTTTCCCTTCCTGCATGATTTCCTATAAATAGGAAATAGGAGAAGGGAGGGGAGATTGAGAGCAGGTGGGAGAAGAGAAATTGTATATAAACTATAACAGGAAATGAGAATGGGTGCTGAGAAGCATATTTAGCCTACGGTATGCTTCAGAAATGGAAGTAGGTTTTCTCAGTGCACTGTCTAAAAAAAAAAAAAAAGAAAAAAAGGTGTTTGTTTAAAGTTAAATGAAAATCAGGGCAGTTTCAGAGATGGGCTTGAAAACTACGAAAGTGGATTTTGCCCCCATGTCTGCTTTCGTCTTGTGGGTCCTTACAAAATCTTTGTTTCTGCAAGTGTGAAACAGGTCAGTTTTTCCTGATCCAAGACTTGGATTATTTCAGAAGATTTGTCAGTTCTGACAGATCTCCTCCAGTTTATCCCCTAATGCCAGGTGCTGGACCTAATAAACTGCACTTGTCAGGATTGTGCAGACATGGGTAGCATGTGGGACGTAATATACATCTCTTCTGATTAATATTCCTTTGGAACTTCTGTCTCAAAGTAAAACTCAGCTAAGTCTTCTCTCTTTGATAGGAATTTGATAGGGACAGTCCACATTTCCATAAGTGGAATACCATGGTGGTGAATCAGGCTTGAGGAATTTACTATTAATTTCAATGGGAGGGTACTGGTGTGTAATTATGAGATGGGTAAGCCTTTTTTCATTCATTTTCAGCATGAGTTTAGGGAGAAGTCTGTGTGTGATGAGGCTGTGAATTGCTACCTGGTTATCATGTATTTTGGGAGGAAACTTTCAGCACAGATTGAATGTGAGATAGCTTGTTCTGCTTTCAAAGAGAAGCATAAAGCACCTTTTTGTTCAAGCACCCTTGTCTATCTTTCAGTACAGTGCATACTAAAGACAGAAATATATAGTGTAAGTATCTACTCAGTCACATAGGTTTTTTCTTTAGGAAGGCAAACCCTACACCTCTATGGGTTTCACCCAAGTATCACCCAGGTTGAAACTTTGAATCTTAACAAAGATGTCTTGAAACTCTGATAAGGTTAGCTGAAAAGTCTGCCAGCATCAGCTAATCTTTTGTGGAATCTGGACCAGTTTCCAATAAGAAAAACAGAAAAAAAAAAAAATCCAAATGGGGTGAATTCCCCTTGCCTTCAGGCTTCATTAAGAAAGTTTTGCAGAGCTCAAGGAACTATGTATTTTATTATTCTTTCAAATCTGCCCTTTCTAAATCACCTTATTCTGATTTAACTGCAAAAGGCATTACTATTTTGGGTTCTTCCTATGTTAAAACTGAAGCAGTAAGCTAGGGACTTTCATAAGAGACCGTACTGAAATGTCAACAGATGGCTTGCTAATCATGTTAAAAAAATACTCATTCCTTTTCTAAAATGGCATTTTTTTCAGTAAGTAAATCAGAAAGGAATGTTTATGATATAAAACATATTACTCACAACGTCTTTTAATTATCATACTTAATCATCAAGGTCACGATGATAATTGTTTCTAAAAATTAACACCTCATTTTTCTGAGATGCTTACCAAAATATACGGTCAGAAATATGAATTACTAGTCTGGAACCAAGTTAGGAAAATGCATCTTCTGTTCACTAAACTAAATGTATACTTAAATACCATGAAGCCCTTTAAAACTAAATACCTATTTAAGGCACAGTCTAATTAGTCCACTCGCTGCCTAGTAAAAGCATACAGTACCATATGCCCTAGAATAGGGTGCCATGTGGGTGTTCAGCAATGACACATATTTGCAAGTACTTTATTATGAGATAACGCAGTGCCATTAATATATCTTAAACATGAATGTTTTTTTGTAACCTATTGGAGACAACTATGGTTGGCAGTTAACACAAACTACCATGATATCTTGGCAGCAACTGCACTTCATCTGTAGAGGGATGAGCAATTCATACGGACCACCACCTTATATCATTCATGCTACTACACAGCAGCATTTTAAACATGTTCAGACTGTTCAAGCCTTATCTTCTGCCTAGAGACATGTTCTCTCTTTCTTTCTTTTTTCTTCTTGGTCCCAGACCAGTGCTGGTATGAAGGTTGCTTTGCAGAGATGATAGCCTATATTATAAATAGCAGGGTTCAATGAAATTGTTTCTTTTCCTTAATGAAATCCTTTATTAGTATCTCCAAACAGCAAACAACAGATAGACTAGGGCTCTGAGATCCATTGCTTTTAAATCCAGGAGGAAAATTATGACAATCTGTACTCATCCAAATGTGGTTCTCTGGTCATCTTAGTCATATGGGTTAGTGTCAGGTAGTCCTGCAAGGACTTGAACTCCATGATCCCTATAGGTCACTTCCAAACTGAGATATTGTATGATTCTAGGTTTTATGTGAGAATTGGCATAATAAAAGTTTATTTTCACTGGTTTGAGAATTATTGTTAATTTGCCTTAATTTTTTTTTCACTCTTACAGCCTTCTAATGTGTTCTGATTTAGTTTTGAAAGCTCTGCTCCCACCTCTTTTCTAGACAGCTTGCAACCCTCCTGTGGATTCATTTGTGCACTGAGAGCCACATTAAGAACCAGTGTTTTATACTTTTTCCCAGCATTTAAGATACTTTCCATCACATTCTGTTCAATTCAGAAGATGCAGTACTGCAAATAAAACTAAGCCAGCATGCACAACACAAAATGAAACAATATATAAAAAAAACTTTATATGAAGCAGCTGCTTACAGGAAACGATATGCATAATCTTTGGTCATATCAGAGTTTCAACTCAAGTTAGATTCACTCAAGGGGTAAGTGTGTGGGAAAGAGAGATGACAGAGAAACACCCTACACTTCCAGTGCTCATTTACCACAGAAACTAATGTAATGTAAGGCACTGTACAGTTACAGAAAATATTAATGGAAAAGTATAGACAGGAATAGGGCCTTAAGGCCCAGCACACACATTTTTTTCAACAGAAGAAGAGTTATATTCTTGAAACAATACTAGAACTCACTGATGTACTAAAATAATATGTCTTTCTGGTGAATAAGTAATCTTGTATTGGCGAGAAGTGCTACACAGACAGTGGAATGTGAACCGCTCTGGATAATACTGATGTCAGTGGAAGTATTTACATGTATTCTCATGGGTTTGTGATTCAGGTAAAAATTACACAGATTAAATCTTAATTCAGACTATGAACTGCAGTGGAGTGACTCTTGTTTTATACATTGTATGCGTGGGAACAACTGCTGATCTATGTTGGAGCAATCTCTAAGGGAAAAAGCTTCCACCTGAGGAAGATGGATGTTTCCAGGACCCGGCAGGCCTGGCAGTAACCGGCCAGTTGGTTGTGTTACCACAAACAACAATGCAGACCATGCGGATCAACTTCTGATCATGACATTTGCTTCCAGGTTCTTCTGCAGTTCTTGGAAAGATGTCACTGAAGATGAAAACCTGTGAGGATTCTTTCTAAAATGTAAACAGCAAAACTGAGTGATGGAAATACCTTAGTCCTTTCAATCATGCCAGCTTTTATCCTGGTGGATATTGTACAAGCCCTAGTTCTTAGAATATACAAAAAACAAACAAAATTAGTGGTGACAGTTATTGAGTGCAGTTTAGTTGATAAAGAAGCTGGAACACTGGACTTTATTCTAAGCTCTTTTGTCAACACAATTAAGTGGACTAAAACACTTGTTTTTCTTTGGCCCCATAACAGTCTATAAGATAAAATCTCCTGTAAGAAAGGACTGTCTTTTGCAAAATGTATGGATAGCACCTCTTGAACCAGAGTTGTGATTTCAATCAGGGTCTCTGTGTGCTCTGCTGACTGAAAACTAATTAATAGTATTGAGCTTGACATTTTCCCATAGTTTAAAGGTTAGAAACTTTTTACCCTAAATATACAGTTGAGCATTTTGGTGTCTTTTTTTTTAATAAAAGTTTAGCAATGATCTTCAAGCTTTTCACTTCCTATTTCTTAAAAAAATATTTAAAAATTGATGTAGAAAATTATAACTCGATCTTAAATATATTCCATTGTGACAGGAGGACAGATATCAGTGTCTTTTTGTTATGTGAGTTATTGAAGTTTGACATCCTTTGAGGAATATTTTTCATAACCCACTGTTTGCTACCCTGTCTATCCAATTATTTAGAACAAGCAATCTGTCATTTTATTGTTTCCTTCCAATTATATAACTTTGGTGACAGTCATGGCAGAGTATCCTCTGTAAGTAAAATCAAATCTCACCGTGGATTCCAAGGGCTGCAGAGTGTGTGTACGTGTGTAAATGCGCATGCATTGTGCAGAAATGGAGCGGAGGTGGAAATATTAAGACAACAGTTGGTGAGTGTCATTTAAAAAATAACTGCTTGTACACACTGAAGAAGGTCCAAAAGGGAAATAAAATGTGTTTTTCTGATTCTCAGTTTTCAGAAGCAGAATAAGTACAACCTGTACAGGTAGTGGGTGTTCTATTGCAAATGTTGAAGCAATGATCACACTCACTCTTACACAGAATTATACAGCAGTTTCATGTATTTATCCTAAGAAATGCCTACAATGCTGTGAAAGGAAACTATTCAGTTTTCAGGGTGATCATTTTGTCTGTCTGTCCATTTGAGATATTAGTCCATCAATAAAGCCATAAAGAGAGCCAGTCCCTTGGAGCTTGTATCAGAGCAGACACGTTTATTAAACAGTGAGGGACAAACGGTGCTCTCAGTTACAGCATAATGCTCCCTTCAGAAGCAGTTGCACAAGATGCCAGGGATGAAGCTCACTTCATCTTTTTCATTTAGTGACTGATAGAATCAGACCGGGATTTTTCAGATTTGTGTACTAAATCTGAGACTGGGAGCAAGTTGCTATGTTTTGCTGTCTTTGTTGCAGGCAGAGGGAAGAGAAAAGCATTCAAGTGGCAGTTGGGTCCAACACCAGTTTGCTAGTCAGAAAGTAGAGAACAGCAGTGAAGCTGAGAAGAAACAGCATGCAAACAGCTGCAGTGTGAGATAGAATAAGCGAGTGTCAGTGGTGTTAGATGGTAGAGCTGTATGAACACTTTCACACTCAAAGCAAAATTGTCAAGTTATCGTGTCCAATTGGGCATGGATTTCTTATTATATCGCTGCAGTACCACAAGCTGTACTGGTTGCAGAGTCACAGAACCCTTAATTAAAGAAGCAGGGGAGAAAAAAAAAGGAAATTAATAAAATTGTGTTCTTATTTGAGATGTTTGAAGGAGAATATTAGACTCTACTTTAAACTTATGTTGAACAAAATTATGTAAGCATATGTTTATGCCATAGTGAAGTCATGTTTAAGTGCTTTGTTGAAGTTTGGCTTGAAAGTTTCAACCATTTAAGCTCAAGCTTCTTTCATATAGTATCTTTATTTTTTCTTTTTTCTTTTCTCTTTTCTTTTGTCTGAACACTCAGTGTGTTTCAGAGCCATCACTGGCCAACCCAATTCTTCTGAGTATCTTACTTACACTCATAATTTGTGAAGGTATTAAGGCTTTTGGGGACACTTCAGCAGGAGCTGATAGCATGATCAGAGAAAGTTCTAATGACTACAGGCACTATGAGGGTGTTAACCTTTGTCAACTTCACAGGGATTTTTCAGACCATTATCCAAACTTTACTGTAAATCAAAACTGTTTTATCTATGACTTGGACTTGATTTCCCTAACTTAACAGTATACTGTACCCCAGCCCACCAGTATTTCTGATAGAAGTTGCTTTTGCTTGGCCTGCGTACATCAGACATTTTCTAACAGAGTGAGATAACCTACTTACAAACTGTTTACAATTTTCTTTACACCAAGTTTCAAGAAGATTTTGAGGTAGTTTTAAAAGTGGCTCAGTCATTTAGCATAAGTATTGCAGCATATTCATTGCCCCTCAATTTTTTCTCGCAGCTATTTGAGTAGGCCAACTGGGGTCCCAGTACTAGAATTCTGCTGTCCTGATTTGCAGATGAGAGGTCTTTATATATGAAAAAATGCAGTGGCTCATTAGCATGGACCACTAGGTCAACATGCTTACAACTTATTGCAGATATTTATGTCATTCTACAAAATAACTAAATCCAGCAAATAGATCAGAGCTGTCAAGGGAAATAAAATCCAGGAATCTCCAGTGCCATGATGGTGCCTAGACTACTAAACATTACCTTGAATGAGATCTGAGAAATAAAAAGGCAAGAAATGTTGGGAACATAAGTCACACTGGCAAAAGACACCAAGGAGTGATTGCAGTAACCTGTAAGAGGTACCAGCAGGAAAGGCACTGTGGGTATTACTATGCAAATGAGAACATTGAGAAGTCTAGCGGTTTCACAAATTGCCAGGTGTTCTGGTATTGCTCCTCCAGATTCTTATGCTGAAATAGAGTCCTGCACCACTAATGCTAAATAACAAAATGAGCTGGGACTATTTCTGAACCCGGTCTAAGTGCTTTGAAGCCAGGGTAGTTCTGACAAGTACAATTTTTGCTGGTTATTTCTTTACTATTTTTTTTTTCTGTAACTATTACTTCTGCTTTTGAACATGGTAGTAAGTATGGGAAAAAATTCATCACCATGTTACGAATGGGACTAATTTCTATTTAATCCAACATAAAAGTCGTGGCTATTACAGAAAAGCTTAACACGGCTACAGTGAACTTGAGCCATGGATAAGCAGAGAAGAGGACACTTCTCAGATCTCATACATACTCAAATCAAAACAAAATGCAAGCTTCACTCTATTTAAAAAAACTCTGACTGGAAATTCTCCATACAGCATGGATTTGCATGCTGCATGTAAATTTTCTAGGATGTTTTTCCAGAAATCTGCATTTAGATAGAAGTATTTTACAAAGTATAAACCCTAAGATTTTATATATATCTTGATCTTTATTTTCCATTTTCATTTGTCTGTGTGTTTCAGAGGGTAAAAAGAAAAAAAGTGGGTTTTATTTGACAGTTTTGGATACAGACAATCCAGAAAAAAATTCCAATGTATTAGAAAGACTACAAAAAAATCCTTCTTCAAACCCCGAGCCCAAATGAACTAAACATTTGTGATCCTTCAGCTAAATAGTTGATAAGATTTCTTGAGGATCTCCTTCACTGATCCTTAAACAATCTGAACTTGTTTTTTTCTTTCATCCATAAAAACAACAACAACAACAAAACCCCCACAAAACACAAAAATTTAGGAGATGCTTAGTTAATGCTCTCATCTTTTATATTCAAACTCCTCCTATTTGTTGCTTACACTTTTACACACATTTGGAAAGCTACCTACCCCTCTGTAGCAACACATTTTTTAATGCAGCAACACATTTTTTAATTTAGGAAAAAAAAATTAACCTTGGCAGATTTGTTAAGGTATTAACTCAATTTCCTTAAAATTAGGTTTTCCATGATATTATAAATATTTATCTTGCATCTTTAGTCCAGGCCATTCGCTTCCTCAAGACACTGTATGTCTCTTTAGCCTGTTTCACTCATGTTTCCTGTTGTCAGAGAAGCCTCAGGATTTATTTTTAATTCTGGAACTCTTTCTATCCTCTTCCATCTTTAGCTATCAATCTTTTTAGGCGCTATGTAGCTTATGATACTGCAATGATTTTAAACCCAGTTAGTGGCACAACTGAATCACATCACAGCTTTTATCTACAGTGTAATCAAGAGCAGTGCATCAAGTAGGGGTTCAAATACATGCCTCCTGTGTTGTGCCATGAACAAGGATCAAAATTTAGCATGCCTTCTTCAGACAGAAAAGCCATGAGTTGTCAATAAAGATAGATCTAGACTAGCAGCCATGTTCCCTGACCTCTACATAAAGAGAATATTCCTGGAAGCAAAAGATAACTTTTTCTTAAAGGAAATGTGTATACTGTAGCTTCCCTCATGGAAAAAAATCAACCCAAATGGCTGAGTGGTTTTCTATAGAAAAAAATAAGGACCTTTTCTCTCTAAATTATTTTTATATTTCTTCTTGGAAATTAATATTCCCTTCTTGTCTTCTGATATTCATGACTTCATAAAATAATCCATTGATATCTCTGAGCCTATCAGAACTATCTGACCACTCAAACAACACTGTTAAAGTTGAGGGCTCTGGATGAGAAGCTGTGTTTAGAGATCTGTCTCTGCCATAATCTCCATCTCCAACCTCACTCACTGACAGCAGTTTTGCAATGCAAGCTGAACAGAGTAATTTATTCATTATAAATCACTGTAAATCTGTACTGAATATTTTCCTGGAAAGTCTAAGACTGGTTAAAGCACAGATATTCCTGAATGTGTGGCAAGTGAAAACATTTTTAATACCATTAAGGGCTCTAACCTGGAAGGTGCTAAGTATTTTCAGCAATGTGTTTAAAGACCTCCATTCTGAGGATGATGGATGTCTTTTAGGATCAGGTCCTCCTTTTTCACCTAAAAAAATAAAATAACGTGACAGTTTAATTTGAAGTGACTTTGCCATAAACTTATTTCTCTTTCAGAATGGGTTGGATATCAGTAGGATTAAATGTTCTGATTATAGAAAGAAATTCCCCCAAATGTAAGCTCTTAAATGGCCCTTCAAACAATGATCAGATGTGGAAAGTTGAGATCTGTTTTCTGTGTGTGGCAGACTGGCAGCAACTGGACCTGGGCTTAGAGTTTCTGCCTTCACTAACAGAATTTTGTTAGTAAGTCTGCCAAACCCAGGAAATTGCTGGCAGCTTTGGTGGAAAGTTGAGAATTCAGTGGGTTTTTTTGTCATCCCAAAAGGTTTGTACTTATGAAGCGGTCTCTTGTATAATAAAGTCCATTTGTCTGATGTAAGAGATTTGAACAACTTGTCAATGTTCCACAAGAAGCAAGAAGAAATTCAGCTGGGGCTGTATGCAGAGGTGACAAAGATGCCGAAATGCCATGCTCTGTGTTCTCATGCTTGTTTGGTGCATCAGGGAAATGTAAGCAGAGTGAGAATATAATTTAATTTGAGGTCAGCCACAGACGTTATGTGAGGCCTCATAGAAAGAACAAATTAATAGTAAACAAAATTAAAAGCATCTATGTTGGTCTTAGTAGTCTGTTTGTTTGTTCGGCACAGCGTCTTGTGAAAAGTGCTGTAAATTAGAGTTTGGACAGTTCAGGATCTTTGTAGGTTATTTTGTTTATTGATACTATTTGGAAGTGGGGAGAGAAGAGATGAACCTAAGGATAGGAAGGTTTAGTATTAGTATCGGGACGCTTTTTTTGGTAGAAAAGTCTGTTCAACTCCCAAATGAGATGAGACAGAACCCTGGTTGCTTGGTTCAAGATAAACTGGAAGTGGACAAAGCACTCAAATGTATAGATAGAACTGGGACATTCTGTGCTGTTGAATCTTTTCCAGCTCTACTTGCCATAGATTATCACATAGGAATCTTTGCCATTCATGTGTTTAGGAGAGTAGAATTTAACCTGACAGTTGTATGCAAACATTTAAAAAAAAAAAATTGCATTTTTTTGCAAAGAATGATACTGGTGTGTCTTAGAAAATGAGAAACTTATAAGAAGTGTCCAGGTTACAGGACATTATTTATTTTTCATTTGGAAGTAGTGCCAAATGACTCACTAAAGTTTCTGTAGAGTTCTGTGGATTGCTGTGCCTCCTGTACATAAATATTATCAGACAAAGCTCATGTGTATAAACATTCCCAGACTTGGACACATTGCCAATTCAAATCCTTTTATATTGCTCTTTTCCTCATGTAGATCCAATATTCCCACTGCACTCCAGCAAAACAGCAATTTCTATTTATAGTTTCTCTAGTCTATGTTTGCTATAATGAATATGGATAATATATGCTCACAGAAGTTATTAATACTATTGCTATTAAGTGCATAGCAATTGCATGGTCCTGCTCTCCCAGGCATTCAGATGGAAAGAACAGGAGGAAACTGTTTATGTTTCTCTAGTTCATGAAAATATACCAGCAGCAGGGCACCCAAAGTGATGATGCCTAGATTGCTCTGAATTGTATGTGAAAAATCTCTTTTTTTCCATTGGTACAGAGTGTGTATCACTAGTCTTCCTGTTATGTATCAGGGTCTTCTTGAACATTTCATGTTATACCTATGAATATTGACTAACAGCACTATATCAACATTGTCAAAATCCAATCCTAATATTTGACAACTATAAGGATGTGTTTGTTCTGGCGGGGCTTGGACACGAGGGATGATGTGTAGAGAGAAAGAGTGGAAGAGAATAAGCCCTTGATATCAAAAGACTAGCATTTAGTGTTCTTAAAATATCTAACATTAACTATTAGTGAAGTCAATTTAAGTAAAGCTGAAATGTTCGACATAGCACATTCCTAATGTGTCTGCTTAACAGAACCAGTTTGTGATATTGTTGAGCTATTGTATGCAAGGAACAAATGAGGATGCTTTGTTTTGTATTTTTTTGTCCTTCTCTTTTTTTTTTTTTAATTCCCCTGAAGGAGTTGCAGAAGGCTGGGATGGATGGTCTTTCTTAATGTAAGTCACTGATTAATAAAATGTGTTATAATAGGTGTGACATGCACTTTAAGACTTTCAAAGCTATGTAGTCTCCCATTAATTCAAGTGCAAATTGGAATATGGTTACATTCGGTTGAAATAAAGTGACTGAGACTTCAAGAGTCCCATTTCACTTACATTTATGAAGTTTGTGATAATTCACCACAGCAGCAAAAACTGGCAAGAACAGAGAGATTCAATTTGGTCTCTCTCTTCCCCCTTTCCTAATGCTTAATAAATTTTCCAGAAGAGAGATACACATACCAGCTTCTCAGGATTGTTAGTTTAAGAAATGTACTGTTTGCTTTTTCCTTTTATAAATTAATTACAGTTGAACCTTCTCCTAAACCCCTAGAAAATATTTCTGTTTGAAAAAAGGTTTTTCATACATTATGGCCTAATCCTGTATGATTTAACTGTGGTCATGATCTTTTTCTCACACTGTGGAAAACATGATTTCACTACAGAAACTTTTTTTCCCCCCTGATATATTGTGTCTTTCTGGCATCACACAAGTCGTTGAAGTTGTTTACTTTTTGCCTTGTTTTTCTTGGAAAGATAATACCTGTGGGGGGAGAGTCATGAGGAAGGGCTCAACTTAGTCCTATTGAGCCTAAGAGACTTTAACCCGCCCATTGCAGGTAATGAGTTTGTACCACTTGTGCTTCGTCTCTAGCTGCATGTTTTTCTCATACTTTTCTGGGTGCAATGCAATCAATGTCTAATTTCCGAAACTGGCCCACTGAGAAGATTTAATTCATTGTGTTGGTCCTGTAAACAATATTCATTCAGAAATTTCAGGAAAGGTTATCGACACACTTCAGAAAAAGAAAATGAGCAAGAGAAGGGGAAGAGGTTTGCTTGAGCACTCATTTGAATATGTATGTTAAAAACATCTTGAGATCCTGGGAAATTTCAAAGTGCAGAAGAGTATTCACTGAGCCAGTGCATTGGCTGCACAAGTTAGCTGTTGTTTATAGGGTGGTTGTCTCTCAAACAAGAAAGAAAAATATTTAGGAGGAAAAATGTGCACAAATCAGTGACCAGCTGTGGCTGTCATACAATTCCTTGAAATTAGAAAGCAAGGTAAATCCACCCATACTCTACAAACATCACTGGATAGTGCCTAAAATAAGTGAAGGCTTTAAAAATTGTGCGGGAGACTGACCTTCCTTAATCTTCTACATTTAATCTAATATGTCGATTTCATTACACTGCACCTCTCATACCTGGTGTCTGTAGATCAGGGAAGTAAAAAATGGTCCAGGTATCTAATAAAAAAACAACCTCAAAGTCCTATTTAGATTTTTTATTCGTGTCCTTGCTAGAAGTACATTTCACTTACATAAGACTTTCCACAGGAAAATCTCTGACACTGAACTGCCTCCCAGAGTGCTGGTGAAATAGTAGGCAATACTCTGCCCATTTCTGCCTTGAGAAAGCAAAGGAAGTCACATGTCTCTTTTTTTGACAACAGAAAGCTTGTGAAATAAAGAATGGAGAATGCCACAACATTAATTACTTTGTAATTGTAATCAAAGTTTGGAATATTTAAAAAGTTCTCATATTTTTAGAAATTAAAATATTTAGACCCAGACATGGAAATTTTACTAACTTACTACAATTTATAAAATTCATGGATGAACTGTGAGTCTGAGGGTGACACTCCAGGCTCCTGCTGTCTTGCTCCAAAGGATGTGTAATCCTGCCTTTATGTCAAATGTGAAAAAGAAACAAGGAGAGCAAGGTGATTCTGCTGGGCTATATCATACTGCTTTGCAGCATGTATGGAAGGCAGAGGCAGAGGTTATGCCACTGTTAGAGATATCTGTTTTCACAAAGGGCTGTGTTTCATAATGAGACAGTAGACTGGAACAGATCAAAATGTCAATGCCTTCTTCATTTAGTTGGAAATACTTTAAGCAGCCTGTAAGCAATTATTTTATTTGGTGGGTAGATATGTAATTGCACTATATATTTTTTTAGTATGAAGCTGAAATAGCCCCACATGAAAAGGAAAAAATCCTTTTTAGTGGTTATGAAAATGAACTGCTAAGCACCCAGCAGTGAAAGGGTCAAAATGGTTGTGTTAACTGAACTCTCCTGAGGACATATGTTGTTTACAGTATACGTTTAAAATAATATTCCTGGCTAGTCAGGCTTTCCCTCAGGATAATGCAATTACAACAGTAACAGAGGATTAATTAAAGACTCTCCCATAGGTGTTGCTAGAGATCTTGAATCGACCAAAGGGGGATACATTACCAACTCAGCACAGAGGTGAACAGACCAGAGCTGTTCAAAATAATTAGTTAGGCACAAGGGCAGGGTTGAGCTTTTTGCCTCATTTATCTGATTTTGATTAATACTGTAATTTCTTTTTTTTTATGCAGAAAAGGCATATTGGTTCCCATTTGTGTATGAGAAATGAGTAAGGAAGATCAAGCTTCTGAATAAGGAAATCAATAGCAAATGAATTTATTCTGGTCCAGTGTCAAGTAGGATATAATTTTCTTTTCTTTTTTTTCTTTGACACCTGGTTTAAATGCTTGGCACCAAGGGGTAATTTTTCTGCCACAAAGGGAACAACAGTCCTGTTCATGCACAATGCAGGGAGTGATGCAGTTGCATGACAAGGAACAACCATGGCATAAGAGAGCATTAGAGCTGGAGGCTCACCTCTCCATTTTTTTTCCCTCAAAATTGTCCATGCATGTACTTGTAAAGTTCTGATAGAGGCTGAGTTATAGTTCTCAATTTGGCAATGACACTAATTTGCAACTATGCAGTAAAGTCGAAAAAATGAAGGTACTGCCTCTCTCCAAACGTCTTTCTAAGACAGAAAAAATTATAGCAATCCATATTACATTATTTTGGTCCATAAATGGTTATTTTGGTTCATTTGCGTCTTGAGGTTCCTGTTCTGGATGGACATTACATTCGATAGAAAAGATAGTGAGCTAAGTTTAGACAAAGTTACAAAAGTCTGCATTAGAAATGAGTGAACACCTTTCCCAAGTGAGGTGTACTGGGGAGATTTGGGCTAAATGCCTCATGCATCATAACCTGTCAGACTGATTGTGGGCTGTAAAGCTAATATTAAAGGTTCTGGGGCTGGTCTGGGCATATATGCCCTGAAGTGTGTTAAGGCATCGTTACATTCAGATGTTATATATTTGTAACATTCTTTTCCATATAAAAACTGTACAGCAATCTCAAAAGAGAATATTTAAAAGAAATACAGAATCATTTACTTAGAATCTGTAAGAAAAAATCTCATGAAGAAAGTGATGATCTCTTCATACTGAATGTTTTATTCTCAAATCTAGGAACTTGAAGTCAGATTCTCATATGGGGCATATTATGCCAGTCAACTCTATCTAAGGATCTGATCTATTTTGAAGGTGTGGGAAATCTCTTTGTTTGACAAGATTTATTTTGTCATAAGCAATGAATTTGTCTGAAAAGGTGGTAGAGTAACATGAATGAAAATGAATTTATATAATGTAAGTATATGATGTTTATTCAGTTTTCTTTCAGATAACATCAATATGAAACTTATAATAATGTAATATATTTCACTTATTTAGCCATAAGTGTGACAGAAACTCTATGATGTTCCAAACTTTCTTGACGAGTATGGACACTGTGCCTTTTAATTCCTGAAGTAGCATGAGAGAAAGAATAGAATTCGAAGATGATATAAGGATATTTCTCAAATTTAATGCAACATGTCAGAAGAGTTGTAACAGAGAGAAAAAGTTAGGTTAATTTGTTATGAAGTCTTACAAAATTGTTGCCTCGTTCATTGCATGAAAAAATGTCTGTTTATTGATTTCAAGGCAGGTTTAGTAAAGTGAATTCAAGAGAATACTGGAAGGAGAAAACAAAAAACTTGCCAAGAAAAATATTAACTCAATGTATGCTGTACCTATAATTTTCAAAGACAACAGTTAGTAACATGATCCTGATTGATAGATTGTTATTTGCCATCACGTTTCACAATTGCCCCTTGATAAAAGAGAGACTATTCACTGAGAATCAGAAGTCATGTGTCTTCATATAAATGTACTTTTTAACTGATCTAAGAGAGGTCAGTATCCTATAAGGACACAGTTGTGTCCCCCTGATGGAGTATGGGTTAGTTCACATTTCTGTACCTGCATGAACGGCAGATTTGCATGCCACGGCATCCGTCCCTCGGAGGTTTTCTTATGGCTCTGTTTCATATCTTATCTTTGTAGTGTACATTTACACATACCTATCAGTGCCTCCAGGACTGATTGCGCTGCTCAACATGTGAGCAGTGTGCATTGCAATTTTGACCTACCTGCTAATATTGGAAGCACACGGCAGCTCTGTGTTTGTGGAGAGACTTCATAAATCTCATATGATCAAAACCTTATGTCTGCAGAAGACATGTACGAAGCTGTGCATGTGGAACTTGTTTTGATACAGGTAAGACAGTGCAGGCAGGTAAAATCTCTTTCTTTTTCATAAAGTTATGCATTTCTCTTAGTTTCATAAATAGACACTAAGGTAGGTTCTGGTGTTCTTGCCTATAGGACATCCCTTTGGCAGCTGTCACTAGATGGTGCTAGCTGTATAAAAGAGGTGTCCCCCTCTTTTCCTTATCCAGGTCAGATCTCAGTTTCTCAAGGACCTCGAGTTCTTTGGCTCAGTGCAAGAGACGTGTTTCCATAAAGTCCTGGGAGTCCAGAGTAGCTGCTTTGTCCCTAACACCTAATAGGTCAATAGGGATTAATTACGGAATTGCCAGAGGTTTGGATTTACCTTCCATGTGGGTTTCTTATGAACTCAAAGGAGGTTTGTTGTTCTGCCAGTATTTTCAAGGGAGTTTAAGATATGTAGATGACCACTAGTTTTGGTTTGGCTTTGTCTCTTCTTTGTCCAGAAGGAGGTTTGTCTTTTATCAAGTCTGCCAGAAACTAATCTTCTTTCTCACCAATACAGGCATCTCCTATTGTTCAAAAGCCCGACTGGAAGAGGACTGGGGGGTCTGAGAGTGACTAATCTTTGGAGATGGAAAGGGGAGCATTGCATCTCAGAGAAATGGGCTTTCCCCATGGTTTTGCAGGGTATTGGAGCCAATTTGAATGATTCCTTTGAGTCCTAGCAAATACGGAAGCAGGTCTTAAAAAAACAGTCTTTTACTCAGAAAGTGTTTGGAGTAGGCTTTGGATTAAGGATGGTAGAAAGAATATGGAGGGTGGGACAGGAAAACAAGTGGAAGGACTAGACAGACAACAGTATAAATTGTGTTTTCCCTCCTGTAGGCTTTCTTCACTATTTCTAATGATATCTGACTGAAAGACAAAACTTTCCTGAGACCAAACCTACATGTCCTTGCCCTCAGGAAGAGTTTAGCTAAAGAAGGCACCGGTCAGAAATGTTGGGTTTTCACCCTTAGCAATTAAAGCCTTTCCCTTCTCGTAAAAGCAGGGCACATTGCACTGAAATGGGGAGAGATGCTAAGTGCAGTGACAATTGTTTCCCAGGGAGAATGTTTCGGCAGGAAGCCAGTATTTAATCACATAGCCACATCACATCATTACAGAGCGTCACTCAGTGCAACCACTTGAAGCAGTGCACCACACCTCCGTAGCATAATGCTGGCTTCCTGCCAACAATTTAGAGAAAACTGCTATCAGCTTTTATAATTGCTTTCCTTGATGAAATAACCCAGTGAAATAGCAGGGCTAGAATGGGAATGAAAGGGAGAGTTATGAGACCACGAAGTTCCCAGACTTCCAAGTGGCACCCGTTAGCCAGCAATTAAATTACTGGCCAACTTCAAAAGTCCACCACAATTGGCACTAATTGTCAGCCTTGCTGGCACTCTCCTCACAGAAACTAAGGAGTAAACATATGTAAAGATGGAGCAGCTCACTGTATCTCTAAAATGATGCTGTTGGGCAATATTTGACCATTCTACATGCATCCTGTGGCTGAGCTGGTGACTTAGCACAGCACAGCACTATATATACATGTTTACATTACCATTGCCAAAACACTATTGGCCTTACATGGAAAGAAAAAGCCCACTGGAATGTCTAAGCCAATGTGTACTCTCAGATATTATCTGTATCATTTTGCACAAGAGCCATAAACATCCCCTTGCCACAGATTGGGCTACAGGTATCCTGGGCTGCATTAGACAAAATATTTCCAACAGGTCAAGGGAGGTGAACCTTCTCCTCTACTCGGCACTGGTGGGGCTACCCCTGGAGCACTGTGTCCAGTTCTGGGCTCTCCAGTAGGAAACAAATATCTCCAGTAAAAGAGAGACATGAAGCTATTGGGGAGAGTCCAGTAAATGGCATGAGAATTATTAAGGTAGTGGAGCATCTCTCGTGAGGAAACACTGAGAGAGCTGGGACTGTCCAGCCTGGAGAAGAGAAGGATCAGGGGGGATCTTATCAATGTGTACAAATATCTGAAGAGAAGGTGTAAAGAAGAGTCAGGCTCTTATCAGTGGTTTCCAGTGACAAGACCAAAGACAGCGGGCAGACTGAAACACAGGATTTTATGTCTAAACAACAGGATATGGTTTTTTGCACAGTGAGAATCACCAAGCACTGGCACATGTTGTACAGAGAAGTTGTGGAGTTTCCATCCTTGGAGATATTTAAAAGCTGTCTGGACATGGTCCAGGGTAACTGGCTCTAGGTGGCCCTATTTCAGCAGGAGGGTTGGTCGAGGTGACCTCCAGAGGTCCTTTCCAACCTCAACTATTCTTCTATACTGTGATTCTGTGACACTCATGCTACAATAATCACAAGTATGAAAAAAAAAAATATCAAGACCATGACTTAAATAGGCAAATAATCCAGTTTCTAAACCACTATTCCCTTTCTTGGTTATATCTGGCTAAATCTTAAGTACGTGAAGTTGAGCATATAGGAGCAGATATTGATTCAGGCTAAAGTCTGAACATTAGTCTGTTAGGACTGCTTTTCTATCTATATCTCTTCACTCTCATGACCAGTAACAGGCCTCAAGTAAATGGCATGAAGCTGTGTTGGGAGATTTAGGTTAGATATCAGGAAAAAGGTTCTTCACCCAGAGGGTGGTTGAGCACTGGAACAGGCTCACCAGGGAAGTGATCACAACACCAAGCCTGTCTGAGTTCAAGAAGCATTTGGACAGTACTCTTAGGAACATGGTGTGACTCTTGGGGTATCCTGCATAGGGTCAAGAGTTGGACTTGATGATCCTGATGGGTCCCTTCCACCTCAGCAGATTCTATGATTCTGTAACAGTACTGAGTAAAGGATACTAGGAAAGAAGGACATGGTTTATGCAAAGAATCCTCTCTGAGGTATTCCTGGACAGCTTCTTGCTGACATAATTTGAGGAATTTCAGAAGCCTGGGCTTGTATCTGCCCCACTGAGCTTAATAGATACCAGTGTTACTCTCATCCATAAATTTATCTAATCTGTTCTTAACTGTCTTTTTATTTTTAGCTATTTTTACTTGACATGACAATGAGTTTCATAATTTAATTTTTGTTCTGTATGAAAACAAACTTCCTTTTTTCTGCATTTTAAGCCTGCAAGCTTAGAGTTTCCTGGATTGGTTGTAGCATTCTCATTCAATTCAAGAGAAAGGAAAATGACTCAGCACCACATAGTCATGGATCTTCCTCTGTTTTAATCACCTGCATATGGTGTCAGCAGAGATAATGCTGCAGTAGCCCCCCAGATGGCTTAACACCGTACCCTACTGTCCTTATCCTGGGCAATGTGCAAACACGGATCAGGTTCTCCAGTCCCCCTTCTCTCCACCACCACCACTTCCCTCCCCCCCCCCAGCTTGCAGTCCAAATATAAGACACAGTAAAACAGACTGATAGAGGGAAGTGTGGAAAACAACAGCCCAGGGTGAGTCAGCATGACTGACAGTGTGCCCACCTATTTTTCCTGGATGTTGCTAGTTGTTTCAGGACAAACCCAGAAACATGAATACAAATCCTCTGAGGTAAAATCATTTCCGCCCACCTTTCAATATTCCTATGAAGAAAAAAAAAATCCAAAAATCTCACCTTGCATTCCTGAATTATTGCCTCCAGGCTCACACTTCTCTGTTGCCAGATTTGGAGGGAATCAGCAGTTTCACTGCTGTTGTGGCCAAAGATGAAAAATAGTATAATCCTAAGGAATCCTGTTTAGGATTCAAGCAGGCCTCCACATGGCCAAGTTGTGCCACCGCCTTCTGCTCCCTAAAGGCTGACATTTTAGTTTGAAAAGTGGATACATGTATATAAGGGTTTGATACAGACACAAAATAGATCATGTCCTTTGCCAGTGCAATAAATAGATCTCTCTCAAGTCTGGACACTCATGACCATGTCTTATTTTGGATTACATGAGCAGTTTGTAGAAATAGGCATCTAGAGTTAAGATTTTTCCAGACTTCAATTTAGTGGCATGTATAAAGTGGGTTTTGATTCAGTCCTGCCTTTACAAACAACAACTTTTAGTTTTGCAGCACAGTGGATTGCATGTACTGAATATGTCTGAAAGAATAGTATAGGTAAAAAACTTTAGACAGTTCAGTATCCTTTCTGTTCCTTTCCTTCCAAGCGTAAAAATGCAATTGCCTGCAGACAGAAGCAGTCTTGACAAAGGAGTGTATATGTCCTAATGTTAGTCTTGATTAAAATAAAGCCTGAAATATTGTTTTATGACTGTATTTGTATAACATATGACTTTCCATAGGAGACAGTCTTAACCATTACCTGTTTATCTATTTAAAGCAGGGTAGTCTGTTATTCATTACATCCAAACAATATACGAATACACCGGCATATTTATTGTTAAGGTCAATACAATGATAGTATTTGGTACTCTTTTCTTTGTTTCTTAGGAAAGAAAACCAAATTCTTACTAAGTCTGCATTAATTTTTTTTTTTCTTTGCACCTGACTCCAGTGGGCGGTGCTTTAAGTAGGTATTCTCTACTGGACCCGGCCATCAAATACAATAATTACATTAGGGCAAGGGAGAGAGTATCAGGATCTGATTTCATACAGATCTCAACGTGATTCTCAATTTGTAAAGCTAATCACCCACTCTCTTTAGATATCTTTACTACTGAAATGCTTGTCTAACCAGAAGCTTTCAAATGTAATTAGGTGGTATGCCCTTTCAGCTACCATTCAGCGATAACCTGTGAGATGGTTTTGGTGTCTTTAGAAATGTATATGTAATATAGACCTCCTGTTCCAGGTTATCGGCTATTTCCTATGAAAACACCTAAGAATCATTCTTAAGCAAATATTTCAATTCATGTAGATGTTTAAATTTTTACATCAATGAGAATGACTGTGAGTTTATGTGTATGTGGCTTCCGAAAACAGTCTGATGCTTTCATGTTTTGCATGGCCTTTGTAAAGCAAGGTGTGACGAGAACCTTATAGTGCAAAATGATGATTTTAAGTACCTATATTACAACTCTTCAACTTCTTAAGTGCTGTGACTTAAAACAGAATGTATATGTCCATGGGATAAATGCAATATCATAAATTATCAGGATAGTCCAGCTGGCTTGATTCTCTTTCTTAATGGTTTGAAAAGCTCACCTCTTGATTTGATCAGCCTCTCAAAGGCCCTTCTAGACTACATCTTGGTCCATGCCTCTGTAGCCCTTTTCTCCTATATTCTGAGCCTGCACAACTTCCCCCAAACATCAATGAAAATTAGAGCATTTGCCATCTGGCAGCAAGTGCAAACCACCACTGTTGAATTAGATGGGATTAAAGTGTGTACCAGTCTTCATATTTCTGGAAAATTCTGACATCATGTGCTGGCATCCTGCTCCCACAGTCAGAGATGATGGGATCAGGGAATTGAATGAGCTCACCAGAAGTTAAGAGCCTGTAGGAGCCCTTCAGTAGCTTCTTGTGCAGATGCACATGGAATAACCTTATGGCCATCAAGATGAAGAATTTGTGCCGATACACTTAAGGAGGCCAGAGTTACAGATCTTTCAGGGAAACCCAAAGTGATTTGATTCAATAAAATATATTTGGCCTGACCCAAACAGACTTTATGCATACTCTTTATTACCTGCCATAAATATATGTGTTCCATTCTGCCCCGGGGAGCTGTCAGGTAGGAAGAAACTGAACTTCCTGTCTGTAAAGGCTGCATCTCCTAGCAGCAGGTGCTGTTGATGTGCTAAGCAGGGATAACAAACCAGAGAGCCTAACAAAATTTCATACTACCTGCTGCTTCTACTAGAGTCTCCCCTGTCTTCCACATTTTCTTTTATCAGCATGGATGGCAGTGATATAAATCTGGAGAAGACAACCTTATATACCCACCTATAGTTACTTGGGATTTGGCTGAAAGTGGCCAGCATACAGAAGGAACACATGAGGCCATGAGTCTGGTTCAACCTCTTGGTTTTTCTGTTTTCATTATTAATCTTTGTAATTATTGTTAGTTTCGCTTAATGTCTTCCATCTGTATTCCTTTAACACTTGCTTCTAAATTATCGCATTGCACTTACCACTAATAGATATCAGGCGGACCTTGATCCTTTGCATCACTTCATATAATCCCTTCTGTATCTGAGACTTGGCTGTTTGTTGAGCTGTACTGATGTCAATTAAAAATCTGACTTTAAATTCATTTGGTTAAGATAGTACAGAAGGTTCTGTATGGACCTCATATTTTGGATTATTTGAAAGTCACTTAAAATAGGCTTAAACTAAACCAACTAAAACAGAAGGATGTCCAAATGGAGGTTGGCACCAGTTTAATTAAACTGCAGCAACTATGTATATAAACAAGGCTTAAATCTACAGACTGTAAATTACTTTTGACTGTAACATTACTCATTTCATTTTACAGCATTACAGAAGAAGTTCAGTTGCTCTTGTATTCAGCCAAAATGTGGATCAGTTACTCCACACTAGATTTTGATGAGCCCCATATGGAGGTATAGAGAACCTACACTAAACAGAGGAAATACCAGAGCACTGTCATTAAGTAACCTTGAGCATATGACAGTACAGTTTCTTATGCAAAGCACTGGTGAAAATTCAATTGCTTCTAGCCACTCAAGTACATTCTTTAGTAGAATGACTATGTACTGAATCTGTCCTGTTACCTTTAATGCCGATTGATTATTCATGAAAACTTAGTGTTATTAAAAATATTGCAAATATGTTTTGGTAAGCATATTTCATACTCATCTGATCAAATATTTGTTTTATCTCTTGAATATGTGACTATTATATAAACTCGTCTCCAGTTAAATATTCCCTGTAGCAGTGGTCAGGTGTCATATGAAAGTTAAGGAAAAAAAGCTATGTTTTTTATTCTTAGCTTTAGTAATATGATATTCTATTAATTAAAGACTCTGTGGCCTTGCAATGTGAGATTAATGACAGCCTGGTGTGCCAGGCAAACCTGAATTTCAATATTTTCTTTCTTGCAGTGCATCACAAATTGAAGTTTTGGAAATGAGCTGTCTTATTCAGCAGAGTGTATTGAATTTAATAGACACACATATGCAGTGAAAAGTTAAACAAGTGCTTAAGTTTCTCACTGACACAGTGCTTCTAGACTGGGGAACAGAATAATTTTCTTTCATTCTTTCTCCTTTTTTCCTTCCTCCCTTTCTTCCAGTAACTTTTCCATGAAGCTTGCCATATTAATTTTTAAGAAGATCAAAAGTAGTATTATTGATGCAATCTTCTCCATTCTAGGGAAAAAAAAATATTTTCTGATTCAGGTTTCAGCTACAATACTAAGCAATGCATTGGATTTTGTCTGGTAATGTCCTGTACCACTTAATTGACAGAATTGGTACTTGCAACTTTTTGATAAGTTTGACCTTGCCTTGTGTATTCAAACAGGTCCTTATACAAATTCTATCCTTTATGTGTAGAAGCATAAGTACACATAAAAGTGAAGGTGAAAGTAATTTGACTCCATAAGATTTTATCAATGATATTTCACTACAGCTTTTAATTCCTTTAATTCTGTTTCATAAGAAAATGAATGCGAAGGATGAAGACAATTGCACTTTGACCATGGAAGAATTGGATTTACTTTCAGTCATATCACGCCTAATGAAAAAGTCTTTTTTCTCAAAGAAATTAAAAATACTCTTAATGAAAATTCATTGAATAATAGAATCACAGAATGGGTTGGATTGGAAGGAACCTTAAAGATCATTTGGTTCCAACCTCTCCACCGTGTGCAGAGACATCTTTTGCTAGACCACGTGGCTCAAAACTTCATTCAACCTGGCCAACCTTAAAGCTGTATATTAAAATTACGGATTTTTTTTTTCAGTTTGTTTGCTTGCTGTCCCTGTTTTCATTATTGATTGTTACTTAGACTCAATTTAGCATGATGTTTAACAATTAAATATTATATTTAATTGGTGGGAGCATTTGTGAATTCAAGGCCAGGAATTTCCTGAAATACTTGGTTCCAGTGCAGTTAGATAACCTTAGGTTATTGTAGGGAAGCAAGGCCCTGTCTTAGGCAAAGTTAAAGCTTAAGGAGTTTTCTGTAGTAGCAAGTCCTCCTGTAAAATCCATTGCTGGAAAATTAGTAAGCTTTTTTCAGTGTGTATTGTTCTGGTATTGTTTTTCCCCAGGAATACTAGTTTTGTCAAGGATGTGTTGATTTGCTCCTATGGACACAATACTTAACCATATATATATATATTTTATACATCTCTAACAGAATACTACACTATTCTTTGCTAATGCTTTGCCGCTCAAGAAAGTCTCACCATAAGGGTCAAAAAACACTCTGGCCAATATTTGGCATGTGCTGCCGTTTCCTAAAAACATCTTGACATATTTTAAACCCTGGAAAATTAACTCTGTCAGAATAAAACATAAGTCATTCTCTAGGGAAGGTTCATCTCTATCTTGGATCAAGGGGGATCCATTTTCCCCATATGCCTTCAGAGACTGATTGGAACCTCTAAAACTTACTGAACTTCAGAAGAGGAAGCAAAGTGCTCTGGAATAGAGGGTAATGTAACAAGTTATATGCCAGGTTGTGTCTCATTAAGGAAAAACTACTTGGTTCTACTGACTCAGCCACTTAGAAATCTATCTGTACTTCATCAAGAGCAATCAACTACTTCTTGCAGAGCACAAGGCGCCTGGCTGAATTCTTGGGCAGGGGCAGTTGTAGGTTGCAGCTAACCTCGCAGTCATCCTGTGGTTATGGAACTTGACCGGGACTTAGATATTCTGGGTTCACTTCCAGTTCCCAGACTCCCTAGGAGTAAGCCACTAAAGCTCTTTGTGCCTCAGTTCTCAGTCCAGAATTAGCCTTTGACCTTGAAAGTTACTACCTTTCCGAAGTAACGGTGCCCTGAAACTCTTTTCACAGGCCTCACTAATGCTATGTTCTTACTGATTTTCACAGTTGCCTCCCCACTACCAATTCTAAAGGAAATTTTAACTGAGGAAGAAACACCAAAAGCAGACATCAGAACAAAGTTCCACTGCACCTGATGCTTACAGAATTCTTTGAGTCAATGGTATCCTGCATTTTTGAAGTCAGTCCTGCTTGTCCGTTCAGGACTGATCCCAACTAGTAGAGATTTCTTCAGTGACTGTGAATGAATCACTTGATCTGTTTCATTTTCACCACTTGCAAAATGGGGCTAATAAGAGAAAAGTGTTTAGAGGAATAATTAACTGGAGTCAATTATGGCATTAACTCATAGTCCACATAACTGGGAACTGAAGAGAGGTGAAGAAAGAGGAGTGGTAGAGTAGCAGGACCTCCTTCAGCCATGGTATTTGTGGCAGGCAAATGCACTGGTGTCCTTCAAGGGCACACCTGCCACCACTACAATCAGCACTGAGCTTATGCCAGCTCTGCTGATCAAGGCCCATTCCTACTTCCAGAACAGGCAGGCAAAAATAGCAGGTTGTCATGTCCCACCAGACTGGTCTGTCTGGTCCTCGTACATGCTCCCAAGGTGAAAAGAACCTACATTTTCCCCTTGCCCTTCTGTCTTGCAGATAGGCCTCTGCTCTTTAGAAAAGCAATGAAGAAGAAAAAGTTGTCACCACTGGCTTTATATATTTTGTGGTTGGCAGGAGAAAGGGGAGTTGATCTCCGAGTCCTCTTCAACTTTGTTTATTTAGATTGGGTACACAATAAACCATTCTGCTCATGTCAGGATGCTATTTTTCTCTATGGAGGCTATGCAGCTCTGCTTACATAAGTCACTCACATAATAACAGGTGATGAACTGGCAATGCAATGACATTCACTAACCAAAGCTCTCTCATTTCAGTACTCCAAGGGGTACCCAATTCTAGAAACAGCCCTGCCTGTCAAACATCCATTCCCTGGAATAGCTGGGTTTTTTTAAAAAAACATATGCCCAGAATGAACCAAGTTAAATACAAACATATAGCAGGGAGTCCAATTTTACTGCGGGAACACATCCTTGTTATAGCATTATTTACATAGCATTTTCCGTGCTAGCTACACATACTCTAGTGCAGCACTAAAAAGCAAGGCTTTTGTGGTAGTTATCCTAAAAAAGAGAAAAGCTTATGCATTAAACAAGCAGACTAGACTACTTTCATTTGGTTTGTAAAAATATTCTTTATGAGCATTTCATAAATCTCACTTGAGGCTGCAGCATTTATCTATCAAACATGTATTTAACAAGCAGGGCATGTTATAGTTATCTTAATTCCTATCTACACAACTACATTTTGTTTGTGGCCTTGTCCATCTTTTAATGCACAAATATCTGATTACCTACATAGACAACTGTTCTAGCTATTTTTGAAAATATGTCCTTTATGTCTGAGTAGTTAGTTGTGCATGGTGTTACCTCAACACAAAGTGTAAGTGCATTCCCTTAAATTAAGGTAGTTATAATAAATAATGAGCCACACTTTTTTAAATTTTTTAGTTTGCTGCTATCTGAGGGTTCCATTTTCACAATTTTTCTTGGCTATCTCCCCCCCATTATTATTATTATTATCATTATTATTATTATTACAAGTTTCCTTAAGGTTGGAGCTGTATGCTGTGAGATTTCTGGTAGGGTTTGTAATTATATTGCATTTATGAGACAGTACTGTATTTTAGGAGCTTTGTTAAGATGTCTAGTTCCTGGGATGGTGCTGTCCTCAGCAACTGGCAGAATTCTCAGTGAACACATTTCTGTGTGAATTATATTATACTCCATTAAGTTTCCTCTACAAGTGAGGTGCAGAGCCAATTACAATTAATGGGAAGGTTTCATCTTTCAACTATGAAAGATTTAGGCGTCCGATGAAAAAAAAGAATAACGTGACCAATCACACAGCAAAAGTTACTCAATCCAAATGGTAAATAGTTATAGAACAGCCGTTCCTAGTACAATGGGAAGATTATTCATCCAAGCTACTAGAGGAAATACACTGAGTAAAGTTCTAACTAGTAGAAATTATACATTTTTGGTGAGCAGTTGCGAAAAGTCTGTTTTATCAAATCTTTTATCTGATGATGCTACACAATAATGCTATGCTGTCACATGAAATGTAGTTGTCCTTAATCAAGTAGCAGAAAATCCTACCTGTTAAACATTGAATGAATAAAGCAAAACAATCCATGAATCATTTAGTAATTTTTAATTATTTAATAATAATGCAACTACTCTGTGTAGTTGAATATTGATCTCCCTCCTCTGCCATGTCATAGTGACCTCAATAAATGTATTCGTTTTTTGTGCTTGTAATTACTTACAGACCTGCTTAACTCCTTGAAGAATGAGAAGCTGTATTAAAGACAACTCACTGAATGGACAAATCATATTCATCAAGTCAAGCATGAATCTAAGTTGTTCCAGTTTCAGAGCCTGAAATTGTGCTTAGTTCTGATCTGGCATTGGAAGGATGGGAGTGCAGAGACTATATTACTGTCAGCTTTATTTAATTAAAAACAAAGACAACATGTTGACTGAATTATTAAAAAAAAAAAGGCAGATCAGCAATATTTACATGCTTTGCTTTCCTTCTCAAAGCCTAATATATCTGAACACTTTAAAAGTGTAAGTGCACAATTTGTATTAGCTGTTTCTTTGAAAGGAAAGACAAAATTCATTCAATTTTGACTTTATTCATTCTATTTTACCTTCCTACACCAGGAATCTACACCTATAGAAAACCAGCTCAAAACTCTGGTTTTTACTTATAATAAAGCATTTTATTACACTCTGGTGTAATAAAAGAGACTTCTACTGGATGTGAATGCAATTTTTATCAGCTAAATACTATAAAATGAGTTTTCTGAAAATAAGGCTTGAGAGCATTTATTTTAATTTGGTTTCATTGGTACTTTTTAGCTGACAAACTTTGCTCACTTTGAACAAATTCTGTCCTCTGCAGTGTGATCCAATTTACATTTTTCCTGGCGAGTTTACTAAGTGGTAGATTTATGATCTAGTGAAAATAACAAACAAAAAAAGAATTAAATGGCCAATATGAGCTGTGTTTTCCTCTACTGTCTGCTTCAGCAACCCAAGCATATCAACCTACAGATTTTAACATCAACCTTAAGGATGAGATATATCTAAAGCCTGGAAACCTGTACTTCTGACACATAATTGATTTATAAATCAGGCATTACCGTTGAAAGTTTTGGTTTGGTTTCTGGTTATCTCTTATTTCTGATTTTTTTTTCATTTTAATTCTCTCTTTGGAGCGCACTAAAACCCAACCCTGGGGGTTGGAGACTGAGGTGAAATCAACTGAAAGAGATACTTTTATGAAACTTGCTGTAAATTCTAGGTGTTTTCTTTATTAAAAACAAACTTTGAAATATGGGTCCAGGTCGCCTTTACATAAGGAAGCACCAATTCAGATTTCACTTTCTTAGGGACAGGGAATACAGCACAGGGTTCACTCTGCATATGCTGTCTAATATATGAGAAATCTTGGAGTCCTGATAGCCTTAATCCCCACCACAGAAGTGTATAAAATTTCACAGCTAAGCTGCCAGAAAAGCCAAGACCACACCAGGAAAGCCGTCTGCTTACAAGAAGATACCTGCCAGGTCTTGTCTGCCAAAGCCTGGGCTAATGAATGAATACACAATATCCCAATCAATCAAACTGGATTTCTCTTTGCCCCGGGTCTAGGTGAGGTCTGGTATGAGGTGACCATATCTGTCAAGCATGCAGTAACTGTGGCCAAGAAACTGTCTGTACATTTATGCATTTATCAAGGAAGATATGAATAGAAGTCTTTATTTTTTAGCTAAGTGTAGTATATATGCACAATGGATGTATGTATCTCAATATATAGTCATAGAAAGGGAGAGAAAGTCATATCTGCAAACACACACTGCCCAATTTAGGCATGATCGTATGCAGATACCTATACATGCATAGTCCTTTTCTTTTCCTAGTCACTTGGGTTTTGTTCAAGATTTCAGTCTTGCACATTCTTTTCAACACAAGCACTAGGACTGTGATTACAGGAAACACTGAAAAACTCCAAACCACAGATTTCTTTTTTTAACTGTAGTGGAAACTCTTGTTTCTAGAGTTTTAATCCTCCAACATAGTCATTGCTATCTTTTTGAAAAATATGTGTATTTGCATGAGAAAAGTAAAGGTATAGTGTGACAATGAGGAAACAATTTATGTAGTCCTGACAGCTATGTTAGACATTATAGGGACTATTTTAATGTGTAGGAGTTCAGACTGACAATGGTAGCACTTGGTGGTTGCTCTCCTGCTCAGGGTCTAAACCAAGCAGTAACAGGCTTTCACCCAGGGGTGTTAACAGTTTCTTTGAACCTAGGTGTACTGAAACTGATGACTAGTCCACACTTTCTGGGAACATTCTTTTAGGGGCAGAACAGGGCAGTGTGACTCAGAGAGGGGTCTGATAAAAGACAATATGGTCATAGAGCAATCAGAGATAAGTCATTGCCTGAGGGATGGGAAGATACTTAAATGAAGTGATAGGCAGATATGCTGGTAAGGTATGGAGAAGACCTGACAGTAAAGTACCTTTCCATTCTGTCATCCTTCACTAATTCAGTTCTATCCTTGTGTCTGTCCTAGCTCCAAGGTGGTCTAATGACACAATACACAGTGGTTCATTGCCAGCCTAGGTTTTAGCAGTAGAGAACTGTAGCATAAAGCCTCAGGGATGCAGGACTCCTTGACTCATACTCATGATGACTTAAAAGTGGCTTGGTTGATGCATGTCTCAATAGGTCCCTCCTCTAGCCACATAGTTGGGTATATGATCTATATCTTCTTTCAAAATTTAGAGTTACTTTGATCACTTTTATTGCAAATACAAAGTAAAATGTAACAGAATAAGCATTTCAGAAATTTAAGTTTGAAGTTTCCACTGTGATACAATAGCTGCCAGGACCCTGAGTTCAGTGGTCCACTCCTTCCTGGGAGTATGGCTGTCTAGACCCAGGACCATCATAGATATGGTGCAGATGTCTGTCCTGCAGTCTTAGTGGTGGCCTGTCCCTCCTTAATTGAGAGCTGCCTTTAAGCTCAGGCCCTCTCCTTTGGCCTTTCCCTGAGCTACACTGATTTGGCTTTCTGGCTTGACTTCGTACCTGCCTCACCTATATGGACTTAAGGATGAGCACTGGTCGAACCCAGTAACCATTGCTGAATCTGCTCTTTTCTTCTTGCTTGGATGTGGTGGGACTGCAGCCCCACACTGAGGAGGCTACTGCTCCACCTGCCTTGGCCCAACTCCCCGGCTCTTCCTGTTCCTTGGCAGTCAAAGGGGGTCTGCCCAGGGTTTTTGGTTGGAGGCTTTAGGTATATGCTGAGAAATTTTAGAGTTTTAGAGATACGCTCTTTAATTACAAAAATCTAAACCATTGCTTCATAGTATACATATAGAGAATGATTATAATTGTGCATGTGACAGGTGGTGCCTCTGCAGCTAGTCTTTCTGCTGTACAGAGAATATGCTGCTCTCCAGAGAAAACCTGTTGAGTATCTGAGAGGTTATTTTCATGCAAACACTCATTTTCAAAGACAGGAAGAATTCCAGGGATCTGGAGTCGATGTCAAGAAAGGAAAGAAGTATGGTGGCTAGAGCAGTTGGGCTGACCCTTGAAAATCAAGGTTCAAGTCCTCATGCAGCTACGTACATATTGTAGGACTGCAGAGTGGTTGCAAATACCTTATGAGTCAGCTGAGTGTACACTTCCTGTGCAGCCAGTAGAGGGAAATTTGCACCCCTAAAGGTTGAATCATCTTGTCTCAACACAACCAGAATCTATTACCTACTTTAGGTGGCTTATGGTCCCTGTGAATCATAAAAAGAGTCTAGAAAAGTAGATTAAACTGATCTTTAGACTATGAAAGTTAGATGAGGTGGTTTCTCATCTGTAAAATGAGGATAATTTTCTGAGCCTATTACATAAGAGGAAATGATGAATAAAGAATATGACAGTTTTGGCTTATGTGGCTTCCATTATAAAATATACCTCCTTCTGGGTTAAGTTTGGAAGAGTGGAGTATTGTGTGTCCAGTGTATTTTGGGCACACAATGTGGATTTTGCACAATGTCTAGTAGATTTCCCTTGCTGCTCACCTATTGATTTGTTGTAACTTCATTGACATTGTTTGGGATCCCAAAGCTCCTGTGGAATCTCCTCCAAGTACACTTTCATATTAAACAGAGGGTCTGTTCTCCCCTAACTATTCAGATGTAACTTCTATTAACATTAATGAGAGTTATACATATGCATCAAAGGGAGAATAGACCCTGAGGGCATCATATGGACGGTCCTTCAATATTCTGTGGCTCTCAGTGGGACTTTGTACAGTATGGCACGCAATGTAATGGGTCCATTGACTTTGTATCACTCTAGGTCACTAGCCCTAATACAATGTTAATAGAAAGCTTCTCATTAAGATCCTAATTATGTGTCTGGTAACAAGACACACGCTATATCTTCCATATTGCTGCTTCCAACACACTGCAGTGCATTCCCTCGTAGGAATATAGGAGTGACCATATCAGGTGACCTCTGCAACATGCGAGCAGCACTCATAAATCCTAATCTGTCAAATTCAATCTCTTTTGGCAGCAGAAGGACATTTTAAATCTAGATGCTTCAATCCTGAATCTAAGAAAGAAGCGTATTAAAGTAGTGCTGATACAGCTATCAGATCAAATACATTTTCCATGATTCTGCCTAGGATGGATTAAAATGTAGGTCCCTGTGATCAAAGGGCAGTGAATGAAAGCACCAGACTTGTCTCTGTCCTCCAGTTGCATAAACTCAATGTGTTTGCTTCTTTTTTGTTCAGTCTGCAATGTCTAACACACTACATTCAGGGCTGCAGGTGATGTTTCCCAAACTACCTGTATTATGTAAATGAACTGCTAAAACAACTGAAGCGTCTGATCATTATCAGTCTGAAAGTGGAACAATCAAAACTATAGAAGCTGAGAAGCAGAGCAGTTCCCTGCAATTATCTGTTTTGAAGGAATACATTGATTTGACATTCCTAAGAAGTCAGAGATGTCTGATTTCATAATATAATTTGTAGAAGTAAAAAAGGCAAGTTAAACATTTGCCTACACACATCATGTTTACATGTGTTCAAAGAACTTCCCCAAAACTTTGCAGTCTCACCTAGCTGTATTATTTTTTGAGACTTGTTCACTGTCTCGAGTTTGCAAACAAATTCAGAAACCTGTTCCAACTCAGCTTTTTGCTTTTGGGGATCTCTTCATATTTCAGTGCTTCTCTGTGTTGCATGTGTCTTTAATGAACACACAGATGCATAAAAAGAACAAAAAAAAAATGGTTATTCTCCCATAGGACACATGAATATGGCATTAAGCAAAGTTGTTTTGCCATGTATCCTCAAAGCTACAGGAAGGTGAAATAGATGCAATATGGATTTCTGCAGCGTATCAATTCATTCTGCAGTGAGCTGAACAAATAATTTGAAATGCATAAATCATCCAATGAATGTATCTTTTTTTCCTGCTCATGAAAAATCCAGAAGCAAAACTTACTTGCAACAAAGGATTTTGACATTAAAAATATATTAAACTGAGACTCCTTCTGAAAATTATCCCAAGTGCTGTCTACTCTTGTGTGGTTTTTTTCACATTTCTAAGGACCAGCACTGATCCGTGAACAGGTCACCACACCCCACTCTAAGACCACTGTGCTCTCCTTACCTGTATCTTTTTTACAACCAAATTTGTTTCCATCTATCCACTGAGAGGTGATATCCATTTGACAGAAGGAGTAAAGCATTTCATTTATTCCTCACACTGTTCTTTCCTACCATGCTCTGTTATTTATTTGCTTAGTTACACATATGCCTGAGTACCTTGCTGAATGAGGGCCACAAGGAAGAATGTAAATATTTTAAAACCTTTCTGGGTTAATCATGAACAGCTGTCTCCAAATATTCCATACACAGTAATCAAGATGTGTGACTGAGTTATGAGTGCTTCCCTAAGTCACATGGCATGTTTTTGCTCCTTAGTGTATGAGCAATCTCCTATGTGACTACTCATGCATGTGAATGACTACATGTGACTTTGAAATTCATTGGCCATTAATTTCAGGAGAATTAAGCTCCACCATGTGAGTGTTTTCTGAATTTGGAAATGAAAGTGAGAGTGACTGTGGTCAAAGATGTTGTTCTGATGAGTGCCAAGGAACCTCAGCAAGAGGCTTTTTAGCAAAATCCTTGATCCGTGTTTCCCCCAGCTCAGGTGGAGCTGGCCACATGTCAGGGCCTCGCCTTCCAGAGTACAAATGTCTTGTTTGGTACAAGCTGTTGTTTCAAAATGCAACTAGAGCAGAGTGAGAGTTTTGAGTGAGTAGTTTTATTTGGCAGTAATGGAAATTCAGATCAATGCAGTACTGAGGAGTGTATGTCTCAGAGGATTTAGGCATCCCTCAGTTTATTAACTGAAGCCAGCTTGGGCTTAGGTTACCTAAGTAAAAAAGCTTCTGTGGTAGTAGGTGTGCTTTCTGAAACAGGAAGAGAATTCTTTTTCAATAATTACTCTTAAGGTTAATCCCTTTCAATAACCTGGTGGGGACATTTGAGTGATGGGTAGGTGGGCAGCAAAATATTTCTCCCACGCTTGAGAAGCGAGAAGTGTCCACACATTCAGAAATATTCAAGTTTTTCCAAACTGATTCAGCCTTTCTCTTCTTCCAGTGTCCTGGGGAACATGTTGGCAAAGGAGCACGACTGAAAATGAAATAGAGAACTGCTGCAATTAAATGTAATTTTAAGTGGCATGAAATTAGGCAAACCAAGAATAAGAAAACAAACAGAACAGCACCAGATTTTCCTTAGTGTAAGTTCCCTGGCTTCAGTAGAGTTACATGAAAAATATATTTGTACTCCCTCCCTCTCTCTCTCTCTGTCTCTGTGCCTGAATTCTTGATGTCAGCTTAAAAAGGAGAGTAAGTGAGAGGGAAGGAGAAAAAGAGAGAGAGGAGCGTATGGAAATTAACGTTTCAGCTTTCAGAAATGTACATTTAATGAAAAGTTTGAAAATAACCAACCTTTCATGGCCCAAAGAATTACTGAAAAAGATCTGTGTTTGCAACCTTGTTGGTAGTCAGGCTGTCTTGGGCAGCAGTAATTTTCAGTCAGAGGATTGCCATAAAAGCCTGAAAACCCACAGAGCTAATAGAAAACAGGCAGAGAAAGTGAAGTCTAACCCAGGAATTCATAGGCAGAGGCTTCCAAGCTCAGTTCAGCTGTGTGAGGTCTGGCTGAGTCACGCACTGCCACAGATTGGACTGGTACATCTAGAATAGCACCAGACTGAAGAACTTGGCATGTGAAGTCTAGGGTTAGGCTCCAAACACTTTCCTGGTGAGATTTCATCCAAGGGAGTATATTAGCCAGCAGTCTCCCTGCCTGTTAGGGAGCATCCCTGTTTTTAATTCTCTGCCCCTCTATGTTTAAGTTCCCATAAATATCATGGGAGTTAATTTGTGCTTGTCCCTGCTCTAAACTGAGACAGTACTATGCATGATGCATCTTTATGCTTTCAGAGACTTTCTAGTGTGTAAATCAGTCACTGTGGACTGATATAGGCAAACCTTTGGGGAGTGATACAAGAAGAGTAGTGAAAGAAGACATGCTAGGAAATCAGGGGAAGGACACAGATATGATTGCATTAACATATAAACAAGGATTGAGAATAATATTAGTATGAGTGACTTATTAGGAGAAAACAAGCTCGGGCATTTGCTTATAGACTTGTTTTCTTTGTAAGCTATTGAGAAATATTTTAAATTGAACACAATTCCCCCACTGGTAAGCAAGAAACAAAAGAAAACTGAAAGTTGTTAATGTCACTCAGTAAAGAACCAGATAACCATCTTTATTAAAAAGGAAGTGCTGGAAACACTACATAACTTTTTTTTTTTTTTAAATACATTTTCCCACCCTTCTGAGGAAATGGGAGGAATCCTTTATGATGGTACAGGTGATGCAATAACCTCAGTTCTAGCCACCATGTATATCACGTCCCTAATTCTACACTTCTGCCCCTAGCCACACTTGAGATGAGGTAAGCGACAGGGAGGCTGAATTAGTCTGGCTTTCCTTTCCCTCTGCAGCCCAGCCTCTGACAGTGTTGCACGTCTCTCAAGCCTGTTTGTGTGGTTTAGGACTCTGTGACCACTGCAATAAAAGCAAGAGGAAATGGGCAAGCACAATGCAAAAAAACCCCAAAAATGTAAACATAGGTGTTTGTGAGCTCAGTTAGGAAGGGCTAAAGCTAACCGCTTAACAAGAGTGTTGAAAAGATTATTAAAATAAAGTATATTTTTATTTTTAGAATAGAGGTGTAGTAGAAGAGATCACCAAAGACAAGCTCTACCTGGAGACACCTGCAAATGCTGACAATGAGAGCACTGTAAAATGGGCTGGGTGCTGCCCTAGGAATGGAATCACAAATGGGAAAGGGTCATAGATGGGAACAGAGATTTCAAGACACACTTGCTCCTCCAAGCAGACAGCATTCAGATCTGATGTAGTTGGCTGGCTCCTACATCTATACTGCAGTGGGGTAAACCTCAGACACAGACCAGCTCCAATTTTGAGAAAGTTCAGATCCCCATTTGCCTCCCCAGCTTCAAACCATCTGCCGTAGCAGAGACTGTCACAAGGAAAACTTTTAGTACACTCTAGCTACAGGAAAGAGAGTTAGGTGTGCAACAACTTTCAGAGCTTTGAAAGACATGAAAATGGGAATGAATATGAAAATTTCTAGGAGTATTTTTTAATTGATAAATTATTAGAACTAGAAGCACATAAAAATCATTGAAGGGTGAGCCTTTAAAACTGCAGAGGTTCCAGAAAATCAGTTTGGATATGACTCCAAAAGTTCAGTTCATGTGAATGGAAGCTCCAAAGTACCTGTAGCATCTCGGAATGGCAGATGCTTGCAGGACAGGATGTTTTTAGGACTCTAGGATAGAAGAAAAATTAGAGCACTTTATGCCTGGACAATACTTTACATGGATAAATTAGAGGGTGTTCATCTGAGCTCTTACAAAGGTTTTGGACTTGGTTTGGTGTTTGGATTAGGTCTTATTTTATCTGGCTTCCCTTATGAAGGGTACATTTACATTTTGTTCCCTGCAATATAGAAATATGTGGCTTCCCTAGGGAGCTTGGTAGCCTGATTGTCTCTGGGCACACTTACTATGTTTGAAGAGCTTTTCAGGACAGCTGGCAATCAAGGACATTTTTCATGGACAGCAAAATCCCGAAATCAGCAGTGAATTTTTTATCCAAACCAGATCACCTCTTCAGGACTGTGCCCTCTTCCACTATGTGTTGTCCTTCCTTTGGCAACTTTGTGCTTTACTTTGAGGTGGCAGAGATGCTAGTGTTTGAGCTGAGCTGGCTGTCACCCTGGTAAGACTGAGTTAACAGCTGTAGATGCTTTGCTCTTGGTGACTGTTGTTTTAACCAGGGCATAGGAGGGCCATCTTGGTATGATTTAGGGTTGTTCGTGTGTGTGTGGGTCACTTCGGCTGCAAAGAATTTCGTAAATATGCAATGCAATGTAAACTGCAGATCTGGACAGTAGAATGTTTTCAAAGAGAATCAATACTGTGTCAACCTGTGGCTCAAGCTGAAATCTGTCCTGCTCTTTGAATGAGTTTTTATCTGCTTTTACCATCCATTCATGTGGCAGTGCAGAATGCGTCATTATTTGCAGCTTGCTAATAAAAAGGAAGGAAGGTTGAATTTACTTTCCCATAATTTCCTTCTTCTAATTTCCATTCTTGTAAAGAGTACCTCTATGAAGCTTGGTAACTACTGGAACAGAGTCTACTGAGGCCTGTGCAAAGATAAGGGGAAAGTGCAGAAGAGTTCCCATTTACATTCCACTCCCTGTATACACAGGGTGGACACAAACTTGAGCTGTATTTTTACCTACTAATACTATACCTGCTGTAAAGGAAAATGCCTGGAATGGCTTATTCTGTTCACAATGCTAAATCAGCTTGGTTGTGGATTTTTCTCTCCTCGGGAAGTTCCATCGTTTAAATAAAAAAAAACCAAACAAAAAAAAAAAAAACCAACCAACCAAACAAACAAAAACCCAAAAACAAAAACAAAAAACAACAAAACCAAACCAAACCAAACCTGCTTAGTCCCTTAAACCTGAAAGTCAAGATATTCACACACAGCATGGGCCAAATCCTGAAGGGCTTTATGATAGCTTTTTGCTGTACGGGGATGCCAAACACAGGAGGAATCTCCACACATGCAATGCAGAGAAAAATCTCTGTGGCAGCTGTTCACATTGCCTTGTGGAGGGAAGGGGGAGGAAGTAGGTGTTTTGGGGCCCGAATCAGTAGCTTTGGACTGCACACAGAAGCTTCAGAGCCAGTGACAGAGCAGGGAGCAATGAGCAGTGTCCACTAGTCCTCAGCCAACAGCCAGCAGCAGCCCAGCCACGGGCCAGGTCTGTGGTTTGGAGGCCCCCGAGCTCTTGGGACTGAGGATTCCTTTTCCTCAGGCTGGAAGTGCTTCAGTCATCAGAGCTTTTCTAACAGTCTCTACCCCATTTCTCAGGATTTGATTATGAACCAATTAGAAGGCAATTTTCTCTAAGACAGCATTCTTTGATTACATTAAGAAAAAACACTGCAGTGTTGGGGTTTTTCCCCCTTTATGCACAATTTTTGTCTTCCAGTGTATGAAATATTTGTTTAGCGTTTTTCTTGGACTTGCTTTTCAGTGGCATGACAGTAAAGCAGCCTGCAGAAGTCCAGTAACTTTCTTATACTCTGCAGCCTAAGTGGAAGCCTCAGTTGGGCAAGTTTAAAATGAAAAGTTCTGGTGCTCGTTACAATAGCAAAACCTTTTAATAGCACCAGAGAGGCAGGGGAACTTCACCAGATAACTAAATCCATTGATCTCTAATCCTTTGGGCCATACTTACTGTGGAAGACTTGCATGCATGGCTTCAATCCAGAACCGCACGCTGCCAAAAAACGCTTAGTACGTTAGCAGCCAACAAAAATGTAAGAGGTCTGCTCTGCATGTGGGAAACAACATAAAAAGAAGTGGCTTTTTAGCTTAGTCTGACAAACGTTAGCATATAACACTGATATTAAAATGAAATGGCAGAAATTCTCAATCATATCTTGGATGTAGGGGGACTTATATGTGCTAATTAAAAGGGACTGGGTGGCACTTTAGGCTGCTCTGTTGTAAGTTTCTTCTCAAGTACTCTAGTTCAAAACCTTCCTCAGGGAAGAAGCTGCTATTAATGTGCATTTCTTGCAGGCTGAAACATTAAAAAGAGAGATCTACTAAAGACAGATGCATTTCCTCCTCTATTTAGACACAAATACAGATGTTATGAATTCATATCAAATATATATCATTCTCTGTCTCTGGTGACTGTTCTTAAGGACCTATAAAATCTAGCTAAATATATTTATAGCTTTATAGGAGTGCCTATACCCAGATAATTCTTAATGCACTTCTCTATAAATATCAATTAATAATGCACATCAGAGACAGGTCTGTGTTAAATAAAAGTTCATGTTATGCCTTCCAGGTACCACTGACAGTGTCAGAGACTCTGTGAACGCAGAGATAGTATTTTTTTTGATAATAACACTAAGTCATATTGACCCTTGTGGTTTTCACTGCGTACTGGTACTTTCCACTTTTCAGCTTACCGATATTTTATTTGTGTATGTGCACACACACTTGTATTGCATCCCATATACAGCATATAAACTCTGCATAAATTACCTTTCACAGCTTTTTTTCAAAAAAATTCTCTGTGTATGTCAAAGGACTTATAAATGCAATTCTTTTTGAGCAAAGAATGGCTGGCAGCGTATCAAGTGACAAACACCCCAAACAGGACAAACAGTGATTTTTGTTTGTATCAGGGTGACATAAAACACACATGGATTAGCTCAGTTCTCTGACTATGGCATTCTGATGTATTGCTTACAGGAAAGTTCCAGCTTTCTGAGGGCTTGTGCAACTCTTGTGCCTGTTGGGACCTTCTTCAAATAGTCAGAACACCAGGTGAGGATGGTCAAGGTTAAGATGAGGTCATATCATCCAGAGATACTCCTTAATCTGAGACCTATTAATTTGTACCAAGGTGACCTAGCAAAGCCAGGCATATTCTTCAGCAAGTATCTCTTACAGGTCTAGAGCAAACTGGCTATACCATTAATACTCAGAATTTGAGAAATGTTTGATGTAGAATTTGTACAAACAGTAAGACTGTCATGTTTGTAGCTATAAACTCGACCAGGTTCTCAGGATGCTTTGTAAGGCCTCACTTCCCAAATCCAACAAAACAGACCAGCTCTTTAGAGTTGGTGAAATCAGGGAGGGGTAAATCACTTAGATCTTCACAGGAGGCAATCAACAGCTCACAAGCTGGGCTTTTCAGTCAGACTTTTGGTAATGTATCCATAAGTTAGAATGGAGCCACTAGACACTGTTGAAAAACATGTCATCTGCCTCAATGTGCTTGGAATTAAAGACAGTTCACAGAGCAAAAGTAAGCTATTAATATCCTGTACTCATAATGGCTACATTTCTTTGCTTTTTTTTGTACTTCTGAAAACCCTACAATAATCCCCAGTCCTAATTCTACCAGATCCCTTTCTTCTGGTTCAGAATAATGAGATAATACAATATCCTTTGGAAGACAGAGGCACTGACAGAATGCACTCCAGCACTGCGTGTTCTACCATACCACAGCACAATGGGACGCCATTACTGGGAACCAAGACTGCTCAATCTTGTTATGTCCTTCCAGAGCCAAATCCTGCTTGACTTACTCATGCAAAAATCCTATTGAATTCAGTGGGCACTTTGCCTGAGAGGGGAGCAGTGAAGAGCCCTCCCTGTTATTTTCTAGGCTTTTCCCTGAAGAAGGGCCTGAGCATTCAGGATGTTGAGTTTTACTGCTGGGTGGCACAGGACCACGTATCTTCTCAAGAGAGCTCGTGTAACCCCTCGGACAAATTAATCAGAGACTATGATTTCTGATGAGCTTTGTATTTTCAGTTTTGTTTTGTTAATCCATTAAAGCAAAGCTTCAAACAAATGCTTCAATTATAAACTCTTTTGATATCAGCACGTTTTTTATTTACTTTAGATAAATAATACTAGTTGCTTGTGAAAGAGCATCTAAAACCAGTAGAAAAATATTTTGTCTGTTCACCCAAAAGTTGTAAGATGCTTGGTGGGCTTTCTTGACACAGGAGAATGTTTGCACTGTAGTCCTTCACACTAATTTCCCCTTCCCAGACTATGATGACATTTAAGTCCAAACAGGGCACAAGGTAGCTTAGATGGAGGGATGAAAAACCCAAACAAACAATCAAACAAACAGGGGAAAAAACCCCAAACCAACAAACCAAACAAACCCCCCAAAACAAACAAACAAACAAAGCCCAAATGAACCTATTAATGCATTAACTGTACTTAGATAATGATCCATCAACCCTTCCTTTTTGAACCCCAAGATCCAACCTGTTGAATATGCATTGATTTTGTATGATATGATAATTTGTCAGATTTCTGACATGAAGCTCCAGATTAGACAATCCAGATTAGACAACGGACTTGACATACTTGAGTGAACAACTTACAGCCATCCCTCAAGAACATTTGGATATTTTCACGTGTGGGTTTCAGTAAAATTAGTCATAAGATCATATCTTTGATTTTCTCTCCCACCAAACTTAACCTAAGGACTAAAATGGTAGATTTGTCACTCAACTACATTTTTTGTAGCTCATTTCTTTTGTGCTTTTACAATGATTTCCAAGCATTTGGTGCATGTTGCTCACCCAAGAACCTTAACAGTAGCAGCCAACCATAGATCTGTTTCTTTTCCCAATAGCCATAGGAGATTAAAATCAGTAAATCCTCCTTCAAAGATATTAAGGACTCTTTCAGAAGGTCAAGGCACCATCTGTAGACATATTATTGTTGATGCATTTTCCTGTTCGCGTTACCTAAGAAATAGTGAGTTGTTATCACCATTTGACTGTATCCTCCCCTTCTCCCTCTCCCCTCCCACCAGTAAGACAGGGTACATATATATTGGTTTTGAGGGAAAATTTTGGACAGAATTTCCTGTAACAGATCAGTTCCTTAGGAGATGAATCTACCTTTTCCTTGGACTAAATATTCTCCAGCTGTGGAGAATCGTGACACATGTGCAGGGTCAACAGGAGTGCCCTTCTTGGAAGGTTAATGAATAAATTATATTTTTCTCCCTATAAATTTCTTCTGATATTTAGTGAATGGTTGCAGCACTAATAATTAATTGACGTGAACTTATATAAAGGAGGTATGTATCATGGCATTACATCTGCATGCCTATAAAATACCCCTTTTTTATGGGAAATGAGGTATTATTGCCAAAGATATTCACAAACAGGAAAAACAAGAGGAGCAGGTCCTCTTCACTCAGATTCCTTAAATCAACTCTGTGACACTCAAACTCCACAAGTAACAGAATAGCATCTCACTGTGGCTTTTTTTTACGTTGTTTTGGATCCTATTTTCCCTAATAATACAAGGGGGGGGGGGATATTTACATCAGAATTAGTAAGCAGTGTTTCAGAGAATTTCAAGAACACACAAAAAGTTCTTAGCATCACATTTATTTAAGCTTTATCTGTATTGTCTTCAAAAACTGAATGTAGTATCTTTCATCGCACTATTTAGAAAAACTGAATTTCTTGTGGACTGTTGGACTATAGGTTGGATGGGCTTTTGAGTGATCTCCGGCATTGATCAGCATGGCTACCCCATGAGTAACCTTAAAGTAACCTTAACTGGTAAGAGGACCAACTCCAGAATACATTTAGACTGACTAAAACACGCTGGGCTGGCCCATGCTTGGCTGGCATAGCTAGTGGGGAATTAAGCTGCTGAAGCACCCAAGAATATACCTCCAACAAAAAATGTAGATGTTACCACAGGACTTGTTCGCATAATTTTGCTTACATTAGTTCACTAGGACAGCAAGGTGTGGTGACACATGCCTTAACCCTGGCTGTATTGTCATGTGCTTGCAAGCCCAGCTTCACTGCTGTTGCTGGATGGAAAAAAGTTGAGTACGCTTGAAAACATTGCCTTGATTTTGCTGGGTAGACACTGCCTCACAAGCTTTGCAGCGAGAGCGCTATCTGTACCCGGCCATTTCCAGAGCCATTTCTACAGCTCTCTTTGATGCAGTTCTTGGTTCTAACTGGCATAAACAGCTCACTGAAATGATGGGGAAAAGTAATTTGCCTTAATTTTTCTAAGGTATTTACAGTAACAATGTTGTGTATTGGTGCAGCTCTTAGATATGTTTTAGTCTAATACCCAAACACCAGATGTATGTACACTTCTTCCATTAAACAGTAAAGTAAATTCTAACCCAAAGTCGGTATCCTTAATTTCCATCAGGGAGTATAATAATAAGTTCTTCATCTTTGGGTTTTGGTTTTTTTTTCCTTTTTTTTTTTTCCTTACACTGGTGAACTGTGACAGAGTTATTTTGTAACTTAACAAGTCTGCAAATTATTCTCATTTCCACTTTGGCATTACTCCTTACTGAGCTGATATAACTAGTGTTAAGTACTAAACACTTTAGCAAGGTAGGTTTGTATATTTAGAAAGCTAGACCAATGCACAAAAGTAATTTCTGGCACTGGTTAAACATCTCTACCACTGAACTTTGTGAAAGTAGGATTGTCGAGTTGAACTCTTAGGTGCTGAAGCGTAGAGCAAGAAGAGACAACGTCTTTCATGTAATAATTGAAATAATTTCAATTCATTTTCTTCTTGGTTGGGCAGAAACATGTTTTCAATACTAAAGAAATCTTGAGGGAATCCATTGGCCTAACCAGTCATATAATGAAAGAAGTTAATGGACAAAAATAATATTCATCATCAGTTTATAATAGTATTTTCTTTTCATAGAATCAAAACCATACAAAGGGAAAGTATATTGTAAGAGCAGCTGCTACTCTGGTAGATACATGACCTTTGTTTTATGTGACAATTACTGGGTTGGTGGAAAACTAAAATAAAAAAAAAATCGACAAATTTTTATGCTAAGATAATAAATTATAAATTATGAAAGTCTAAGGCACTAAGCAACTTGTAAGCAACAGTCCTGTCTCTTAGCAACGAGCCATGGAAAGCAGCTTGTTGATACGAATAGAGCAGACAGGATTGTTTTGCAATGATTACCACCAAGGAACTAAGAACAACATTTTAACACCTGCCTCAGGGCACTTCTGCACCTAGCTATCCATCTCTCCAGTGGCCCACAAAGCCTGGGCTGGATGCCAAGCAGCTTCTGAGTCCTGCCTCCTTCCCAGAGCTGGCCCACTACAACAAAAAGGACCCCAGAGGAAAGATCAAAGAGGTAGAGTTCAGGTGTGTTGCACACTTATGCCAGCTTCTATTTCTTTAAACGCCTTTTTACAAAAAATGGTGATCATTAGTGTAAATGTTTATTTTTTCCCTCTCTCTCTGCCCCTTTAGTGCTGTGTGTCTAATCTATAGTTAACATTATGAATGAATACAGACAAGCATTTGATATGAAGCCAACATTTTTTTTTACTGTAGTTTTATTCTTAAATACCCAGCATTAGGAGTTGGAGCAACGGTGCAATCAGCAGCACCTCGTTATTGTTTTGCCGTTGTGCTGGTTTCAAAAACATACAAAGAAAATATTTTCAGAAATAAAGTGTCTGCTAAGTCCCTGAACTAACATTAGAGGTGGCTCATTCATTCTCTCAGGTAGAACATTACGACAGTGAAGGGAAGCTGTAGAGAAGGATAGTAAAAGTTAAGGGAAAAAAGGGTGATGTGAAATCCAGGCAGATGAAGCAAAAAATCTTAGGAGAGAAGCAAAAAATAAAAGAAATGAAGGGAAGGAAAGGAAATAAAAATGGCGTGAAAGTAAAAAGAGTATGAAAACAAAAGATAGAAATGGGATAGCGGAGAAATAGAAAAGAGAAAGAAAATGTCATGAAGACACATAGACAGCTTTTCTGTTAGCAGAAGTAATTTCCCTTGCAGAAAAGAGTGCAGGGAGAACAGCTAAAAGGAGAATTTAATTCTGATCTGCTGGAAATCCATCATTGACTCATGAGACCTGGCAATTCTTCCAGTCCACTCTAAGCCCTAAGTGAGTTGGAGCACTGATCAAAGCCTACAGGCCAGCTTAGCCTATAACCCCATCTCTCTCCACATTATACCTGAATTTATTAAGCAATGCAACTGTGCTAAGCACGTTTCTATCAACATAGCTTTCCTGCTGCTGGCTGGAATGCACATATGCCAAACTTTTTTTTTCTTTACTCTGGACCAAACTGCCCTTTACTTGTTAAAGATACATGAAGTTGAGTTGAAATATATTTATTTCGCATGAGGCATTTACTTGAAGGCCAGAGTCCCATTGCAGAAAGCCAGGTCTTAATTTTTTTCTTTAATTCCATATCAAGAGCAGACTGATTTAAACTAAATTTGCTAAATATAACTACTGGCTTTGCTTCATAAGCACATTAAATGAATGCATGCATTGATCCACCTCAAGAAACTATCTCTTTTCCCTGATGCAAAATCCTGAAGGATTTGGTCATTGTGTCTTATACACCATTAAGGCTCACCAGGTAAAAGTGGGCATTCTCCTTCACTTTTCTTTTGGGTGATTGAATATGAAGTCCAGCTCACTGCACATCCTTATGTGAGATAGTTTAACACGGTACCTCGAGGCTCTGTGGTCCCAGAATGCAGCGCAGCTCACTGGCAGTAGTTCAGCTGAAGACTAAACATTTGGCTCAGTGACAGCAGAGCTGCCAAGAGTTGGCAACAAGAGACTCACAGGGAAGCAGCAGGCTGCTAAACCCTTTCACATTTTTAATTAGATCCACACACCCATGTCTTTGAGCTATCATAAATATACAGATGACATAGAGAGCATTATTTGGGGTAAGGAAAAAAAAAAAGAAAGAAAAGAAAACTGTACTGTGGTATCTCTTACCTTATTAAAATAATTTACCTACAGCTAGTCTTTGGAACTGAGCAGGGAAAAAAAGGGGGTTGTGACATTTAACTCAGATAAAAGTCTCTCCCTGCCTGCAGTTGAATTCACCCTGCACATTGAAGATGCAGGGTCCTGAGATGACTGACACGTTGCCTTAGCTGCAATAGCATCGCCAGAAGAGGGCATTATTGGCAGCAACTCCAGTGTGTAATTTCCCAGAAGAGCTATACATTCAAGCTCTAAGTATTCTTAAGTGTGTATCTTGCTATGATGTTGTTGTTAAAAATATTTGGTTTGTTGGGTTTTCCCCCCCAACCCGCTTGCTCTGTTGTTACTACTTTCTAAGCACACCTTGATATATTCAAAACACTTTCATTTATTTTTTATTAATTTCTGTAAAGATATTTTCCCAGTTCAGTTCTTCCGAACCTTTCTTTCTTCCTGATCCTCTTGTTTTGCTCCTTCCTGATTCTCCTGTTCTGCTCCTTTCTTCAAAATAATGACAAGGCTTGGTTGGTTGTTTAATTTAATTCAATTCCTTTTTTTATTAACTATTACGGAGAACAATTCCCCTGCCACTCATCACTTTATTCATCTGACACTGTTGAGATCTACAGCAATAAAGACATATATCAAATACGTTTTATATTGGCAATTGACATCATTATATAGGACAATCCAATCCATAGAGTTAAAAGATTTCTTCTTCTGTCCAGGGACAGTGACACTCAAAGTATTGTCTACTATGTTATTTGTTGTAATGTCTCAACATTTTATTCAGGGTAAAAACTGTAGCTGTATCATCAACCTGCAGCATAAAAACATGCACAAAGGATCTTTGCAAATGGCCTGGAAGGGCTAGGCTTCTCTTCTTGTATTTATCCCAATTTTAAAGAAAATCTAATAATGAAACAAAATCCTTGAAATGCTGTAGGGGGAAAAAGGAATCACATGTTGTCCTGCCTGCAAGCACAAATTTTATAAATAGACATTAGAGCAAACATCAAAGAAATTGCTGTGCAGAGAAACCAACAAATCATGTATATTTTACATTGCCCATTTATTCCAAACTGTATTAGCCACACACTGCTAGTTAACTGTGAATGTACAAACCACAGTCTCTCCATTCTGGATATTTGGAAAATTGTTTGTGTCATCCTTGCTTTCTTCTCCTGTATAAGTTAAACTTAGCCATATCTTACTTCCCCTGACTTTTTTCCTCTATGCTTCACCACAAACTGAGAGGTGCAGTGACCCAGTACTTTTGTCTGCTTTTGAGCCCATGGGAGGTCCTTGGTACACATTTCAGCCCACAGGATCTGTGACCATCACCAGTAAATCTGCTCTGCCATGTCCCCAGGAGCTTTATTTCTCCCTTAGTATGGACTCTACTCTGCACCAAAGAGCTGAATTTATCAGGAAGTACCTCTTACAAATGGAGACAGGAACAGAGTCTAAAGGAGTAGGTTGGCCCTTGGGCTATGCAGAAGGAAGTCTATTTGAGGTAGTTCTCACTTCAGTATGTAGGTGAAATGTTCACTTTCGACCTCCCTTGGCTTTGCTTTTCTTTACTCCTTATGTCCACTGTAGTACTGCAGAAAAGCTTTGATGGTCTACAGGGTAGCCAAAGGGAAAGGAAGTATCCCCTTGCCAGAGCCTCAGTTACTAGGAGGCATTTCATTGTCAAATTTAGTTGAAGGCAGACTGGGCCATTACAGAACTTCACACCATAAAGTTATGAAGTAAGACATGTCAAAGCTTTTAAATCTTTGTGTGGGGCATTTTTTTAACATTTGTAAAATTGTTAGCAAAATAATACAGCTCTCTTGCTTTGGGCTACCAGCATACAAGTGAATAAACAAAAAATACGTGAATAAAAATAAAAATAATCGATTGTCCTATCAGTTTGCTGTTGCTATTAATAAGGCACCCTTCTTAGGGGCAGATTCTACAAGAACTATTTATGTTGAAGTGAAAAAGAAATTTAGAAAAAAAAAAAAAAGATTTTGCAGAAAGATGATGAAAGAACCTGCTCTGAAAATTAACCCCAGATTTTCACCAAACTACCACATGATGGAAACTCAAGAGCATTTCACAGGTACAGACACAGCAAAAACATCTGCTAATAATAGTACTAATAATACTGTTTCTCGTTATTAGCTATGTTATAAAACAGTTTTCTTTGATAGCAAAACCATCTTGTTAATATCTTCTGTGTGAGTTGTATCAGGATTAAGTAAGCAAGTTTCAACATAATTAATACAAGTGATCTTGTACCTCAGTTACATGAGTCTTATCTGGAAGAAGGATTTTAACAGAGATGTATTCTTTAATGAAGTCTGGGCTTTAGTTTATCAGACATTCAAAAGAAGGAGTGGTACATCTTTTCTTCCCTCTCACTCTTTTTCTTCCTTATTTTCCTCTGGAAGGTACCTATCTTGATACTAACCAGCCCCAAGCATGTTTAGTGTAACTGTCCAACAGTGGTAAATACCTGTGCTGATTCATTAACATTCTTGTTCAGATCTGATCAAAACCTGGATGTCAAATCTGCGGTTTGCCCATGCAGGCTTCCCCACACCAGCCTTTTTCAGACCTGCCAAGTTACCAGGCCTCCAGCTATTAACAATTTTGTGCGCAGGTTTCAGCAGAAAAATGGACAAGTGGGAATCAAGGATGGAAAATCCTGTTTAAATCATCTACTCCATCTCCATGTCACTGCTGGAAACTTTGCTAAATTTACAGACTTTGCTGTCATCAGTGCTAAAAGAGGTTTCTGTGTACAGCCTTTGATGCACCAGATCCATGCAGCAAGCTGTTAAGAAAGATGGGGTGGATGGGTGTGATTTTGACCTTTCCAGAATGAGTTGTGTGTCTGTGGATATAGAAAGACCTAAACCAGAGTTCATGCACGTTGTTGCATGAATATTTCCATCATCTCCAGTGCACCTTGGGACAGCCCTGAGGGTAAGGGAACCAAGAATGAAGGCTTGTGTTTGTCCCCACCACCAGCATCCCATACTTATATACCCAGACTGAAGTAAGACTGTGTAGACCTGGCCTTGGACTGTTCTTTTGTGGGCAGATGGGAGAGAGATTATTCTGCTGATATTTTGAACTCAAAACTGAAGCTGGATAGTGTAGCACAGTGGTGCCGCTGAACATCTTTCCCTGCACAGATCATTCACCTGAGCACGACATGTAAAACTTCAAGCACATAACATTTGGTTCAGAGCCGGGTACCTATGACCCTTGGAAAACTGGCAGAGTGCTGTAAGACATTGTCAGCAAACTGTAAGTGAAACGTGACCTTCTAATGCCTAAGCACAGCTCAGTTTCAGTGTTGCTCCCTTTCCAGCACTAAAAATGAAAGGTGGAGGAAAACAAAACAAAAATGTTCCTTTGTGCCACCAAAAGAGACGCTCTGATTTGGCTCAGCCACCAATCAGTCCTTCTTGGACTCCTTTACTTACAAAAATGGCTAAAGGACAGGTTTGGCACATCCTCTCTCTAGTCCAGTCCACCCTTCTTATGTCCCAGCCAGGAAGCAGCCTAAATGCTAGACTTTGTGATGGCAGAACTCAGCAAGGGAGCACAACACAGAGAACGTACCTGAGAGCCCATTACCACGTACTGCTTGGTCCAGTTGCACTGCAGAGGTCAGATTTGTGATCTGACAGACTGGGCAATAGCAAGTGTAACTTATATCTGTCCTCAAAATTTTCATGGTTGGGCTCAGCCACTGTAATGTTACACTAAATTGTTGGAAGGATTTTTTGGCTCTGAAAAACACATTTCAATCATGTTTATTTCCCTTTGCTGCTCCACCTAAAGAGGCATGTCCAGGAAGTATTTATTTTAAAGTAAAGAGACAGCTTTCATAGTCTCTTTCATCTTTTAATGAGACACAAAAAATATACTACTAAATCAACAGCACTGAATCCAATTAAAATATATGAAAAATGATATCTGGTTTGCTGTCAGACTTTGCAGATGTCTTGCATCTTACAGACAAAAAAAATCCTATACACTTGCTTGTCAAAATAAAATAATTTAAATATTAACTTTTTTTCTGGTTTGTTATTTAAAAAAATCATGTTTTTTAATTGCTAACATATATTCATATTGTCCTCATTTCTGTCAGCAAAATAGTTCTAAAAAACCTCATTTTAGCAAGCAAATTTATTACAGTTATAAATAAAGTGATTATGTTAGCAGCTGTAAAATGTTCCAATACACACTGCAACTGTCCCTCCAGTAAAGGTTCTAAACACACCATTACATGCTACATTACATGCTATGAGCATGTGTTAGTCCAGGTTTAGGAAGACTCCTTTTCCTCAAACCAGCTTTAACCAAGACAAAAGCTAAACTTGCTCCCACAGAAGTCACAATAATAACATTCCATTCGGTTCAATCTTAACTAGACTTAGAGCAAGTAAATTTTAAACAAATAAAATGGACGCCAGAAGCTTGCTTCTTAACGCATGCAAGAAACACCCTGCCCCATCCTTCTCCAAAAATTCTCTTGTCCCTAACATATTTAAAATCAGGAAAAAAATTTCAGGGACTTTCCTGTAATAAGCATATAATTTTGAAAATACAATCTAAGTGGTGTTTTGTTGTTTGGTGGTTTATTTTTTTTTTATTCCCATTCAGAAGTACTACAAAGTGTTCATTTATTGTGCCTTGAGTATAACTAGTAATATCTGATTTCAGACTTTCCCTCTCTTTTATCCTGAAGATAGTGTTGGTACACTGAAGGCGGAGAAGGAAAAATCCCAAAGCCTGTGAATTTTGTCTCTGAGTTCAGAAAGGCCAAGATTTGTCTCTCAGTAGTCCCTTGTTTGTAGATCACAGTATCACCTTGGAACTTTTGGCCACAAGATTGCACTGGAAACTTTTATTTGGGTTTCTTCCCTTTCTTCTCTGCTTGCCCTGCTTCATGCCCTTCTTTTAATCTGAGTTTAGAAGGGTGTAAGAGCATAGTCAGTCACCAAAGACAGGACTTTGGGGTTCAGAGAAGGGAGCATTGCCCTTTACCATAAGTATATACATGGATTAAACTTAGTGGGGTTCAAAGAAATCTGTCAGCACAAGCTTAGTTTGGCTGGCCTCAGCTTTTTCTCTGCTAGAAAAGTTTCTTACAGATCCCTCAGCTGCCAGTTCCAGATATCCTATAAAACTAAAGCTGAGCACATGCCTGTGCTACCATACAGACACCACTGACTGATGCGTGTAACTCATTGCCAAAATGTAGGAGCAGAAGCATGCAAAGTAATCATTGCAGCAACTATGCATTTAAAATTTAGCCTGTTTTCCACTAACAAGCAGAAATAACATCCCATCCCGCTTCCATCCAGAAGGTAGTAATACTGCCAGCTAAACTTCCTAAGATTTCTTTTCAGCCATGAACCACAGAATGGTGAAACCAACAGGAACTTTTCCTGTTCCAAACAGTGTTTCACAAAGGGCAACTGCAAGTCTTCTCCCACCCACACCCAGAGCAAGGTTCCCTCGTTTATGAAATGCCCATAACTAGTGAAGATGTTTTCATTCCTTCCTTCCCTGGCAAAGTCCCAGGTACAAGCAGCAACAAGTACAAGAAGCCTGATACATAATCTGCCAAGCCTGACTCCAGCATTCTTTGCTCCTCACATGACAGATCAGATACTTGGTCAAAACATCTCTGACAGTGCTATCATCCCTCTAATATCAAGGTAGCCTGATTTTGTAGGGAAAAGCTGGATCTATTTGCTATTGTCTGATCTGTTTGCCCTGAATTGCCTCTAGACATTTACTGTATTAATCACCTCTATCTGCTTCATTTCTACCCATATTTTCATCTCTAAATAGAAAAAAACTTGTCATTGACAGGCACTTTCTCACAACAGAGTTAACATGATTTTTTCTATTAAAATTAAACATGATGTGTCCAGTTTTCTTAGAAATAGTGCCCTGGCTGAATTTGAGGCAAGAAGCATTAAGGACCCTCCAGCCATCTGTCATACGATTCTGAAATGATTTAGCCTGAAGTGAGAGCAGGTTTATGCAGTTTGAGGGTGTCAGCATGGACATTTTGCCTAACTCAAACTATCCTATTTACCCCTGTCTCCTTCTAAAGAAACCGGACACAGAGTTACGTCTTCTTATTTGAACTTGAAAGTACTATGCACCATGTTCTGTTTCTCACCCTTCTGTTCTTATTTTCCACATCTCTCTGAGGTCCAGGTCTGACCCTTTTGTTTTGTTTTGTTACACAGGACAGTAACCTGGTCAAGAGAAAAACTGGACTGTAGTTCCAATTTTTCATTGTCCTTCTTGGTATCCTCAGAGAATCACTTTGCCTTCCTGCCCTTCTGCTTCCAGTCTTACTCCTTACTTGCAAACACAGAAAAGATCATATCTTTCACTCCATGCTTGCCTGATGCATTCAAATGGGATGTTGATGGAGAAGGTAAAACAGCTGCTGTATAATCTCAATATTATTATAACACCCCTAACCCATGCAGTGCCATTAATGTTGGGAAAATATTGAATAAGTCAATGCTCCATTTGTTATCAGTGTTCTAATGAGGAGGGAACATTTTCATCTTTCTTATCTAATCTGTGTGCATGAAATTTAAAGAAAAGAAAAAAACTCCTAGATATACTAGTTATTTGCAGTGTGGAAAATTCAGTCAGGAATTTCATTAGGTCTTTCTCCAGGGAAAGGAAGTCACTGGTAATATCATGAAGAAATACAAGCAACTCAGCAAGGCCTCTTCCTCTTTTTTCTTCCCCAAGGGTTGATGATCACTTCACAGGCCACTTCAGTGTCTGTTTGTGTTGAAAAAAGTGTGTGTACCTGTGACCTAGATGAATAATGGTGGTAATGCTTTAACCCCAAATGAGAAGCAGCATTGAAAGCATCTGACATGAGGCAGAACACATAATGGTGATGCCACCACCACTGCAGCTGTGGGGTGGCAGAGGGGCTGCTCTTTTTAGCCAATCATTAACAATAAAGAGAGCAACTGGTCAACACCTTGTATGGTCACCACCATGGTGAATTCTAATAAGCAGATATTGGATCAGCCTGGTGGCTTTCAGTACTGCACAGCCAGGCCACTTGAATGTGCCAACTTCTGGCATGACTTCAGTATTATTACCTGCTGACAGAGGGGTGCTGCTGAGGCAAGCAAGAACTGGGAAGTGAGGGATAATGAAGATGCCCTGTTTTCAGGAGCTGTACCAGTTTCATGGGAAGTTTGTTCTCCCAGGACAAAAGCTACTGTTGCATTGGCTAATAGCAGGAGGAGTATTACACGATGATGGATGTGTGAAAATGACACACCAAAACAAAACAGCACACCCCGTTTCTTCCCTTGGGCAGAGAGTGGAAGAACAAACCACATGTGACAATGTCAGTCATGTTGCTTAATGGAGTGCTCTGGGACTTTCAGATACTACAGTGATGTGGACAACATAAGAACCTGTTTGGGACTGCATAGCATAGTAGTAAAATGGTGAAAACTTGGAGGTCATGCTCCAGATTTTAGAAGACAGCCTGGAAAAGCTCTATTTCATCTTTTTGGCATGGTAATTTTTACCTGTATGTTAGTCTAAGAGTACCCCAGAGGAGTCCTCTATGTGGTTTCTATAGAAAAACTGGATTTAGTCTTGAATTATTTCAACCTGAAAGAAGAAGAAAAAAGTACAATTAAGGTCGTAATGTTCCATTTCTATATTTTCTAAATGAAAACTGAGATGTCCTATTTAGTGATCATTTTCTGGTTTGGCATCTTAATAATTTTATTATTAGAAAAATAAAAAATTCAAGAGATAAAATAAAAAAATCCTGGAACTGTTGAAGGAAGAGTGTTGATTAACATTCATACATTTTTCATCAAAATTATTTGAGAACCTTTTTTATATTTCTGTTCTTATTCCTAAATTTATTTTATCTTGAAGAGGAAAATTAGTTCTTATCCTATTTGGCTCCAGACTCTCCATTCTTGAATCTCTGTGAGATAATGTAGAAAGCCACTGTAAAGACAAGTGTGTGAAGTCTCAGGTATTTGAGGTCTTTGCTATATCAGAGGTGTCCTCCATTGGCATGGTTTGATTTATTAGAGCAGCGTGCTGCATTTAAAATCAGCCTGAATATCTAATAATTGGTTTGGATCAGAGTTTGGACAGTAGACCACAGAATAAAAGGACTACAACAAAATCATGTTTCTGATCTTTCAAAAACACAAGAAGAACTATCTAAAATTCACTTCTGCTTTCAATAAGGAAACTATGTATACAAGTATGTACTGTATTTTTACAGTGATATTCAAAATTTGGGGAAACTTTAGCACAAAACAGAAGACATACACAATACCTAACATAAAACCCTGAAAATTTTTCAAGTAGGAAAATCACAAAAGAAAACTCGGCCAAGGTTCAATTCATATGTAAAGTCAATGGCAAATTGGTTTATAACAATTTCATATTGTTCTTTCATCTTGTTCCTCTAGTCCTCAAACTCAAACCACGAATAAGGAATAAGGGACAAGAATGCAAACCGCCAAATGGTAAACAAATGCAATAAATAACAGAATACACACATCCAGGCGCCTATGTGTTTTAAATTCTCTTGAATAAGTCTTTTAAAGGGAAACAATAAGTCAGAATTCTTTTAGAATAGCATAGCATATGAGTTTCTGTGCACAAAAAGGAGAAGAAAGTGAAAGAAAAGCTTAATATTTGCTGTAAAGCATTAACCACATATCTTCCCGTAAAAATTATCAAAAGGAAAATATGTAAGGAACCAAGCTCAGAGATATAACTTGCCTTGAAATTGTAAGGGCCACCTCTCAAAATATACAATATCTATTTAAAATACACTGATGTTATCCACCACCTCGATGGTATTTATAAACCCTTTTTCTCTTTTCTTCTGTCATGTTATTTTGAACTCCTGCTTTTTCCCAGTCTTCAGTCCCTGACTAAGGGAAAATAAAAAATAAATAATTTTTAAAAAATCCAAACAAAACAAAATCCCCCAAACAAACAAACAAAAAAACCCAAACACAAAACCCCTCAAAACTTAGAAAGCTGAAAATGCCTATTCAACCACCTTCAGCCTTATATGAACCTTTCAGCAACTTACTGGAAGAATAAAGAGCCAGGCAATCTTTAAAGCATCTTAATTGTTCTCTGAGTGTAATAGAACCCTCAGGAGACATGACCCTAAGTTGGCTGTAAATCACACTGGATTCCATGGACTGTGCTGTTTCCCCCTGTATATGGTACATAGATGACATTAAAGTAGATTATTAAATCACATGCATGCTTATTTTTCAAACAGACCTTGTAAGTTCCTTCCTTTTTTTGCTGTCTTTTCTTTTCCCAAAGAAAGTTAGGAAGTGGTTATGAAAATGGCAGGGGAGCAAATGGTTTCTTGAAAATGGAAAGGGGGTGAGAAAACAGTAATTAATCTGCCATGGCTCTTACAATTTTTTTTCAAAGAAGGCCTAGTCAATCAATCTATTTCTAATCTGTCTACCAATGCCCTTTTACCACCAGTATATCATCCATTCACCCACAAACTCATTTACCAGTTGTCTCCATTCCTTTCCTGAATTAAGACTCTGCCAACCTGAAATGGTTCAAAATCTTCCTCCAAGTTGTGCCAAACAGCTTCTCAGAAACCTCGGGCACACACCTATCCTCTAGGCTGAGAACCGCTCCTCTCCTCAGTTAACCTTGCCAGAGCTCAGCACCACACCCTTGGCTCTGGTCCGGCGCCGTAACCACCTTTCTGTCTCCAACACAAAAGCACACTGGCACACTGTCCTCTAACACGAAAAACTAACTCAGATGTTTTTTCTATTATGAGACAGTACTTACTGAACTTCAAAGAATTCATCTGCTGTCAGCCCATAATGATCCTGCTTACAATTTGCATTGAAAAATCAGGGAGCACAAAGAAAACACTGAAGATCCTAACCTTTGCTCCTATGGGGAAGAAAGAAAACTACTCTACCAAAGCTTGTCTCTCCTCTGCCTTGTGTTTGTATCTATAAGGTAAGGGGCTTTCTTGCCAGAAGATAGATCTTTCAAGGGAGTAATCAGCTCCAGACCTGAAAGCTGTACTACTCCCAAAAATATAAAAACAGGGTAATGGCTGTGACTTAGTTTAGCACATCTACAATAATCATCTGCCCCTCTTCTACTCTGCAATGCACATACCCTCTCTGTCTACATTAGTAGCTTAAATGGGATAGCGAGGCACCAACCAGCCAGACCCAGAACAATCAACCAGTCCTAGGTAAAATAATTGTGCTTATAAAGCTGTATGCAAATAGATTTATGGACAAACCTGGGGCCAAATTCTCCACGCACATTATTGCTTGTAGAAACATTTTCTGGGAAACTGAGTTGGAATTATATAGTGAAAATCTCAGGTACTAATTACAATACAGGAAATTACATTTAAATATAAGCAACAACTTTTCTACCTTTAGGGTAATCAAGCACTAGAACCAGTTACCCACAGGGGTTGTGTAGTCTACATCCTCGGAGATATTCAAACCCTAAATGGACATGGTTCCGGTCAACCCCTTCTATATGATCCTGCTCTGAGATGGGGTTTGGACTATTTGGCTTCTAGAGATCCCTGCCAACCTCAACCACTCTGTTGTTTTTGGTTCTGTGGGTGACTTTTGTGCTTTTGCACTTTCTCAAGGGCAAATACACCTGCCATGAGGACAGAACATAGCACTACGTATATACAGTCTCTGCCTCTCCCGCTGTTGCTGTGGTGGTCCAAAAAAACCAGTGTAAGACAGACATCAGAGGTGTTTCTTTAAAGATCCTTGATGTTGAATGTTGAAAGGGCAGATGGAGGTTGAAGGAGGCAGGGAAATGTAAATGTGCACACGAACTGCAAAGATGCAAGATACTGTTTGTTCCTGAGTCTTACCGGCTCATGCCTGGTTTTGAGATCTACACTACAGCATGGAAAAAGCTGGGACTCCACCTGTTTGGTGCACAGCTGAAGCAGTGAGGCACTGCAGCATGTTAAGCGTGGTAACAACATCCTGAGGCTGACCACCTCCTAAGGTGCCTTTCTCTCTCACCAACTCCAAAGGAAATCTAAGGTAAATGAATTCAATCCCTAAGATGGTTGCCTTACTGAAGTGCCCGAAGGCCCTTGTGCAATGCGAACTGATAGGTGGCGCAAATCCTCCTAAAGCTGCCTTAGGGTTCTCACCTGCCACACCACACCAATTCACAGCTTGCTTTAATGCTGCTGCTTTGGCATCCCATTTGAGGAAAACAGTATTCCCATTACACACTCAAAACCCAGGTGGGTTATATAGCATTAAAAAGTTTTTCTGCAAGGAAAGCAGAAGGGTGGGAGATGAAAAATTAATACTGAAGAAGCATAAAGTACTCACCAGAGCTTCCTCAGCAAAGATTAAACGTCAGAGATTCAGTCAACACTAAGAACAACTATGGAGTAGTATGCCTGCAGTTCCCTTAAAAACTCAATATAGTCTGTTACTACTTCAATATTAGAATTAATTGAAGAAAATTGAGAAACCAACTCAGATTTGACCTCTGGCTATTCTGCTCAATAAGTCCAAGTGTAGCCCAAAGGCACATAAACCAAGGAAAATTGTTAACCCACTAGGTGCTGTCTTAACATATGCCAGATACAAAACAAACATCCTACAGTTTTAAGGCAGTTTATTTTGGTCCTAGGAAGCATATTATGCATCTCACTTTCCAGGAGGACAATGCAGTTCTATGACATGAGGTTACAGTACAGATGGAGTGTTGGTTGATTGCATAATGGTCTGGTGTTGGAGAATTCAAACATGAGCTGTCTTTATAGATTGGAAGCGCCTGTCTTGCACCATTTCCAGGTTTGTTGTCACTCATCATATTTGAGGGAATGCTTCATGAACCAATAATGCATCTGTGCTGAAAATGTTCCACAGGAGCTGTCAACCATCCTATTAGCACACACACTGACACTGGCCACAGCTGAATCTCTTTAAACATGCCAGTCTTAAAATAAAAAAATAGTTTTATTGAAGGATGTACTTGGCATTTTTCAATATTAAAATAATAAATAAATAATGGCATGTTTTCTGTTAAAAATTTAAAATGCAACTGTATCTATCTGGACTCACTTTGCAGACATGCATTAATTTGTTTAGATACAATACCTTAAAATCTCTGAACTTGTCAGTAATATGCAGCTCTTAGTGAAAAGTGGATTTTACATTTTATATTTTCAGTTGTTAATGACCATTAAAGAACACTATAAAACATATTCTATAGAAAATTGAAAAATGGGTGGATTTTTTCCCCCTAAGTTTAAGCTTATTTCTACTTTGTCATTCATTCTCCAGAATATGGAGCTCTGAAGTGTCCAAGACACATCGTTCTGCTTCTAATCAGGCTAAACATATATAAATGTAACCACTTTAAGGAATGTGAACTGAGGACCTTCCAGATTCTGCACTGTAATCTATGTTCCTTTCTTGGTGCTGTGTTATCTCAAGTATTATCTAAAAATACTTTCATTTAACTGTCTTTATTAGTAAATCACTGGGAACAGAGCAGACTTCCACTTTGAAGATGCAGCATTTGTGACCAGTCTCAGAAGAAAGGATAGGAACTCATAGCCCACTCACCAAATGAACTCTGGTTCCTGACCTAATCAGTTCTACCCTTATTATCCCTTGTCCATTATACAAAAGGTGTGATTCTATCTTGGAGAGCCATGATAAATGCAGGAAAAGCTATATTTAATCAAGCCTGTGTTCAGCAAGTTAGAAGCTTTGAATAACTAGACTGAAGTTGGATAGGAAACTGTATTTCATTTCTGAATATTCTTATTATATTAATAATTGTTATCTAAACAAAAATTAATAATATGATGCCATTGAAAAGAGATAATTTTCTGGGGTGTCTACCCTGTGTAAGGCACAGAAGGTAATTCTTTGATTATAGTTCTCAAGCTTTGGAAGTACACTGAAGTATGTAGACTTCAGGAATACACTGGCAGACTAAAGAGATTTTTACTCACGAAGAATGTTGAAAGAAAATAAGTTTGTTTATTTAAGAGCAGGTGGAAGGGGAACATAATGCATTCATTTGATTCCTTAATTCTGTTTATCTTTTGTTCCTAGTTTAAATCAATCACAAGCATTGTGATTTATAGGGCTTGTCCCACCCCAGCAAAGCCCCCACCCCAGCATCTGGACAGCTAGCTGCCAGACTGTCCTTTTCCTGCCCTTCAGCAGCAGCAATAGTAGCAGCATCCTTGCTGTTAATTTGACCCGCTCTCAACCTACATTACCTGTAGCTCCAGAAGCAGAGATGGGAAAGAAGTAAGCATCTCTTTTTGTAGCAGTGGAGTTGGGGCTTGAACATTAGGACAAAAGCCCCAAACCAGCAAACTTCAATCTGAGGGCATACAGTAATAGGTCTCATACTTGTGGTTTATAAACTTCCTTACTGGGAGTCTTTCAGACCAAATCACAGTTAGGGATAGCATAGGCACAGCTGACTGTACCTCAGCTGTGATCTTGAACAGGGCAATCTCATGAGGAGATAATGATGTTACTGTAAGCATTAAGTGTTCTTACATGCACCAAATACTCCTCTGTCTGTAATAGACATTCAAATTTATCCACTAAATAATACCTTTCCCCCCAGTACTCTCAAACTATTTTGCAAACTATGGAATATCATACCACTGAGATAAAAACTCTTTTTAAGCTTTGGAGAACTTATGAAATGTTTCATGAAACATTGCTTCCACCTTTAACAAAGGGGATGATCTTTGTAAGACCTTCTCTGTCTTGCAAGGATTAGGAACTGATTGGGTCCAACTGCTATTTAAAGAAGCAGTTATGACCTATTCTCAGCTCACTAAACACTCCATTGAGAATTCCAAATAGTTACAGATGACCCACTGCTACCCTCAGCCCTCACCTTCCTGCATCTTGAGCAATGGTGGAAACTGAGACTTCTGTAATACCAGCCTTTTCCAATGCCTCTTTATATTAAGCCAGGTCAGATGGGGTCACTGGTCTTTGATCTATGCTATTTCTTCATTCTTGTTTGAAACTACCCAGCCTTTCTCACTTTCCCATAACTCATGACAATGAAAGCAGCAGCTGCCTGCTCCACTTTCTAACTAATAACTTCTCTTCGGAGTGGGAGGAAAAACCAGCTTTGTTTTAAATGCAGGATTGTCTGTTGGAAAACCAAGCACTAATTGCTTCATGTTGTGCTCGTCTCCCCTCTTACTCCAGGAATACCTACATACCACCTCTGTTTTCCCTTTACCTGTTTTTACCCCTCTTCATTTCTGTGCAAGAGCAAGAACCAGAACTTTGCTACCTTTGTGATTATTAGTGGCCCTAGGTTCATACTGATTAGTCCCAGTGGCACAGGGTTAATGAGTTAAGTGTGCTTATTCAATTAAGCCACCTCTTTGTTTTAGCTCACATAAATTTTAACCTGATCGCTTCAAAATTACCTTTGGCACTATTCAGTAATAGAATAAATTGAATCAAAAGAAAAATGAAAGCCTGCTTAGTTCTTAAGTATGTGTGTACTTGATTTGCCCTCAGTAAAACAAATGGATAGAAAGCTTAGTAGAGGTATTCTGATTCTGAGTTGATATACAGTTTACATCATGGAACACGGAGAAACTGGCATCCTTTTGGGTCCTGGCCTAATGTGTGGAAGTATTTGGCACTCTTACAAATTTTAGGTTGTTTTTAGTGAAAGTTATTCAGTTATTTATTTTCCTAAAAATGCCCTTACTTACATCAAGCACTCTAGCGCATTAACTTGAACAGAGGATAATGAGTTATTTCACTCATAATATTGGAGCACCTTTTCTAACACAGCTGCAGAATACAGCAATTTAGTTTCCACAAAGTTGCATTTTTGGGACCATAAAACAGTTGTGGATATGACACTGCAGCATGGAAGATGGACTGATGACTACAGTGAAAGCACCACAAGATGTAGTGGAACAGTGGAACACAAAGATCTTTTCTTCTGTAAATAAGATGTTGAAAGAAAAGACGCTGGATCCAAGTCCATACCTTCCTGCAATGAGTATTTGGCATATTAAAAAGGTATTTGATTTTGGATGCTGATTATCATTGAGAAGCATCACATTTGAATATCTCTGATTAAATGAAGGACTTTCATAATGGCATTACTAATTACATTTGTATACACACTGACTGCCCTTAAAAATACCCTCTTAAGGTAAGATTCACCTCATCTAACATTAATCATTTAAAAATTAGGCATCTAGTCTAAGCCAATTATCTCAGCTGCCTCTGTATTCAGTGAAGAGAGACAGACACTTCCAGAGCATGATTCATTCCACCAGTCTCAGAAGGGGATGGATCTCTTGGTGATTTGTTCCACTTATATCATGATGCCACCAAGCACAACTAGATGAAATGACTTCTGCCCTGAGTACAAATGAGAAGCTGGATGAAGAGAAAAAAAAAAAAACAAAAAATCCACAGAAAAACCACTAAATGAATCAACAAAATCTTTCCAGTAATGCTATATGAAGTGGGATTTTTTATGCAAATTAATGTAATTTTATTCATCCATCAAGTTTTTTTTTTCACATAACAAGGATATTGTCCTTAAAACTGATGATGCTTTGATTATATTCAGTAGCATACAGAATGCTCCAACCTGAAGAAAAAGTGAAGTTATTGTACTAAGAAACTTTTAGCAGGCAAGCAACTTCAATCTCTTTGCATTAGAATGATTTAAGTCCATTCTTTTGGGGATGATTCCTAAAGATTTTTATTGGATTGTGGTAACTAGACCTTCAAAAATGTCTGATATATTTTTATGTTTCCTCTCATATTTGTAACTGAATTACCAACTGGAGCATACTCATTTTAGTTAGAAACTTTAGAAAACTTTGCTGTTTGGTGACTTGCTGCTATTGGTAATGTCACGTAAAGGGACATTTGCCTGATTCACTCCCTACACTGCACATAACCAGCTTTTCTTCTGGATTGTGTTCTTCTTAGTTGTGTGCCTTTAAGTCACCTGTAACTTCCCTTGGTGAACATTCATAAAAAGATCTTTCACACTAAGTGTTTCAAGGGGCAAAAGAAAGTTGTGTGTCCTGTAAGAACATGAAATAAAAATATATATTAAATTGCGTTAGGGTCCTGCACAGAATAAACTCAAATTAAAATAGTTCTAGAGATCACTTACTTATTTGGCAGTTTAATCTGGCCTGGGATCCAGAACTGATTGCTGAACTATCTCCTAGAAATGTGATCTTCAAACTTCATCTTATTCACAGAGAGACCTTGGCAGCACAAACAGGCAGTACATCACTCCAGCTGTATCTCTGCTGCATTGGCCTCTAGTTCTGAATTACAGCATCTATCACATTCTGGCTTTTGCTTGCCAAGCTTTTAAAGGTGTGCTCTTGCTCACTGTACCTTATGAACAGCTTTCCCTTCCATCATTGGGCCTGCTTTTGAAGTTTACTGATATCGACTTATAAAATATTCTTTCTCTGCATGCCTACCCCTCTGACTACTGTGTAACTGAGACATGCATGCATATCGCAAGTGTCAAGTCCCAGTTTGAAAGTGCTTTGTCTTGCTCATGCAGACTGTGGAAACTTCTGCCCATAAATATCTGAACCTCATATGCTTTTAAAACTAGACACAACATATATCCTTCGGTTAAGATCTATTTATAATTAATAGCCTTGCATGGACTGGCAGATTCTTCTCTGAAAAGACTATAGACATAAACTCTATGTATATATGTATACATATACATCTGGAGACATGCTCTATTCCTCTTTTCAGTTTTAATACCAACATATATCATATTTGTTTTTAAATTATGTTTTGGTCTGAAATTTTATTTTATAATAAATAGATGAATTTTGCATGTTGGCAAGAACTGGCCTCAAAGTCACTCAATTTTCAGTCTGTAGCAACCTAATTATGACAATAACCCTGTAGCTTTTCAGTACCCTGTTGCTGGTTTTTTAGCATATTATGCTGTTGTGGTTTAACCAAGCCCAGCCAGCAGCCAAACCCCACACAGCCACTCGCTCACCAGTGGGACTGGGGAGAGAATCAGAAGAGTAAAAGCTGAAAAACTCATGGGTTGAGATAAAGAAAGTTTAATATGGGAAGCAAAAGCCATGCACACAAGCAAAGAAAAACAAGGAATTCATTCACTGTTTCCCATGGGCTGCCAGGTGTTCAGCCATCTCCAGGAGAGCAGGGCCCCATCACACATAACCGTTATTTGAGAAGACAAATGCCATCACTCAAAACGTCTCACCTTCTTCCTTCTTCCCCCTACTTTTTATACATGATGTCATATGCTCTGGAATATCCCTTTGGTTAGTTTGGGTCACCTGTCCCAGCTGTGTCTCCTCCCAACCTCCCATGCACTCCCAACTTCCTCGCCAGCATGGCAGTATGAAAAGTAGAAAAGGCCTTGACTCTGGGCAAACACTGCTCAGCAATAACAAAACCATCTTTATATTATCAGCTCTGTGTTCAGCTCAAATCCAAAACATAGCCCCATATTAGCCACTGTGAAGATAATTAGCTGTACCCGGCCAAAACCAGAACATACCCAAAATGTTGAAAATCACTGAAATTAAATAACTTACTGACTACTGAAAAATTATCTTTTTTTTTTTTTTTTAACCACTGATGTTGCAGTTGAGGTCTTTATATATACTAGGCATCAAATTTAAACAAGAGTAATTGGGAGGAGCTAAGCTCCAAGCCTGAGAGAAAATGTTGTAGTCAATGATCTACTATATTCTTGTCCATTGATATGCAGCTATATGTGATGAGAGAGTCTGTCACTACTACTGTGTCTGGGCATACTGCTCAGTTCTCTCTTCTGGGGTTTGCCCTGTGGCTACACAACTGGGAAGTACTCAGAAGGAACAACCTCTTTCCTCATCCTCCCTGCAAAGGAAACACATAGGCGTACCCCAAATGGGAACTGCAACACTCCCTGCCGAGGTGCTAATACAGGCAGTGAGGAGTCCAGACTGCACCTTGCCGTACATCAGATGGCCTGCTGACACACAACTTTGGATACCTGCAAAGTAGTAGGCTGTTTAATAAGGTCAGCAGGGTGTTCATATCTACCTTGAGTAATTATGAACAATGGAAAAACCAAACGAAATCATGAGGCTTGTGTTCTAGTACACAAAAAGAAAGCAGTGGAGCTGTGATACACCATAAATGTTAGACCATGGAGTGTGCTGTGTATAAGTTTAAGTATGAGAGAGCTTTCCTTTTAATCAGCTGGGATATAAATGTTTGAATGCACATTTCAGGAAAATTTTCAGCTCTAAACAAAACATGCCTTTTAGTGCAAGTGCTTTTTGTCTTTCATTATTAAACTAATTGGTTATGTATTCAGAATTATATTTTTAATATGTCTGACTGTTTTCAATGCACAATGATTATATAAAGAGGAGAAAAAGGTATTGCTAGAAGTGGTTGGAGAAAATGTCTTTGGAGCATGCAGGAGACAGGAATTCTACAGAACAGATTCTAAGGTCTAAGCAGAAATAGTCAGAAATCACACCCGTAGCTTCTGACTCAAACTCTAAGCACCTCCATGACTCTTTTAAAACAGAATGGAAGAAATGACCTTTCAGTGAGACAGACAAAGGAGCACATCTACTCTCACTGTCCTCTTTCAGAAGCCAACAGAAAGACATCTGTGGGAAAATAGGAGATTTGAGATCTTAACAGCTGACCCTTTTCCAGAGAGGAGACAAATGAGAGAGTCTGGATCAATGAAATGTTTCATAAAGAAAACACCTGCACAGTAAGTGGAATTGCAGGCTGTTTGACCATTCAGCTAAACAAGGTGTATGACTCCATTTCGTCATTCATTAGATGCAAAAAAATTAGATCTTTAAATTACATCAGTATTGAGAAGGAATGTTGATTACAAACTGTGAGTTTATAGATAAAAATACTGGAACTTTATTCTATACTTATAAAATCACAAAGCATTTGAAAAAAAAAAGGGTTAAATTCAGTCCCTGGAGAATGGAAAGTGTAACATCTGCAAGCTGATATACACCCGGTTAAACCACCTTTATACACACACAAATTAGCTGAGGAGAACTGTGGAAAAGTCTGCTTCAACAATGGCGAAAATACGCTGCATTTTTATATTGAAAAAAATCACTGAATTACAGCAGCATAGAAAGCTGGAAGATGTCACAGAAGTTCTGCTTTCTTATCCAGTTCTTACAGTTATATGCTTTGGGAAGGGGGAAACTTATGGTATCATTATTGTTATTATAAGCATCATTACTGCCACTTTTCGCTTTTGACAGGACATGGTGATGTATTACTTTACTTCATCCCAGTTTACGTTATTGCATAAATGATACAAATGACAAAGTTTGGAGAGCACAGGTATTCCTACAAAGTGCCAAGCAAACCATAAATCATATTAGAATGATCTGGGGACTTGAAAAGAGTTGTGAGTTGAATAGCTTTGTGTGGCTCAAACGTATAATGGTACTTTTGTATTGTTCAATTTCTGGCTGCAGCATCAAGCACTGGAAAGGAAGTAACATCTAAGACAATGTATAAAGAAAACCTCACACCTCATTTTCTCCTCTATTAATCACAGAACCATAGAACTGTTTGGATTGGAAGGGACATCAAAGATCATCTAGTTCCAACCCCTCTGCCATGGGCAGGGATACCTTTCACTAGAGGTAAAAAATGTTTTCATTATTTTTTATTTATACCTTAGATATGGCAAGAGGTTCCTGGAAGAGATCAAGTTTGCATTTTAGTGAAGAAAAGACATAAGATTCTGTCTCATTTAATCCAGATATAAAGTGAAAGACAACAGGTAGATACAATGTGAGAGGAGGAGGAGGAGGAAGGTGATGGTAATGATTATTGCAGTAAACAGCAGTCAGCAATTACCAAGTCATTGTTTAGCCTTCTATGCACAATATAGTACATCTGTAAGGCTGCTAATCATTATCTTTAGATCTGTCTTTACTTTCTGTAAAGTAGCAATGTTCTTTACAGGTACTTGGAAAAGGATTTTCCCCAGTGGAGAAACATAGAAAAATTTATATTGTGTCCGTATGTAAAAATATAAAAATAATTCACATATTTCAACATATTGGGGCCTGAAAGGGCCAAGCAGATTATCTAGCCTGACCTCTCATACACATCAGGCAATCTATTTTCTTTTAATTATCTTTTTATTAATCAAAATAAGCTATTTGAATGAATGCAGAGAGTCATCTTGCCTTGATCCAGAAAAATTGGTACATGAAGTATCCTTCAATTGCTTTTGCTAGTTTTTTATTCTGGCTAGCTACCCTGACTGCTAAATACTTTGCTATCTTCATAGTTTAAGTTTATCTGGCTTCATTTGCCAGTCATTAGTTGTAGTTATGATCTATTCCTTTAGATTTAAATGTTCATTGACAGCTGGAATCATCTTCCAGGAAGCTAGTTCAGGGCACTTCTCAACCAGCTTTTACATAAATAAAGTTTCTCAGCTCAAAACACTTTTTTCATCTTCTGGATAAATTTTCATTTTTTTTTTTTTTTATATCTCTTCAGTCTTTGGACAGCTTTTCCCCCAACAACGACACAAGAACAGGATACAATAATCCAGCATCCTTTCAACCTATGTTACTCAGACACATAACCACCTCCTCATGCCATGCCCTGTACCTATCTTGTTGCTTATATGCCAAGGAGGGCTTTAGTCCTTTTTGCCATGGCATCATATATGCAATTTTACTTGTTTTTCCACTCTGACTCTTCCTGAGAAACTAGAATCAGGTTACACTGTCCATTTCTCAGTGTGATGTTGCTTATTCTAGATTACAGCACATTTTGCTGTTAAATTACACATCACTTGAGTAAACCCACCTTGCTTTGTCCCCTCCTGATCATTATGGCACATGCTGCCACTTTTCTCAGCAGTAATTGTTTTTCATAGAATCACAGAATGTTTGGGGTTGGAAGGGACCTCTGGAGATCATTTGGTCCAACCTACTTGCTAGAGCAGGTTCTCCTACAGCAGGTTGCAAATGATCATGTCTAGACAGATTGTGAATACCTCCACAGAGGCAAAACTCTGCAGCTTCTCTGGGCATCCTGGTCAGTGGTCTGCATCCTCATAGTACCGAAGTTTTTCCTTTTGTCGAGATGGAACTTCATGTATTTCAGTTTGTTCCTGTTGCCCCTTGTCCAGTCACTGGGTACCGCTGAAAAGAGTCTGGCCCCATCATCTTGGCACCTGTCCTTAAGATATTTGTGTGCGTTGATAAGACCCCCTCTCAGGCATCTTTTCTCCAGGTTAAACAGACCCAGCACCCTCCACATTAACTCATAAGAAAGATGCCCCAGTGCCCTGATCATTACTGTACCCCTCCATTGCACCCTCTCCAGTATTTCCTTGTCTTTCTTGAACTGAGGAGCTCAGAACTGGACACAGCACTCCAGATGCAGCCTCACCAGGGCAGAGTAGAGGGGGAGGATTACCTCCCTTGACCTGTTGGACACACTCTTCCTGATGCACCCCAAGATATATTTTTTTATTTCCAGGTCATTGAGAAAAAATATTAGTATCTTTAGACTTATAGACATTGCCTTGAATTAATATTAGAAATAATTTGATGTTTCACATTAACATCTACTCTATCAGATCTGCCAATACATCACTCTTAGTATGTTCAAGATCTACTCAATTTGCATTGTTTTGTGCTAAGCTTTAAAGAGTGATTTATGGTATTGTGGTGTTTATCAGGTGTTTAAATACACTATGACAATCACATTATTACATTTGACAGTCCAATATTTAATTTCATAAAGAACATGTCCAAGTTATAACTGGCAACAGTAATACACAATTTCCCTTGGGTTTACTTGTTCAAACATTAAGAAAGTATATAAACAACATAGATCCAAATAAGGTCTCTGTGATGATACACACAGAGTATGTCCTTTTGACAGTGTGAACTTAAAATGAATGAAAACATAGCTTTTTTCTTTAGATAACAGTCTATATATTTGAAGCTCAAACACACAAAACCACAAACGGATAATGATTATGTGGCTAAACACACCACAGTTGGCTGGGGAAAATGTCAGGAACTTCTTAGTGAGAGGGGAATAGCTAAAGCTGAAAACCCTGGAAGCTGATTTTCTCAGATTTTCTATAAATACAACTGCTCTGTTCTGTGTTTGAACATTTTGGATTAGTAGCTACAATTCTCTAACTTCTGCATTTATTTGTCTGAAGAAGGTAGGTGCTGGAAAAGCGGAGAGGTTGAATATAACTGTTTCTTCTGGGTTTTGTACTCTGTGCTGAGGTCCTGCCATGAACAGATTCCAGCAGGGAACTAACATTTCAGTATCAAGACTTAGGACCCGATTCAAGTTACAGTCCAGTCTACTACAGAATGAAATCAGTTGCACTTCAGACTTCTGCAATCTCCTCTCATCTGTAGAGATCACAACCCTATCCTCTTTCATTTCTTTTTTGGGGGTTTTATCCTCAACCTTTGGGGGTTGAGAAGAGGAATAACGGAGCTTTTCCAGGCCCTCGATCTGTGTGCAGCTCCAGCATATATCTCTTGCTTTCCTTGTTTTCCTCTGAACCAAGAGGAAAAGTCTTTCTATTGAAATGCTAATGGAGGAACAAACTGTATAATAAGACTGCATCCCCTTTGGGCCTACATGTAATTTACACATAAAATGAAATTGCACATGGCCTTGTTTCACAGCATATTTGTTTAATTATCTTTCTTAAAAGCTTATTTCAATTAATTTTCAATATTTAAAAAAGGAATAAAAATGCCGATTTATCTGTGTACCTGATAATTAAGTACAGTTTGGGGAATAATTACATTATCTAATAGCAGAAATTTGTCCAGCTCTAATAACTGGCAGTTTTCAACAGTTCTGCTTGCTTTCTTCTTAACTACTCTAATTCAAAAGAAGTTTGCATTCTGCATGTGTCAGTCAGTCCTCACTCATCACACCTCACACTGAGGAGTTGACCAAAATGGCTCTCCCTTTCCTGACAATGAGTCAGAAAAGAGTGGACAGATGCAGGCTAGTTTGAATCTTTCCAAGAGGGTAATTTATGCAGTTCTGGTATATACCAGTAAAAGTACAACCAATAGAGCTAAGAGAGTATTAAGTTTAATATGAGCTCTCATTGGCTTTAGGAAAACCCAGTCTGACATACTGTGTTGAATTCTGATGATCTTTTTCCAAGAGCCCTGGAACACCCTTGTTCAATTGCGGTGGGAACAGATGCAGAGCAGAGCTATTCAAGAGCTAATCACATGACAGCATATTGGGGTGGGGGTAAAGTTGTTTAGCATAGTCAAGAAAGTACCAAGAAAGATAGAATTGTCTGAAAATATATGTTGCTGGGATTAGCACCAAAAGATAAAAAACTCTAAAACAATGAGGTTCAAATAACACCTTTTGTGCCAAAACCAGCCTGCTGATTTTTCCACTGAGGAGGTAAGGAACAGCTATTTGTCCAAGAAGTCCTGTCTGGGCATCCATTTCCTTCCTTCTCTACATAAGTTGCCTAAAAGTGGCCATTATGTGTTGGTACAGTGCTGTGAAGGGGCTGAGGAGGTATTCTCCTGTAGGTAAGATACGTGATTCCTCATGGTCTCAAGGGGCTACAATTGCATCAGCTCACTGTAAACGGGGAAGCCCCAGTTCTGAGATCCAGCTGCAGCAATCTTATTTGAACTAAAGGGATACAGCAAATAGGATGAGCAAAAGCAGCTTGGTGTTTTGAGGTAAATAAATGAAATTACCTCATTGAGATGTCTGGACATAGCTAATATTGACTACTATTTGCATACTACAGGCCAGAACAAGAAGCGTTGGTTCATCAAGAACTCATTTAAGGCACGGTATGAACCAGCAGTACTAGAATGGACTCTGCACTGCTGTAGGCCCCACTTCCACAGGAGGAGCTGGAACTTTATCATATGGGCCAGACATGCAACAGCAAAGATCTTTTCTATCTCCATAAACATAATTGCTCCTGTACTGCTTAGCCACCAAATGATTATGCTGGAGTGTTGGAACTGTTTTGTCATTTAACTGATTTAGTAAACAGCTGACAGAAAGTTTTACCTAACTTCATTTAGGGAGAAGATTTTCTACCTATAAAAGCTGTGATGCTCTGTTTCTGAAGCTGAACTAGAGGCAGTAAGATGGAAAGCAGTCATGTCATGTATTTCACCAATGTCAGGGCTGAGTAAGAGCTGATATGTGCAATCAGAATGGTAGGGGAAAAGATAACTAGAAAGCATTAATCAAAATTCTTCTGAGTCAGTTTTTCCAATGCCATTATTATTAGTCACCGTTTTTAGTCTCTGTTGCTGACTCATGTTAGGAATGCAAGGGGGACAAATGGGGTTTCAGGTCAAGAACTTGCCAACTGCCTTACGAGGTAAAGATCAGGTTTTATTCAAACTGCAAGCATCTGAAGGCAAAGCTTAGTTTCTCAGCTAATGCTCCCCACTCCCCAACGATACAAGGTTTCTCTCAGCCTGCAGCCCTGGTAGAAGAAATGGCAGTCTAATAAAAGTTGAGAAATTCATTTAAAGCTTTCTTTGCACTTTTTTTCTGCTTCTTTCTCTGCTTCTGGCTTATATCACCTCACCTTGTAGTTAATCAGACTAGTGCTGACAATTAGGCTGGTTAACACTTTCCTTTCAGAAGGCTTGTTCTCCAATTAGACTGCCTGCCCCATTCCAGACAGCCAACAGATAACGGGACTGTTTCCTGTGTTTAGTCCCAACGGCATCTGCAGGGACACCTGTCAACAAAGTGTAGAGCTTTTAACCCCTTAACTTTCAAAGCACTTTAGCAAACTGCACCATAAACCAGCTTGATTTATAGTTAAAATAGGAACTTTTTTTTTTTTTTTTTTTTGCATGTTTGGGTGTTTTTGTTGTTAGCTTTTTAGCTGCTTCTTTTTAAAGGAATTAAACTTCCAGCTAAGCAGCTAGTAGGAGTCACAAAAGTGCCTGTTCAAAGTTTATTATAGCAATTGTTTGTTATCAAGTGGACGTTAAATACTTAAAAACTTAGGCATGCAACTACAACTTTAGCTACCTACATATGTGGAAAAATTAACTTGGAATGATTTCTGTGCAACTGAACACCCATAATCTATATTCAGTTGCTGGACCTGAAAGACCAGTTACATTTATTTCTTAAAAACATATACATTCCTCTTTATTAAATGTTCATTGATGAATCAAAAGTTTCTGTTGCACCCAGAAAACCGTACAAATCTGAGATCCTTTTTCTGCCCCAAGAACCATCTCTTGTTATTTTATGCTTTAAAGAATGCCATTATAACCCGCAGAAGCAGTAAACATGAAAGGTTGAAATAGATGATTAGCTGTATATTATGCTGCTTCCCTTGCTGGTCCTGTAATGGAAGCTCTGTATGATTACAGTTGTAGTACAACTAAATTGTAATACTATCTTGACATATCATACATGCAGTTCCATTGCAAATCATTTACTGCCTTTGCTTTGCATAAGTTCTCACTGGCTAAGGTCTTAATTCTGATTGCAGACATTCTCCATACAGTCAAAAACCCTCACAAGGGTGCATTGTGTTTTCTCCGTGCTGATTGCTCTCCATTAATTTGATATGTGAATTCTGGCTTAGCGCAGTATAGGACCATAAGGTATATGATGATGATGTGGACTTGAGAAGTGTTTCATAGACAGTGGGCAGTAAACTTTAGTTGCGTCAAAAAGTAGACCCAGACTAGGGCCATGGCACCAAAACTACTCTGAGGGGCATGCTGTACATAACATGGCTTGATTTTCAGGTTTGTTTCTATTTGGACATATTAACACTAACAGTCAATGGAATCCATGATTGCTGATGGCATAAGAGTGGATGTGTGGACTGAGGGGTCATGAGCAGTGACTGTAGTTTTTATTATAGCACTACAGTCTACAGTTTGTCAGTGAAATGGCTAGATGTCAGATGATACCTGTGAAACGCAAAAATGCTTAGCTTCATTCTTTAGCTGGTATCCATACTATCCAGTTAGCAAGACCACTCCTCCTGCTGAAGGGCAAGCTTCTGACTAAGTATTTAGAGCCTTATTAAAATAAAAGAATTTCTGAAAAACACCTACAAAAATCAGTATTTTTCAAATCAAAGTTTAGCAATGTTTATTTTATTCTTTACCATACTTCCCTCTTGCTACATACCCGGGGGCCATTTATTATGGAAATAATCACAGAAGCTATTGATAATACTACCATACAATCATCAGTTGTTTTCCATGCTGCTGGAGACTTTATGGTTCACTTTCACAAAGATTTAATTGAAGAGCACTGCTGAGGAAGACAAAATAGACACTCCTTAGCTTGGTTTGATGAGTTGAAGCTTCGGTGATTCTTTTGTGGAATACTAACAATAGCAAGAATACCATTTTGAACAAATTAAAATTAAGAACAGCTACTCTGCTGTCTCTCAGTGGGTTAGCTCCTAAGTTATGTTTGGTTGAAAATGATATTATGATCTCGGCTTTTGTTAAAAGTAAAAAATTAATGATTGTTTTGACTCTTACAACTATGCAGTGTCAAATGTCCATCTAAATGACGTTGACTTCATTAGCTTCCAGAAAAATGAAATTTCTTCCAAAGCAGACTCTTTCTTAACACCTCTGTAATTTAGCTTTGTTCTTTAGGAATTGAGTCACTGCTGACAGGTTTCAGTAGACATTGTGTGCAACTTTCGACTTTGGTAACACATAGTTAATATGGTATAGAGAAAAATAGGCCTATACTCCCTGGCATCAAACAAGAATGTATGATCTTTCTCTTTTTCAAACAGCTATTCCTGTCCAACTCTACTGCAGAGTGGCAGATGAGTACAGAGAGGACAGCACAGAAAAGTAGGGATGAAGGGATGATGGGATTGCAGAAGTATGTGACAACACAGAGAATATCAAGAGTACTGTAGAAGCTGAAAGCAAGGGGAAGAACTCTGAGGTACGGAGATGGGGAAAGAGTATTATGGAGAGGCGGTCAAAGATGTCATGCTCAAATATCTTTTTCCTAAGACAATGGTGTTTTTGACAGAACAGCAATTTTTGTGTGAAGATTTGTCATTTGGGGACACATATTTCTGACATATTTCAACAAAACAAACTACAGAAATTTTGATATCTAAAAATGTGAGCAAATTTTTTTCTCTGCAAGACAGTTTTAAGGAGATAACATAATTCTTGGGTCTTTTTTATGGGAATAAAAGACTTTTCTCTTTAAAATAATTTCTTTGGTATTAGGATGAAAACAGAAAGGGGAAGGGTGCTAAAAAGATGAACAAAAAGGACAGAGCTGAAAAGGAAAATATGAAAAAAAAGAAGTGACACAGAATATGTCTGAGAGAATTTTAATGGACAGGGAAATGATCAATGTGAACAAATAACAAGAAGGCAAGAAAAGTAAATAAATGGAAAAAAAAATTGGTGCAAAAACATATGGGCAAAAAGACATTTTTCTCATGACTCCTGGTAAGGATAGTAGAAGATTTGGTTTTGTCACTTTAAGTCTGCCAAGAAACTCATACTGTTTCAGCTAATCTTTTAATTGTTTTCCTCTAATTTATGCTTTTCTTAATGGAGTCATCTTTGAAATCAACGGAAAGAGTTAATATCTGCATATCAAATCACAGGAAGAAAGCAGGTGTCATTCTGTCTGTAAAGCTGAGGCACAGCTGGGGTGCAGTGTATGACCACCCTGTTGAGGGATGTGGGTTTTAGCATGGCCTTCAAAACTGTAGACTGCATTGCAAGATGAGGTGCGGGAAGACAGGTGCCGAGCAGTTGCAAGCCTGGGGGAAATCCTGGAGCTGAGGATGGGATTTTTTTATTTTGCTCACAAGTTTTTACTGGCCAATATTTCTCAGCTTCACCATGCTTTGCCTCACAGTATTTATGGTGCTGACACTTGTCTGTGCCTTTCCCTTTTGTTTTGCCTGAGAACCCCATTGCTATAACTCATGCCCCTTTCAGCTCTCCTTTCTCTGTGCCAGTTCTCCTTTGCTACCGCAGTTCTGATCCCACCTCTGTGCTTTTCAGCAGCACTCAGAAGCTCCTCTGAGCCAGAGTTCAAAGGAAAACTCAGAGAAGAAAGGCTACCCAGGGCCATGAATTTGCAGGCTTAAGCCCGGTTTTTAGCTCCTATCAGGATTTATTTTATAATGTCAATGTGTTATACCAGCACAATCCTTTCCTCAGTCTTCTGAATAAACCATCTCAGAGTAGTTTAAAGGTAAAAGCCTACATCCAGTGTTTAGAGGAACTCCTGTAAGACACTCATTTGTGCTCTAAAAAAATAGGAAATTATGTTGTTAACAGCTACAATGAAAAAATGAAAGAGGAGACTAAGCACTTCTCCTAGTTGAAAACTTCTGCTGTACACAGCAGCAAAATGAAGACTACAACACAAGGGAGGAGCCACTGTAATTGTCTTTTGCTGTGATCTCTAGATTTTTGATTGAAAGGATCATGTCTGGGGTTCTATGCTCGTTCTTTTCTCATAAGCTCTCAGTACTTAGAAGTCTTTTCTTCCACTCTTAATTTGCCTGGAGCAAGGCTTTTATCTAGACTTTTAGCCAAGAGGCACCTGCTGAAATATTCATTGGTAGAAATTGTGCCATGGGTGTTTTTCCCCATTTGTCCAGTTCTATGTCATTAAAATAAGGTTGAGTGCAATGAAAATAGGATTTGACATAGAAGAATGCCATTCTCTCAAAAACTTTATATAATAGGCAATTAACCCTTTTCAGTGCAAGAATTGAAATACTCAAGATTGCTGAATAGTAGCCTCACACAATGGCCCTTTTGCACCACATCAAAATGGAATTGAATATTATATAACTTTCCTTTGTGGAAGAATAAAATTTTCATCTGCCATCTTTTATAAGGATGTTTTAAAGATTTTGATATTGTATTTTAATACTGATCTCTACCTAAACATGATGGTCATTTAAGAAAAAGCAAAAAACACAAGCCTTTAAATCTTATAATGTGTACCTAAAGTCCCTTCTGCTTTCCTTCCTGCCTGCTCATAATACTCAGTTGATCATATGAAATGATTCAAAAAATATTTTTTGTTTGGATTTTGATCTGGGAATGAAAATAGAAGTATTCAAAAGTCTCAAAGGATAAAAAATTAAATTGAATCAAAGAGAACCCCATTATACACAATTAAACCTTGGATGGTTTTGACCTTATAAAAAGCTGGCCTCAAAGCTCATCTGTTAACGTTGCTTTGAGCGTGGTCAGGTGAACTTTGGGTGAACTCTGTAGGTACCTTCTGATCAAAATCATTCTGTGATTCTATTTTATTATTCTAATGGAGGCAGATACTTAATTTACAGACAGGAGTAATTTTTTTAAAAAACAGAGTTTAAGTTGAATCAGTTTTTCAACAGCAGGAGGTAAAACAAAAGTCTCCAGTTTGATATTATTTCACCCTGTGTTTGAGGGGCTAATCCTAGGCCTGATCTGAGAGTCTTCCCAAGAATGCAAATCCAATTACATAGAAGATATTTTCTTGTAGACATACTGGAAATTTCTTTGCATTTACTTGCAAGGTTCCTGTCAGATTTTGTTATCTGATAACACAGACATAATACTTTAACAATTTTTCTCTTCTCTAAAGATCTCAAAGTACACGAAGAACAGTCAGAAATTAAATCATGTAAAGCTCTTTTAAAATGGAGAAATATTTCATTGTTGCCATGTATCAGTATAAAAACAGACACAAAGAAATCAAGCCATTTTCTCAAGATGTTGTAATGAAAATAATGGGCAATTACAGTTGTGCATCTAAATTGTATTACAAACAGCTTGCAGCCTGTGTGTTACAAAGGCTGGAACAGTTTCATATGGTATCTCTTTTCCTCCTTGGCTATCACAATTCTGGACTGTATAGTAAAAACTTTATTTGCTTAGGTAAGTGTTCACAAAACTTCTACAACTCAATGACAAGAATTTTTTTTTCTCTTAGAAATGCTTATTTGTTTAAGTTGCATTTTTAAAAAAGTTTTAGATATATACTTTTATTTATCCTTATGCAGCATACTTTCTAACGTGCTTTAAAAAAAAAAATTAAGTCCAGGATTTAAATGTTTTAAAATTAAGCAAGAGAGGCAATTAGATACTTGTTGGCATTTGGCTGATGGGAAGAAATATAGACCCATAAGAGATAATCCCTGGGTATCTGCAATCTTCCCTAGATAGTATCTGGAGGGATCTATAAATAGATAGATGAATGGATAAATGGAAGACACTGTTGAATGCCTCAAGGTCTCTAAAGTGAAACACTTCCGTGCCTCAGTTAGAAATTTCCAGATCACAGTTCCAGTAATTCAGTGCTATCTGAGTCCTTTGTCAGTCTCTGATGTTCCTTTTTGAATTTGACCGCAAGATTTCTCAGAGTAGAGATGGAGACCTGAATCAGGAGCTTTGAGGTCCACGCATGCAAACTTCGTGGGAGCGCTGCAGTGCATGCTCTGCACTGTTAGGCACAGACACCGTCCATGCTCTGTCCTGCTTTATTCCAAAAGGAAGTAAGTACAGGGAGAGATCCAAAAGCCAGAGTCCAAAAGCTTTTGATTTTTTTTTCAGCCCTTACCAAGCTAGGAATGATAAATTTGGCATGAAGCCTCTAACCTTTTGGACTGCCAAATACAGAGAGAAAAAATTGCAACAACTTCAGTTGCTTCAGATTTTTCCTAAGAGGCATGAGAGGAGAACTTGGCATTCTAAGAGTAGTGTGCTAGGTTTCCCCTTTTTGGCAACGTAAGACTCTATTCCAATCTTTCTACAGTTAAAATCCTGAGAAAGGGCCTTGTCAGCCGGACCTTGAGTCCTATCACAAGGCTGTACATGTATCACCAAACTGCTCTCAGGTACCTTAAGAGTACATCTGGAGATATTTTACTGAAGTCAGTGGCTGTGATTCCAGCTTTACAGCAACACTGGCAGCAAATTTTGGCCTTTGGCTGCTTTTTTATTCAGACTTTTCTCACTGCATAGTAGCATATGTGCTATTTCAAAAGAAAAAAAGTCATAATGTTACCATGATAGAAGCACAAGTGAAGCCAAGGGTTTTAGAGAACAGTTCTTGATTAGATCAAAATTGCTTAAGACAAGACTGACTGCTTCATTGACTTAATGCAGCTGCAGGATCTGAAAGTTTCTGACGGAAACAGTACCGGTGCTCTCTACAGCCTCCTTTAAAACCAGTCTCCTACATTCAAAAAAAAAACAACAAAAAAAAGAAAGTAAGGAATGAACTACGAGAAACTGCAGTAAATGAGAAGCAGAGTTTTAATGGATAAATGCAAAAATATTTTTATAAAGCAAAGCAAATAACCTGATAACTGCTTAACACCACTGAACATCAGTCAGAAAATTATAATCTAATAAAAAGGCAGTTGACATAATTGGTAAATGAACTTTCTCTACTACTCGACTGTACTCTGTCCAACCTGATGTGGTAGTAGTAGAATAAGCTTCACTTAACCCTCAGACTGGAAGGATTAGGAGTTAAATACAGCAATTCTGATTATGATAAATAAAAAGAGATGAAGAGTAGCAATAAACTACTTTGCATCCCAAGAGTATGAAAACATTTAAAGTTTATGGATCTGGCACAAGAAAGAATGATCATGATTACAGCTGGATTGCATTTCAGTATTTAAATTGTGATCTTTGATTGGACACAGTTTTTTCTAACTGGAAAAGCAAATGCATTCCAACTTTTTTTTTGGTGTCAATTCACTCACTAACCAATTGAGCAATGACTTGTCCAAATATACTCCCAATATTCAGCATGAATTTGCTGGTTGTGGTCAATTCTCCCACCAGTGCATTTGGATATGCAGATATGGGATATGCAGACCTTCAGAACGAATTAATTTAAAACTCCAAGTGAATATTCACGAGGCTGTTCTGCGATAACATCCACTCATATTAAAGATATAGATCCCTTTTGGATGGTTGCAGGAATTCCATGTGTTGTATGGGTCTGCTTGGGAGAAAAAAAAGAAATTTTTTTCTGTCCCTACACCTCAGCCTCTAAAATGGCCTCTTGGGAGCACATGGTGTATACATAGGCAGGTACATACCACAAAGACTTTCTGACATTTTTAACCTCCTTCTTTCCATCTTGTACTAACAAATTCACCTGAAAAAAACTTACTTTTTAATGGTTTCTAATGTCCTTTAATTTTTCATCCTAACAATGACAAACAATGAATGGCAACAAGGAGAAAAGTTGCTTCAATACTGATGTTATTTACTGTCCCTGTTATAATAAACTCAAAGAGTAATTAGATAAAACACACACTATTACTATTAGTGTAGCTGTGGAAAAAATGTTCACTATTACACCCCAAATTCTGTCACATATTGCACTGACTCAAAAGCCATCAAATCGTTTTGGTCTTGAAAACTGAACTAGAAATTGTCTTTAGCCGACTATTTCTAATACTTTCATTTACACTGAAGAAGTTTCCACTAAATTTTTAGTACATCTCCAAGCAGACAGTTCTTAAATATTGCAAAAATAATGATTGTTTTTTAAAAAATGCCCTATATTCAATGGCATTAAATGAGTTGTTTTTCTGATATAGATCAAATTTTGCATTCATAGTTCTCTCAGGTTTGTTATTTCCAAGAACTGAAGTGATTCCCTGTCACAGATACAGTTTGTCCTTCCTACTCACTGATATCTTTAAGGCAGATAGAATATAGGATCAATACAATACCTACACTTACCCCTGAAATTAGAAACAACTTTCTATAGACATGGGAATTTCACATGAGTTGATAGAAGTACAATAGAAACATCATATGCCACTTCCTTTACACAAAGACATTGAGACAAAAAACCCAAACCCACACACACTCCTAAAAAAAATGAAGATAGGAGGGTACTATTAGTTAGTGTCCAGTTTTGAGGTTCCATCAGAAACTGGATAGAGAGGAGAACAACAGCACATCTGAAAAATTGCTGAGATCACAGAGTCTGTAGGTGATTACTTGACATGCTTGGGTTCTTCAGCAACTTACATCTGTGTTATCCTCACAGAGAGTGAGGATAACAGCTCTCATTTGTACTGAGAGAGTTATTTGTGGAAAACCTGGGCACTACTGTCTTGCTGATCAGCCCTGAAAGTGTGAGGACTTCTCTTTCATTAAGTTAAACTAGACTAAAAACCTTCTTAAGGTCAAGATCAGGTTCACGGAGAAAGAAATCTTACAGAGTTACTATCAAGTCACCGTTATCTTTTCTAGGGATGGAAAAACCTGTACAAATCCTTTTATCATGTAGAAGTGGCCACAGAAAATTACAAATATTTCCCCACTTCCTTTTCCTGAAAATCCCTGTGGATTTTTCTTTATCCATTTGAATTCATAGATAGTACTTCTCTAAAGTAGCAAAGATTTATTTAACTATTTTGTGCTTAAATATGGAGCTGAAAACCCTAATAGCAATTTAATTTGACTAAATACTTACATACTTTATGGTCAATCATCCAGATCTTTTACAAGGTTCCTTGGCTTTGGAATTACTAATCTCAAATGGTACTATATATGAGCCTTGTCTGACATGACATATTCTGAAAGAGACTGTGGAACGATCGCTTAGAGATGAGAACCTTGCTACAGTTTTAGTGAACCAAAGCTAAGAGGCAAATTATTCAATTATAGTAAATTTACAGTAGCTTAATATCTGATAGAAGTGGTTCTTCTATCATCAGAGCATCATATTGAAAACCCTTGAGCAGCAAAATAGCTCCAGAAATGCCAAGGATGTTTTAGACACTTATTAAGAAAATTCATCTGTCTTGATTTTTTTATGAACACTTTGGCTTTTTGTACAGTAATGGCTATGGAGACATTTTTGGTTAGTGCAGTGATGTACCAATTTACCTTGGATAGCAATGCACTAGAGGGGACGAGAGAGTGGTATTAGTGCAGGTAGGTTATGGTAGAAGCTGTGGCTCCATAATTAACCCATGGGCTGTAAGTGCTCTGGGCAATACCTGTAGAAGCATCTATTGTAAAGAATTCCACTCTCCTCTTTCAGTATAATATATTGAGAAGTCAATATAATATGTTGAGAAGGGAGGGAATGGTGTCAGTCACGATTTTTTCCCCAAAGTGCACCTCAGGTCACTGTAATTTTTTCCAGTCTGTTATATGGCTGCCCCTATAGGTCTGACCAAGTGAGACAGGAGTCTGATAGCGAAGTCAATCAAGAGAAATAGTTGGGCAAGTGGTACAGGTTCATGAATTTGAGAACACTGAAGCTTACAACAAGATTTCAAAGGTCCCTCTTTTAAATATCAGTGATTTGTCAGTCTTCTTCTGAAGCAATATATTAGGCTTATATTCAACATTTGATTTAATGATTGTATAAATACAAGAGTAACAGATTGCAGTGTCTTTCAGCTCACCAATTTATTCTATATTCAGCAATCCAGATGCTTATTTTCCAAAATGGAGGATATCATCATGTACAGTTTCAGTGGTAATGCAGTTATAGCACATATATCCCAGAAAACCTTGTACAGGGTAACTACAGCTGCTGGTGACAAAGTTGTGAACATCACTTTACTCTAAGGATCATCTCTCAAGTCACTTGCTATTTTTACTATGGAAACTAAAGAAGATCTACGAATGCTCAGGAAAATCCATCATCCTGGGCTTAGATGAAAATATTTATTTACCAGTACTAATTTCTGCTCACCCTCAGACTTAGAATTGGACAAATGGTCAGATCTTTCTTCTTCTCCCTTTGAATGTTCTAAAAAAAGTTTAGGAAAAGTTTGTGAAAACCAGTATTCTATGTTCAGTACTTTAAGTGAAAGGATAATGCATGAGTGAGTACGATAAAGATGGATTTTTTCATAATACGTGCATCAAGCTGTTCTTTGGGGACTTATTTGCAGTTAGGAGTGTACAAAGATTGCTAAGAGGCAACTACAAAAATCCTAATTTTCTTTTTTTTTTTTTTTTTTGTTTTACTTCGGATTCCTAAATTACTCTTGATTCATATCAGCAGCAACCAATCAGCATCAGCAAATGATGCCTAGAGTGCTTAGTTAGGAACTAACTCTGTGTTATATTTGCTTCTGTGACATTTATAGTAAGTTGCATTGCAGTTTCATTTGATTTAGCTACTTATTTATTTTTATTTTAAAGTCTGAATATAGCAGACTATACTTTTGCTATAGTGCAAAAGATATATATGATCTTATTGTTACTGCTATTGTCACTTATTAAGATAATCCTTCACCTTTCTATTTTTCTCATTGTAATGGGCAATTTAAGTCTGACTAAGCAAAAAGATGCCATCCATAAAGTGGATTAAATAGTGTGGGTTTTTTGCCTTTTAACCAAAGAATTGTCAATTTCTTTCAGTTATAGCAGGGCTTAACACTTAGGGTAGCTTGAACCTGCTTTGCATACTGTGAATTCTTACAACAGCAGCATTAATTGTGACAGGGGCTAATTATGATTTCCACCCCCTCTATTCAACTGTTGTTTTTGATGAGTTCAAGAACCTGGAGAGGAAGTTTAACTAAAACCAGATTAAGAAATTAGTCTCCAATTTTGGAAGATAAGGAAGGAGAAGATATAGATTGTGACAGGTACTTCCAAGAGTGTGTGTTTGTGAATGTGGTATGTATATGTTTACACTTTTGTTCTTTTGTGTTCAATACACAACTGTTTGTGGCTTTGTAACTTTCACGTGCGATACATACTGTGACTGCCAGCTGTTCCTTCTAGGTATCCATCTAGACCTAAGTGAAGCTAGGGACACTCTTTCTGGTGGCTTTATTTGATATTAACTTCTATTTTTAATGTACATATGGTGAAAGTTACTATTTTCGCAATATGGAAATAGGGGATGACAATTAACCTCCACCCAGAGTAACCAATTTCTTTTGATCTTTCTCATGTGATATGTAAGCCTTTCTGAAATCAGATGAAATCCTATGGGCCAAAGATGCACATATCTACTGGGGTAGACTGTAATTAAGTAGACTCCATTGTGAAGACTTGAACATACAATCTACATTTGTTATTATTATCCCCACTAGATATTTATGTTGCAGTAACATGTAAGAGCCTCACTCAAAAAATATTGCCTGTTATGTGCCACTCGACTTCCAAATAAGCCAGACTGTTCCAGTTTGCAACATCACACAAAGGTGCAGTGGCATTCATCAGCTGAACTAAGGAGTGAACAGGTCTGTTTAGTACCACTCTTGTGTCCTTATCACTGACAGTGCCTCCTGACATATTTATAAATTATGTTTCTCAGCACGGTGCAACCCAGGTGCCAGGTAAGAAGAACATAACTTTGCAGTCTAATGTAACAAACCACCTTGTCGTGTACCACTGGCTCCTCTGACTGAGAGATGATATTGTTCTTAGTACAGATACTCTGAATTTTCTCTTGTGCTCATCATCTGGCTATGTCCATGTGTTCCATTTAGATTGAAACTCTCTGCAACCATGTTCTGTGTTTGTACAGCACCTACCATGGGATTAGACTCTGATCCCTGATTAGGGGTCCCAAAGCAAGGTGCACTATGAATGAGTGTCTAAAAATAGCACATCAAGGTCAATAATGACAGTGAAAAAAACAAACAAACAAAAATAACCCCAAACAAATTAAAACAGTCTGCAAATAAATTTTAAGTAATAATGACAAATGGTTAAAAACCCCCAACTTAGTATAAAACAGCCAGAACTCTGATTTATTACAGTTCTTATGTACGTGTTTAATAGTATGTATATGAAAAGCCCCAAGATTTCAAGGATACTAGTAATTTACTTAAAAATTAACTTGAACTTAGTCGAATGCAGCCTTAATGAGGACGACTTGGATAGTTTAATGTGCTCAATGAATTAAACACCTGACAGACTAATTATGTCAGCTGGAAGTGTTGATCCCAACTGTAATCATACCAAACTTGTCAAGCTGTTCACAACAGAGGCAACTTGTAGGGTTGTCTGTGCAGTATACATGCAGATATTCAGCCAGAGTTCAACCTGCCTCAAAGTTAGCAAAATTCCATGAATCCTTTGTGTCCACTGACTTGAAGGGGAAGTTTTTCTTGTAACAGGCTCAAAAGATGATGTGTTCTACTTTTGGAGCAAGGAGAGAGTTCCTAAGAATGAAGTTAAAGGGAATTAGTCAAATTGATAGTGGGGAAAAACTTCTAAAAGCGGTAGACTGTAATGAATCCATCACCAGCCAAACTTGTGAGGAAATCATGAAAAGAGATAGTTCCTTCAATTATTAGTTTCATATCAGGATATCAAGACAATGGACATTCTCTCTGGTATGTTTCTCTGAGCAGTGCACTTATTTTAAGAGAGATGTTAGGAAGATGATTTGATGGCAGAATCTTCTGGAGCTTGTAAGTGTTGAAGGAAGTCACTTAAGGTGGTCCAAAGCTATTCCTTTTACATCTCACTTTTGCACACGTAATTTATTCCTTTGGTCAGCACATTTTAACTGTGAATGAGGGAACCATTCAATTCAGGTTATTCTGGGAAAAATCCAAGCATTCACTTCAAACCTGAACAGCTAAACTTTTAACCAGAAGTTCCATAAATTACTGCACAAGGAAAGAGTATGAGATATCTTTTGCTGTCTCAATCTAGACTGTTTCCTTCATGGGAATAACACTGAGGAGTTTCAGTCTTTTTTTCTCCTTTCTTGCTGCTTTTTTATGTTGGTTTTACACTTAATAAGAATCATGGAAGGCAGACCTTCTGCTTTTAGCAAACAATATCACAAATACAGCTTTGGTTTCTACCTGACTTGTTCTTTAATTACAGAAAATTAAATAAAAGAACTTCCCCCCACTCTTCCTGTGTTTGGGAAATGTTCAGACACTCTCTTAAAAGTGCAGAACTTTAGTGCCTTTAGGATATAACAATGCTTTATTTGGATTCAAGTGATTAAAGAGCTAATTTTCTTAGTGGGAGGTTAGTACATTTATACAGAGAAACTGCATTACAGGAATATGGATACATTTGAGTTCCATGGGGGCCCAGGGAATTCCAAATTCCCCTCTCTCTGCTTGTAGCAGCAAAGACCATAAAAAAGAAGGAAAAAAAACCTCTCAGTATTTTGTATCTTCTGAGTCTGGTGTCTTCTATATAGCTGGAGACAGTTACATTCATTTTTCCCTAGGGGACTAACTTTTTCTGAAGTAGTCTGTTTGGTCTTTTTAATTGTAAAGTCATAGAGTTAATTTCCTCTGCATTGATTTTCAAATGATGCTGTAAATGTGAGGTTCAGATTCTGTTTCTATCTAACTGATTTGGTTGCTTAGTACTTCTAAAGAAGTTTGATTTCATCCAAGCTAAAAATTTGAATAAAGCAAAGATCAGAACATAAAATCTGGGAAATACTGCATAGTTTTTTATTGTCCCATAGAATTGTATCCAATAAAATGAAAGGGGCTTTGTAACTCTAATATTTTCTGTTCTATGTACAGAACAGAATTGCAGCAAGTATTTGGAAACATTATTTCTTATTTTTTTGTGCTGTACCTATTTGGTGAATTAAGTGTGATGATGCTGTTCGTTCTCCTGATAAAAAAGCCATCTGAAGGCTTTTCCACAGTATTATCTGGCATGAGAGTTTTAGATGATGAAGGGTATGGTCCCCAGTTGAAAGCCAGGCAGGCATTTCACCCAAGAGGAATTGAAATAACCAATAGGTAATTTGGCCTGGATCTGAGAATTAGTACATTTAGGCTTGCAGCAATGTCACCTTCAGTGATTATTTCTCATTGAATTGGGTTCATCCAAAGGAATACATCTCCAACAGAACTTCTGGTTCATGTATTACCCCCAATACTGAGTTCGAGTGAATGAGTTGTTTGCTGAGTGAAAGGTGTGAACATCTTTAAGCACATGTGGCTTATACACTTGTCTAACCAAAACCAATACTGCTTTTAGTGTGTAGATGGACACAATCACTGCCCAAGCTGAAGTGAAGCGTCTCCTGTCAACCCCTGAAAGTCACATGATACTCCTCTGGCAGTGGAGCCACAGTTGCATACCCTGCACACTCCTTCTGCTGGTGATTCCTGTGGGGTATCCAGGGTGTTGGCACTGCATTTTGGAGAGGAATTTATTCCTCCTTCTGCTGGTGATTCCTGTGGGATATCCAGGGTGTTGGCACTGCATTTTGGAGAGGAATTTATTCCACTGTGATGCAGATAGATGACTGCACCGGATGCCAAATAATGAACTAGAAGGAGATTCCCTCAACAGTAGCTTCCTTTTACTTATCTACCTGCCACTGAAAGACAGTTTTTTTTCCTGACAATATTTCCATTCATTCATGTTTGGGTCCTTTTGCTTTTCTCAAAGTACTGGCATTGGAAGTGATGTATGACAAGTATGTTTTTCAATGCATTTCTCAAGTAATAAATAACTGGTCTTTAATTTTCCATCTAACTGAGTGCTGGGCAGGCCAACTTTGGCTAATTACTGATTAAAGAGCTAAGTGGTGGGTACAATATCCAGGCAAATCAATTGTTTCAATCACAGTCTGAGTTCTACGCTGACTTTATAAGGATCGTTGTATGAAATAAACTCCATTACCTGGAGAAGAGACTAGGAAATACTGTAGATATTTTATATTGTTGTTTAAAAGCTGAGGAGATTAATGTTAGATCCTTTATGTGACACACAACAGTAATCTGGGTTCAGACAGTTGGTTTATTGAAGGGAAACCCTTTTTTTGTCTGCATTCCAGGATTTAAAAGAAAAAATAGAAGCTGGGATTAGAGCCAGACTGAGGAGAAACGATGCAGTCTGTCAGCAAGCCCTCAGGTAACAATATCATAATTTATAAATTCTACCAACAATAGGATAGTAATTAAAGATGTAAGTTTCCCCTTTCCTGTCTCTATTTTCAGCAAAACAGATTTCAGAATGCAAAACTGTTTGTGTGTGTCCCAAAGCAAGGATTTAAACCAAACCCAAAAAAATGTCTCCAAAAAAACCCAAAGAATCGAACCATACACAACTGCTCCATTTTTGCTTCTGTTTTGACTTGCTCTTCTTATTACTTATGCTGTAATAGGCTGGTGGCATGTTGGACTTTCTGACTTGTTCTGCTGCATGATCCAGAATTACTTTCTTAAAAAGTCAAGTTGGAGCATTTTGTGATTTGTTTTGATTTAAAATGAGGAGGAGCACACTGGCCCAGATCTTGTTTTGTTCCTTAGAGTTTGTGAATTTGCCCTGATGAGTTCCATCCTTGCTGTATCTAGTGTTTGGACCATTAATTCAAATAGCTTGGGCTGAATGAGCAAAGAATGGGGCTACATGTGGGGAACAGAAATAGTTGGATGGGTATAACAAGACCTGCTTCCCCAAATTACAGCAACCCTGATAATTTCATACTCTGACTGTGTAGGATCATGTTGAATAATACAGTGAATTTATTGTTGGCAAATGCTGACGTTTTAGTGGCAAACAAGAACCACATCATTTTTCTTGGCACTAATTAGAGTCTTTTCAATGCCTATCTACTTTCTACCTATTTAATTTGTAAAGCCCTTGAATTGTGGACATTATTTTATGTAACGTTTCTACAGTGCCCAGCACAATGGGGCACTATTTGTGATTGGGAATGAGGTGGTAGAGCAATAATAAAACCAATAATATTAGTAATAATAAATTAATGATACCAGTTTGTACTGTGATCTTGTCAGCACTCATGAGTTAAGCAGTGTTGGACTAGTCTGATAGTTAGATGGCAGGCTGTCAGGGAACACTTCTGTTTAGCAGATGGTACTGAACAAGTGCCCAGGCATGGTAGTAGGACATTGTGTTGTACCAGGTTCCACCAGACATAAAACTGAGGTCTTGACCACTTACAGCCATAAACGTGAAATGCTATATAAAATAAGTACACCAACACAAGGCTTGACTGCAGTGCCAACTAGAATCTGCAAAAAGATTTCTTCTGACTGTTGGTTGCTGAATCTGATCAATATTGGCCGAATCAATCTTTGAGACTCTCTCTGCTAGATCTCCTTCTGTTGTGTCCCCGGGTAAGGTTCTTTTTCACCTTGCACGTTACATCATTTAGCAATGCTGCCCTGTGTGCCACTCCGGGTTTTTTAATATGAATGGTGTTGTCTCCCTATGTACAGACCTGACAGATAGCTAAACAGTACAATGTTCTTATGGCCTCCATACCTAGGAATTGGCCTTCTAGCTTTCCTTGGGGACATGCTGAATTTGAACTATCAAGGTATTTGAAATGGATTTGTGACTAAAAAAATGTATATTTTTATATATATAGGAGGGAATAATTTTTTTACATAGGAGGGAAGTGGTGTATTTGATTTTAACTTTCCTATCTTCAACTATAATTGTTGATAGTAATTTCAGTGGCTTCATTTGCTTTACTTCTCTTTTACTGAACATCTCACGAAGAAAGAATCAATGAGGATAAAAAGTTGGATGGTCTTTACAAACATATCTCCTTTTTCTTAGAAAATTCTCCTTTTTTTTTCTCTTTCACACCAAAGGAAGAAAATCCAATTTTAAGGTCAGTTTGTTTTTCTTCTTTAGGACTTAACAAACAGTTCAGGAAAGAATTCAGATGTACCTAAACTTATATCCTGATCATGTAGCGTGGACTGAACCTAAGCAGATGAGTAAGGGCTGTTTGGATTTACTACGCTGTTTCTTCGGTGACACACTTGATGACCTAAGTGTGACTGATTAGTTTACCTGAAGTGTGACTTGTTAGTCCTCAATTTAGGAACAACTGCACACAGCCACTATGATTTCCTCTGACCAGCACATCCTGCAAAACTTCTGTGCCGTGCAAATCACTCACATAAAAACCAAGTAAGTATCAAAATACGTCTAGTATTTCCTTGTTCATGTGACTGTCTTTTCTGCTTTCATAGCCTGCAGGCAACATCCTTCAGGACTCATATATATGTCTTTTCCTGAGTTAAAGAAAAAAATACTAATGATTTTATTGGACAGTCCTTGCAATCATTACTACAGTGATAGTACAAAAAGTTATCTGAAAACTGACACTCTCTTAGACCCACTTGTTTTGCTAATCTCACTTAGCCCAGCTGCTTAGCCTTTATGTAATACCAAATATTTGAATTTAGGAAAAATGAGGAATGAATAGGAATGTGTGTTGGTTAATGAAACAAAATCCTAAACAAATAATGTCACAGGTTGTAATTATTTAAAGCTCCAAAAGATTTCTGGGAAGGCAATGAAATAAAAAATAATAGGTGAATTCATGAGCACTGCCATCACCATGAATACCACCATGACCTCATCGACCTTCTTTCCAAACAGTGCTACTTACTCATTTTGGGATTCAGTTCACAGTTGCTCTCCTGGCCTTTAATGGAAGTGAATGACTTTGGGGTATAAGCAGGGCATGATTATAATACCATAATGAACTACTTCCTGCATCTGTATCCCTTACCTTGTACTAGAGGGAATTAGAATGACCTCAGCTGTATGTCATAGGCTGTTAGCAGTGAGCCCAGGTACGTGAGGATGAGCTTAGTCTGAACATGGGAATATGTAGTGAACTGGGGGCTGGATCCATAAAAGGACTTAGGTCATGCAACATGCAATTTTTAGGTGCCTAGCAGCTTAGGGAAATTCGCAGTCCGAAGTGTTGCAGGCAACACGTGAAATGCAAGGAGTGAGGAACCTACAGATGAATCCGTGAAAACCAGGATGCTTTAGGCATCTCATAAAACACATACCAGACAAGAAGCTGATTTCTTCTCTCACGGACCAGGGGTCTCCTGAGATTCCTAATCACAGTGGATCTGGGCACCTAGCTCTGAGTTAGGCTCTCTTTGTAAGGAGTCATGTATAGGAAGAAATACACCTTCAACCCAAGCACTTGCTTTCAGACTGCTCTCCAGAAAGTCAGAGAGCAGTTTTAAATTTTTTAACTTCTTTGATCTGCAGCAGGGACTGAAGTATTTTTTTTTCCTTTAGTTCTTTTTTTTTTTCCACATCCAAGAACATTGCCCAAATCACTTGGTTATCTGGCATGCTGGATGAAGTTTTCAATTGCACTTAGTGAAGAAGTTAAATACTGTATATATAATTAAAGACTCAGACTTTGGCAGCAGATGAGTGATATGTTAAAGATCTTTGCAATGTTTAAAATTTGGATTGATTTGCCCCAAATCCCCCTGTGGACCTAACCCTGAGAACACACAACATTTGGAGCCTGTATCTAGTAAGATTTAAATTTTGTAGTGGCTGTAACAGTGAAACTCTCTGAGCTGTGCAGCATAGCAGTGAAATCTTAGATGACCACTGTATTTGGCATACTTACCTAATTAGCATAGTCTCACTCTTGTTATAATACTGTAATTGCCAGTAAATTTAACTTTATAGCTGGATACACTGAGGAACGGGTAAATTCTGACTTCCACAAAATCATATGAAAATTGCAGAAAACAATGTATACATATGCATCCCTTTTTGTTTGTATCTCTCTGTTTTTCATTTATAACTTACCTTCTTTGCTATATACATGTCTGCAGGAAGGAAAAATATCTCTGAGACAATAGTTATTGGGTGTCACATAAATTTGTAAGAGATTCTCCTCCAAAGGTCAGATCCTCATGTAAATAAAAATGGAGGTTAGCTAGCTCACAAAACCAGGACTGTTTGCAGGATACCTAGTCCTGTCTAGTTTCTTGCTCTCAGGCACACACCCATTCCTGGAAATGTGTTCTCTCATGTTAGGAGCTCTGGTCTAACCATCCCAATATGTAAGGTTATGAAAGGATTTGCTTAAGGCATTTTTATTTTTATCCAGGCAAGCAGTCAGGAGAAGAAGAGGGAGGCAGTAAGAGGGAAAAAAAATTATCTTGGCTTTAACGTGGACGAAAAACGTGAAAATGTGTAACTCTCAAATACTTGGGCTTTGGGAGACAGTACTGCTTCAGCTTAAGAATGAATGAAAGAGAAAGAGACAAGTGATGTGTAGTTTCTTGTTCAGAATGGAGTAGGACAAGAGGAAAGGTTTGGGCAAGGGATTTGAAAAATAAGCTTGAGAAATAATCTAACAGTGGACTGGGCAGACTATAAAGAAAGATGGCACATTCCCGTCTTCTCTAGTAAGGGGGAAAAACAGAGTTAAGATAAGATGAAACAAATGTATCTGTTGACGGAAGATTTCTACCCAAAACATTAGACCAACAAAATTTGAGTCTGAATCTCCCAAAGTCAATGCAAAGGAGAATAACACAAGGTCAATGCATTTTTTTCCAGCTTTCATTTCAGCTATCTGGTCAGGCAGTGTGATATGTTAAAACCTTTATTTTCAGTAAGTATTAAGTGAATGTGCAGCTAGAGATGCACAAAAATGATGATATTAAAGTAAAAAAAATATCCCTTGAGAGCATGCCTCTGTACCTCCTTGCCCCTCCAGCACAGTTAGAACTTCTTCTGGCCAACAAAGCCAATCTATAGCTATTATATCTCTTTGTCTCTTTTCATATCTCCTAATAGAAGCACTGTTGTAGCTGCTGGCTAGAAAATTAACCAAGTGAACTCCCTCTGTCTGTCTCTCTCTCTTCTCATCAGATTACTGGAAAAATTTAACAGTCTCTGCCTCTCTCCTGTTTTCTTTGCAGGCTGGTAGCACACTGGAGGGGTTTAGATAGGAACAGTTTAACTCCCATATATCTCATGTAGTCTTCACTCTAATTGGTGGACACATCGTTATTCTCAGCCTCTGGGGGGGAAGATGGGTAAAGTGTAGTTACTTCCAGATGGTGATTCAAGAATCTGGTTCATTAAGAGAAAAGTAAAATATAAAGAAGCAAAACTTAGAGGAAACCAGGAGACATTGCAGTGATCTGTGGGCATTTTGCTGAGGAGTGTTTTGTTTGGGGAAGGTTGAGCTACAGTGTTCCCATTCAGGTTTGTGGGAAAGTGCGCAAGCATTCTAGTTAGAATGGATGCGGCTGAGGATCCAGCATCCTGTATACTTTGTTCTTGCAAAACTTGAACTAGTGTCGCTTCCTGTTTTGGTTCACTGTCCATTCCATTGGAATCCAAAAGTTGTACAAAGTATCATAGAATCGTAGAATGGATTGGATTTGAAGGGACCCCTAAAGATCATCTGGTTCCAACACTCCTACCACAGGAAGAGAACACTTTTCTCTAGATCAGGTTGGCCATAGCTCCATCCAGCTTGGCCTTGAACACTCCCCATCCCGGTTGTGATGGGGCATCCACAACCTCTCTGAGCAACCTGTTCCAGTGCCTCACCATCCTCACAGCAAAGAATTTCTTCCCTATATCTAATTTAAACCAACTCTCTTTGAGTTTGAATCCATTCCCCCTTGTCCTGTACACGCTCTTGTAAATTATCTCCCTCCATACTTCTTGCAAGCTCCCTTCAGGTACTGAAAGGCCGCAATGAAGTCATCCCAAAGCCTTCTCTTCTCTGAGCTGAACAATCCAAATTCTCTCAGCCTTTCCTCATAGGAGAGGTGCTCCATCCGTCTAATCATCTTGGTGTCTCTCCTCTGACTTGCTCTTGCAGGTCTACATTCTTCCTGCACTGGGACCCCAAAACTGAATGCAGCACTGCAGGTGGGGTCTCACCCCAGCAGAGCAGAGGTGAAAAATTCCCTCCCTTGACCTGCTGCCCACTCTGCTTTTGGTGCATCCCAGGATACAATTGGCTTCCTAGGCTGCGAGGGCACTTTGCTTGCTTATGTCCAGCCTCTAACTCACCAGCACTCCCAAGTCCTCCTCAGCAGGGCTGTTCTCAATCTGTTCATCCCCCAGCCTGGATTGATAATGGGATTGCCCTGACCCAGGTGCAGCGCTTTGCACTTGGTCTTGTTAAACCTCATAATATGCCCATAGGACTCACTCCTTGAGCTTGTTCAGGTCCCTCTGGACGGCATTCTGTCCTTCAGGTGTGTCAACCACACCACTCAGCTTGTGTTATCTGCAGATTTACTGAGGGTACACTTGATCCCATAAACTATGTCAATAATGATGATATTAAACAGTACTTTTTACAATACTGACCCCTGAGGGACACAACTTGTCACTGATGTACAGCAGGATTCTGAGCCATTGACCACTACCCTCTGGATGAGGTTGTCCAGCCACTTTCTTATCTGTCTAACAATCCACTAATCAAAATCATCTCTCTCTAATTTAGAGAGAAGCATGTTGTGGGGGACCACGTCATAGGCTTTACAGAAGTCCAGATAAATGACATCTGTAAGCCTTCTCTTGTCTACTAAGGAAGTCACTCCATCACAGAAGGCCACTAGATTGGTCAAGAAGGCTTTGCCTTTATCAAAGCCATGCTGGCTGTCCTGAATCACCTCCCTGGCCCCCATGTCCTTTAACATAGGTTCTAGGAGGATCTGTTCCATGATCTTCTCAGGTATAGAGGTGAGGCTGACAGGTTGGTAATTCCCCGAGGTGTGGGAAAAGAGCTTGACATTGAAGACTGAGACAAAAATGTTGAGTACTTCAGCCTTCTTCTCATCCATTTTTACTGGTTTTCCAGCATTGTTTATCAGGGGTATACCTTCCTGACTTTCATTTTCTGGCTAACATACCTGTAGAAGCCCTTGTTATTCTTTGCGGGGGGTTTTGGTGGTTTTGTTGTTGTTGTGTTTGTTTGTTTGTTGTGGGGATTTGTTTGGGTTTTTATTTGTTTGTTTTTTATAAAAGTAGGAAGCATCTTTCGTCTTATTTGGATAGAAAATACAGATCAGGACATTTTTATAAAACACTTCACCTGTGAAGATATTCAGTGAAAATATTTCTGTCATTCTCTGTGGAAAAAATGTTTGCTGGAAGTATGAGGCTACAGGGCTACTTTTCTGTCTCTTCTTAAGAAGCTTATCTGCCCAAAAATTTTGGTTGGAAAGAACAGTGAAATGGGTTCAGGAAGAGGGTTGATTTTGTAGAGGGGGAATGGGAGGGTCACATAGCAGTAAAAAAGCATAATCTCTTAATATCAGGAAGAAAACTTGAAAAGTATATATTTCATATTTACTGTCAACAGTTTGTACCCTTGGACATGTACACACCAGATCACAGAGGAGAGACCTGTACTCCCAATCAAGTGAGAAGGGGAAGAGCAATAAAAGGTATTTTTCTGTGAAATTGCAGGTCTTATTCTACACTTACTACATACCTTTGGAAAAAAAGTTCTCAAGCAAATAAGTAAACAAACATCTTGTTCCACCTGAGGGATCCACAGACCTCTTTCATCTGGTCCACTGATTCTCAGTGTTTTAGCATAGGCTGGAGTGAGGAAATTTAATTATTACTGGCAGTTTCTGAAAACCTACAGCTGACAAACACTTGCTGGGACATCCATGGCTCGGGAATGTAGCCAGCCACTCATCTTAAAGGTGAGGACTGCCACTGCTTGTGACTGGCCAAAGGTGTCCATCACCTCTAGGGGTGCCCCCAAACAGTTTCTGTCCCAAAGCACTAAGGAAAAAAAATGAGAACAGGAAGTTTATCAAGAATTCTTTCATCCCTTATTGAAGGAGAACTAGATTTTTTTGTGAAATTGCAATTTTATTAAAACTGCTCGTACGTTGGCCTCAAAATATTTATGTCCAAACTGCAGTAGTTTTTTTGAATTTCCAATGTATTAAAGACAAAGTTCCCCTCAGGCACTCTTGGCCGGAGGAATGTTGTATGGCACAGTGACAAAAGAATGGTTGGAAGTTGAAGTGTTGAAAAGCATGAAGAAGTCTGGCATTATTCTTTGCTCATTGCTTTTACTGGCTTGATATCTCAGGTTGGACAAGGCAGGCCCATTTTACTCAGCTAAAAGGTGGGAATGGTAATAGTACCTCGAGTGAGCTGTTGAGAGAATTATTTAATTAATGTTACCAAAAGACTTCAAAATCCTTAGCTAGATAACATTCAAAAAGTATCACATTTCCTTCAATAAAGATTGCTTTCCAGCTGGAAGTACACATTTGGGATTCAGCATTTATAGTGTTGCACAATGTAGAAAGTATATATAAGGAAAAAGAAGAAAAATCATTTTAAAGAGCAGAGTTGGGGGTTTTTTGTTGGTTTTTTTTGTTTGTTTGTTTGGGTTTATTTAAAATTACTTTGGGCTTGTGATTATGTAGATCTATTACACCACTGAGAACACCATAAGAACACTGAAAACAATATTCATTCCTTCTGTGCTTTAGAAACAGTAGTCTAAAATATCTTCTTAATATAAAACAAATAATTTTCCTTCTCTCCCTTTATCCCCTGTTACAAATTACAGTGGAACTCAAAAATTAATGGATAGAGCAAATTTTTCCAGTAGCAAAAAGAAGCAGGTGAGGTGATAATTGCTCTTGTTTTTGAAGGTCTGTTTTGAAGAAGCCCTTACTTAGTATCATGGCTGAAAGATTCACAGTGAATTGAGAATGTAGGTAAAAGCTGTGGAGTACACTAAAATGCAGGCCAGAGAGCTTTGTGTGCAAAGAGAAAGCATCACTTAGGAAAATCAACTTCATTATTGTCTTCATTTTGAATTGGTGTTAATTGGAGAGCAGAGATGTGAGGCTTAACCTGGGCTTTAGTCTCTGCTGTAACATTCAGCCCTAGATTTTGTCTAACTGGTTTGACTCTTCCTTATCCCTCAAGTCTCACTCATTTGCTTGATTGCTATCTGGGGTCTAATCTCCCTTTCCTGGTCTTTCTATTCTGCCTTGGTTTTCCACCCTCAAGGTCACTCTTGCAACATCTCTTTCCATGGTTTCAAGAGGGCATTAACATTCTCCAACTATAGTTGAATCTTTCATTCATCCACAAGAACCTGGCATTGGTACTTCAGAGACAAACATGTAACTGCCATATGAAATGACTTCCTAAGGGCCAAATTCTGCTTACATTAGTAATGTGAACAGTGTCATTAACTCCACTCTGAATTGATGCTGTTAATTAACACGGTGTTATTTTTCTGTTATTAGTGGTTCTTTTCAAAAGTCATTAAAAATCAGAACACAAAACCAATGTAATAATATTTAATACATGCTACAAATTAGTTTAATTATAGAGTAGCATTAAAAGGTGTCTAAAAATACATTAAATATTTTCCTCATGTTCTTCATACAGGTACGCAATGCTGTGGTTGCCAGAGGGTAGTTATACTGTTGCAATGGAAGGACAAGGGTTCGTGAGACTGTCATGTTCTTAAATTTTTCTTCACACTATATGAGCTCCAAGAAAAAGAACAATAACAACAATAACAAAACCCCCCAACAGTCTCCAAACCCCAAATCACAAAGAGATATTTAACTGAATTTTAAAATGCTGACAAGGCGCTTAATTCCAGCTTTTACAGTGTGCTTAATTTTTTTTTCCTTTTTTTTAATCTATTTTATTTTCTGGCCATCTTAAAATCTGACAAGGAATTGGACCTTGTTTTCTGGGGGGTGAATGATTGCTTGTTCTTGCCAGAAGAATATGTAATACTGTACATCTGTCCATCCATAAGAATTCACTTTAGCTTCAGAGGTCTCAGAGATATTTGAAAAACATAATGGACATTGGACTTAACTCTGTGATCAAATAATTAATTTTATTCATATGTAACATAGAAAGCACTGACATTATCATGAAGAAGTTAAGTGAATTTAGCTTAAATTCTTGTGACAGAAAAAGAGTAAAGCACAGCTCACATAGTAAGGTACATCCATTGGCTATTTTAGCTCCTAAGTGGTGCTAGCATCTGATATCAAGTTCATATACATGTTTGCATGTCTCAGTATTGTAACCAAGCCACAAAACCAAGTCACAAATTAAATGAGAGGGAACAGAGTAATATATCAGGCTTTTTCTGCCTAGAGATGGCCAAAAAAGAACTAAGAGATAACCTTATTGAAAGGAAAACATCTAGTATAGTTTTAAAATTACACTTGGAAACAAAGATCACAAATAGAGTAAGCCTGACAATTAAAGTCAATGCAGCATAAATGACAAAGGCCATCAAAATATAAAAGTTATGCAGAGCAGAAAAGCCCTTAAATAAGATAATGTTTTTATTCCTCTCTCCCAAACTGGAAAAAAATCTACCAAATTAGAAGGTCTAATAAGTTCAAGCATCCTTGTCCCAGCCATGTACATGAATATTTTCAGCATTTCATAATATTCTCCTTGGATCCTATATGAAAAATTAATTTGTATGATGCCCCTAAAACTATCATTGCTATTGATCTAATTAGAAGCTTCTGCAAATAGACCAGAACCATACACACTGAAGAGGGAGTTTAGGAAATCTGTTGCAGAAATATAGAAAAGCTTTGCTGGGATCCTCTTGACTCCTGAACAGTCCACTATTTACGCAGGTTAGATGGTCAAACAACTGAATCAAATTTGTTGACAACTTCCATGGTGCTGAGCTCGGAGTAGATTTTCAGAGAAATTTCAGGAGCAGAGCTGCAGGACCACTGTGCATTCTGTTTCGATATTTAATATAACCTTTAATTCAGGTCCATCTCCAGGACAGATTTTTCCAACAAGATCATACGTTTTATATGTGTAATAAGCCAAAGGATGAGTATCATCTCTTGATAGAAGGTCCTGCTTGTGGTCTTTCACATTTGAGGATTTTGGGGTGACCATGGTATAGACCAGAAAATTACGCAGTTGTAGGGAGAATACCCGTTTCCCTTGCCTAAAGCTTCCTCTCTAAGACATGGATTCTGATCTGAGCCGCAGCCTAAAATATCAGAGGACCAGGAGAGTCTGTGGGGCTAGGTGCACTGGATTTTTAAATCCCTTCCACTCATGACAAATGCACATATGCCGGTGTTGCAGAACAATGGATACATGTCTGTTTTTCCCCATTTCATTTCTGCTCTTAATTCTGTTTGAATGAAAGATTTCAAACAAAGATGTGAAAAATTTTACCTGAAAGAGGAAGAAGGACAAAGCTGTGAGAAAAAGAAACCAGATTTCCACTGAAGATTGTTTAACAACCTGAACTAGAGCTGTCATCACCATGAACCTACTGCTATAAGATCATGCAGCTCTCTTGTCATATCCTAGGGTATTTGCATGCTCTGCTCTTTGCCACATCTGAAATCCTTATTCTTGATCTGGTTTTATTTCACTTCTGTTCCATAAGAACCACATTTTCTTTTAGCAAAGCAGAAGATATTTGTTAGAACATTTTATAATTCTTTATTTAAAATGGCAAGATATTCAATTCCTCCTTGGATATTAAACATTATCCTCATGGTTACAGATGAGAGAGGCACATGTCTCAAATTCAAGATTAATCCTTTCCTCAGGTGATATATATAAAGGGAAATTTCCAAGGTTAAGTGTACATCCTATGCAGTTTTAGCTGATTACAATTTTATGAATGCAATATTAAGAGGTGTCTAATTCCCACTGAAATCATCAAAAATTTCCATCTCCTGTGCACATCTCACTGTTAAAGAGACTGTTTTCAAAATGGACCTTTATTTTCAGCAAAAAAAGAAAACTGCAGTTCTCCCATAGCAAATCTATGGGAACACTCCAGCTTTATGAATTTCCTCCTTTCTTTACCTCATGAACACAGGGAAATGTGGAGGGCTGTTCAATAAGCAAGCAGAGATTAGAGCACCTTCAAAGGAACGAGAGACTTGGCTGTTGGTGCTGGTTCACTACAGTTATACTCATCACAACAGATAAAACACATGTAACTTTGTCAGTCTCTACACTTCCAGCTCCATTTCCCCTCACAGGTAGGACAGGCAGTAGTCTTTATTTTAGGCATTACATTTCCAAGGTGGGAGGGACTTGTGGAAAATTACACCTTCTTCACAGGGGACAGCCACAGTCTGGCAGCATCCTCTCAATTCTAGAAGGGGTAGGTGTCTAACTCCTCAAGAAAGAATATATTTGGGCAGGTTAGGATTTTTTCTACCCCCATATGCTCAATAAAACCAGCCAGAGGAAGTGCTGAGGGGATTTCAAGCTACATCTTTATCACGGGTTAGTAAAGTGCCGAAGGCAAGTGTAATCAACCTCATGATTCAAAAGAGGAATGACTCAGACAAAACAGACTGTAAAGGGGATTTTTTTTCTTGGAGGACTCCCACACAGGACCCTATGGTTCTCCCATACTCCACTGTGTCTTCTTCACCATGAATTGAATAGTGCTCCCAACAGCTAGAATCTTTCCCTCAAAAAATGTGTGTTATTTCCTGTTTTCTTCAAGCCCCAGTTCTGTGAATGCTTATATGAAGTTGCAAACTGTTTAGCCAGAATCACAGCACAGAAGATTATTTTGGGTAAGACCGCTAATAGCAGAAACTCTTATGGTGCTGTCTCCCCAACAAGTAATTTCCTTTCCCTGTTCAAGCATCCTTTCCTCCTTGCTCCAATTTTTCTTCCAGCCCTTCTATTTTCCTAGGACGATGTCTGCTCTGGAATCTGTGTATAAAGTTCCTGAACTGTATGTAAAGTCATGACTTTATAATGTAAGAACTTTTGACATTCACAGAACTCATTTACACTTAACAAGCATCAACCAGAGAATCCCACAAAGCCCAGTGAGCTGCCTTGGAGAAGTAAGTGTTTATCAGTTAGCCTGTTTTACAGGTAAGGAAACTGGGACAGAAGCTTTTTCAGACCTGACAGAAAGGTTTTTCCAAGATCAACTAGTTAGCTAGAGGTGGAAATAAGAGGATAATCCAGGAATTACTGACTCCAGCCATGTGGACACTGCACCAGTCAATTCTGTGTCAAAATGGATAAGCTTTTTGCATATGGAATTTAAATGTCTCAAAATCTGATAACAATTTCAACAACTGTGTTCTCTAGTACTTTCAAGAGGCAGAGATTTCTGACGTTTTCCAGGCTTCAGTAAATGAAAGCATCTGAGGACTCCCATTTACTTGTACAGTGACATTTTTTCCCTCCTTTCCAGCAGGTGGAAGTGGTAACAGAGCCAAGAAAGAGCTATTCCTTGTTGAAGTAATTGAGGGCAGCAGGTACAAGAGCCCAGGAATGTTCAAATGCTAACAAGAATGCATCAGGAATGCATAGAACATATAAGAATTCACAGAAATATGTGGGTGTCTTGTGAGTATTGCAATATTTTATGTTATTATATATTATGAGTAAACTAATGACCTAAATTAAACTATTCTATCTCTGCATTTATTAGTTCTTTTTTCAAATTCCAAGAATACACTGTCTTGCAATTGAAATTTGCGAGTGGTGTGTGCCACAGGCAGCAGATAACTAGAATTTCAGTTCCTCTGTAACTTCTCTTTTCAGTAATGAAGAGACACTACACAGAACCAGTGTGGGAGGTCTAATTTCTCTGATAGCTTTGAGGCCACTCAGTTGCAAAGTCAGCAGTACCAGGATCTAACGTTTCTCAAGTTATTCAGGGTTTGAAATTTGTTGAGTTCTGCTGGGATCAGTTTTCCTTGAATAATTGCTGCCACTTGAAATGGTAGATTCCCAGCAATGTGTAGTTTTACTCTTGATTTTATTTATCAATGGTCTAGTATATAATTTTAATTATGTGATAGTTACATAAATTTGGATTTTTTTTGGTTTTTTTTTGCTAATGCACGAAGAAAGAATTTTTAGGTGCTACTTTGAGCTCCAATGATGCCTAGAGAAAGTTTTGCGTAGTTTCATTTCCTGTAGAATGGAGAGGCATAGTACTACTAATATATTTCAAAGGAAAATATCATGAAATGTAATTAACTCTTTAAGAATCGTGAATCCTAAGTGAATCCTGCCACAATGTATAGTAATAATATTGTTATTTAGCAAGGTTTCAAGAAATCTTTCAGCCTTTTTACCTTCTGTGCCTGTTAGAAAATATGTCCTTGTTGCTGTCATCACCACCTCACACTTCCTTATTCTGCTCTTCCAGTTTGCAGTATTTTATATATACTAAAACCCATATGCTGCCCTTAAAGACCTGGAAAACACAAACCTGATCTTTCTGATGTGGAAGTGAAATAAAAGCTTGAGAAAGAGGAGAAAAATGAACGAATAAAGGAAATGACCAAGAACAGCTGCTCTGAATGGCTGTGGAGGACAGTGATCCTGGCTTTGGGGTGGCTATTTTACTGTTGTCCCTGTGACAAGTCATATGGCCTCTGATGAGTCACAGGATCTTACAGTTTTCCTGCTGAAGGCGTTTCTCATCAGGTGGGCCAAAGCAGTCAGCCCTAATGGCTGTAGCAACCCTCAGGTCCTGCTGTCCACCAGACAGGTGGTAGGCAGGTAAGGAAGCTGACAGATACATAAGATACATGATCTTCATTAGAAGCACTGGACCATATCCTACCTGATGTTTCTCTTCCGCTGCCCTCTCTGAAACAAAGTCCCACTTTACCTCCCCAGGGGAGAATTTCATCCTGAGGATTGCTAATGACTGTGACAATGGAGGAAGAGAAATGCTCATCTCACTTTCCAAAAGCCCACATCTGCTTCATCTTCACTGAACTACAAACAGTTCACTCAGCTTTCCCACCAGCATGTGCAAACAACCCACTGGGCTGAGCAGCAGTACTAAACCCAAGAGTGTCCTGCACATGGCCCTGCAACAAAAGGCATCTCACCGCTGCTGCTGCTGCTGCTGCCAAAAAGTAAGGAGAGGAAAATCATTGGAAGAAGCAAAAGTAACAGCCAAATCTGATTTGATGTTGTTCTGTTTTATGAGTTAATATTAATGTTTGGAAATACACCATTGGCTCATAGCAGGCTGAAGAAAATGCAATAGAACTATGTTCTTTTGAAATTCAAGATTCTGTCAAAAATGTAAAGCTTTGTGAAATTAGGCAGGTTTTGTAATAATTTCTTTTAGGGGAAAAAAAGCGGAAACTCTTCTGATTATGCCAAAACGTCCCATTCCTGCATTTTTGGAATGAAGCACTTGAACTTTTCACTTGAAAAAACCCCCAACTTTTTAAAATTCAGATATTAAGTGTATCAACATTAAAAATTAAGCAGACACTATATTGTGAATGCCCTGAAATTATTACTTTCTAATTATTTCACTTCATGGAGAACTTGACAACAACGCAGTTTTTACTTGAAGTCAGAACCATTTTTGGATTCTTAAAGTCCTTTTTGAGGTAGAATATCTTTTTTCTGCATAGTGCTAATGTTTTGAAAGGGGAAATGTTGTCAAAACCTGACGAATAGGAGAACAGCGCAATCGTGCCTCTGAAGTTTAATTGGTGTAGAAGCATTCAAGCAGGGATATCAAACCCTCTGTAACTTGTTTTCCAGGATAATGAGGTGCACAGAAGGAAACTTAGATTTGTCTGAATGAAAAATTTTATGAATCTGGTTACATTTTATGGCAAACTCAGACAGAGTTTTGGATTTCTCATGAAAACTTATTGGAAGTGAAAGCAAGTTTTGCATTACATATTATCTCCATCCAAATGCTTCGGTTTCTAACCCCAGAGGTGAAAACTTGTTTCCACTGGGTGAAATTTAATCGAGTCCCAATGAATTCTTGTCCCTGTTTTTCCACTTGTCCCTTTGTCTTCCTCTAGGTCTCTTTTCTGGTAGTGTTACCTGACACTGTTGTGTTTGCCATTCCTGGGTGAAAAAACCTTCTCCTCCTCCTACCTGCAGTCATTTGGAACAGACTTCCATTTTTCTGGCTACCTGACTACCCATCTTTTTCCATATGTAACATAAATATAAAAAAATGAAAAAGATTTGTCTTTTGACTTTCTGAATTTCCTCTCCATCTTCTTGTTAATTTTTTTATTCTTCTGTAAATATGTTCTTTAACACAGTAAAGTCTTTCGGGATAGACTTTATATTATATATGTTATAAAAATGAATTTACATTGTGTTGTGAATGATGGTACTTAGACTCATTTGCCTACATTCTTCCTCTCAACCTCTATTCCTTTGTAAGTAGAGAATAGAGCATACTTAAGGAAAACAAGATTCATTTCTTTTAAAACCTCTAAGCTAATGCATTGTTATGTTTGTTACTGTGGTTTCTGTGAGAGGAGAGGCAGATGGATAACAATGTGGATGCTTCTAAAGCAAAGCATTTCCAAAGCAATGCCCAGTGGCTGCTTTCTGCAACAACTCTTACTTCTTCCTCTTCCTATTTCTACTTGATTCATGACAAAATGTGAGGCCCTACACAGCAGGAAAAAATAATTTTCCCACATGGAGAAGTTTTACTGATCTTGGAGTTTGATTAAATATGGCTACACTCTATTAAACGTGCCTTAAAGCCCAGGTAAAATCCAGACCTACAACCACCTGCATGGTGTGAACACGAAGCAATACCGAGTACTGACGTTGCTTTTTACAGGGACAGCTGCCAGCTGCAGACAGTGTGCACTGGGGTTCACAGTACAGCAAGAACCACATCTTTAAGGCAATAGCATTGATATGCAAAGCCAAATAGACAGTCCAGCTCCATGCTATTACAGTCCTCTGCCTGGGCAGGCCTCCACACAGCCATGTAAACTGACTGTGAGAGCTGCGTGCGGGACTACGCTTTTCTTCCGCATCTCCTCCAGAACAAAGAAAGGTGAAACAAAACAATGGCAATGGCTTTGACTGTCCCTTCATCAGCTCACACAAAGTGGAAATATCCCCAGGCCAGGTTTATTTTGGTGCACTTGTGTGTACATAAGTAGAGGAAGAAGTTGAGTATGTAGTACTCTTTACACTATTATTCTGTGTCTGTGTTTTTATGTCCTTTAGAAACAAGACAACTACTATGAAGCAGACATAAATTCTGATGCTAAAAGTCTACCATCCAAAAAATCTGTGTCTTTTAATAACTTGAATATTAAGAGATTTCTTTTTTAAAAGCATGATCACCAACATGCGTTACCTAAATCGGTCTCCAAGATCTTGTCACTAGCCAGACTAATAATCCAATATTCTTTCAACAGTCTTCACAATAATGGACATATTTTCAGCTTTCTCAGGTCGGGCAACTTATCAAAGAGAACTATGTGGCTCCATGCAGAGCTGCGAGTGATTCTTAGCAGCTTACACTACAGTACCTCATGCAGGGACTTGTGCTACATTCCCGTGGATTATGGACTTCATCAGAATCTTTGAAATGAAGTAGCTATCCAATATATGCAGGAATCTCACAGGCAGCTAAAACTTTATTGACACTGAGGAAGTGCACGCATTTATTTATTAAATAAGAAAATGTCTTATACACATGCGCCAAGACACACAAACACACACATGCCATCAGAGTACATGGGGATAAAGAAATCCGCGACATTATCACCTGAGATAGAAGAGATGAGGGAAAGAGACTTCTATGCACCACCCTTACTTTACCCCTGTTTTTCATTATGTGGATAACCTTAGAATGATTCTTGTTAGCATCTAGAAAAAGGGAAAAATCTAGCCTCCTGCAGGGGAGCTATTATTGCTAGGATGTACTAACATTATCTTGCTTATGGGGGGGCATATGGTTTATGCAGCCTATTTATCAGTGTAGGAATACATCTACCAATATAGCAATATCTCTGCAGTAATGGCATACAAGAATAAAAGAGTTTTCATGAACAGAGAGTTCCTGCCTGTAGCATGTACATCTGAGATACTAAAGGATTATTTACCTATCATTAAGATATGGATTTTTTTATCTAGTCCAGTTTTTCTTGCAGCTGAAATCATATTAAACTCTCTAGCTATTATATCTAACATCCATTGGGCACCTTTTCATTCTGGGTAACCTAATATAAATGAAGAAAATAAATTCACGTCAATTTGTTGAGCTGCCTTCCTCCCCCCACCCCTTTTCCTGAATTAAATTCACATAATAAAATCCAAGGGTTGCATTTCACTCACATCTGCTTCAATTAATGTGCATGACATTGTATGAAATTTTTAATGGACGAGAAAAGCTAAAACAAAATACTTTTAAACCACTGTGTAGGGTAAAAATGCAGCATACAACACAATGTGCCTATGTATTGCACAACCATCAGCTGGGCTTTAAAATTCAGTGTAAGCCTTCCCAGTGTTCCATTTCTCTCATATTTTCCCATTATAGGATGTCTTTTAAAACATTTTAGTAATTTTAATTTAATGAAATATTGTTCTATAATGTTGTTTTAGGAAGTGTTTACTTGTTTGAAACAACAAGGACTAGTAATAACAAAAGCATTAATAATAATAGTCATATAATGGCTGAAGAATGCAGTCAGTTAAGAGCCTCTAAAACAGTATTTTTTTTTTCTCTCGGATAATGGATTTCTGTTGAATGGTAAATTTATTTATTTATTTTTAAGATTACTTTTTGTTTAAAATTTCCCATTTCTGCTAAAAGACTACGGGTAATTTTGATATTGATAGAAAAATTTCACTAGAAAATTATAAACAATGGAAAAAGTTGGTTTGCTAATATTTTTCACTAGGGCAAAAAATATTTTCTGATAATATCAGGTGACGAGTAGGTGTAAAAATTGACTATATTAATCCATTAACTGTATGTGCAAATCAGTTCATTTTCATAGTCTTTCTGGTACCCTAATTTAGTGTTTTCCCAGCCTAACAGAGGTGGGTCAAACAGGCCATAATAACACAGGTAACACAGATTAACGATAGACACTGGATTACAAGTCACATTCTGCCTCCCTTATGAAGTTTGTGGTGGTTGGCACCTCAGAGCAGCGACGGGGAAGCAGAGGGAGAATAAAGCTACATGTGCTACACACAAGACACCTGCAGCTAGAAAGTAATCTAAGTTGTCTCTTGTGTCTCACCTTAGGTTGGCTGAAAAATTGTCCTATGCCATATAAAGGCATCATCCTCTATGCTTTTATGCCACTAGAGCAAGAAGAGGTCGTAGTTAGAGTTAGAGGCATCTGTTCCTTCAGTTGAATAACATGTAAGCAGGTATCTTGTTTGCTCCACGGATTAATCTGCTAAGTCATAAGTTTTTCCAGCTAGGTATCTCACATGTTGGCTTTAACCCACCTGAAGTAATTCACAGGGCTGCACATAATTTTGACTATGTCCTATTGGGTGCTTCCCTCATCAATTCAGCCATATTAATTAGGAGCCAAGGGTCTCAGCCCAAGTCCTTCTCAGACTACCCTTTTAACTCTTTCTGGAGGAACAGTGCCAATGACCTAGGTGGTAACAGGGAAGAAGCCTGGACCATGCACCTCCTGAGAGACAACAAATATGCTCCGCACAGGTCACAAGGGGACCAGACAACACAGTCTAACACAGTGGTACCCAGGGCCTTTAACTAATTTTTCCTTCAAGTACTGGAGAGATGTATTTGTTCTTAATGGACCTTTCTTCATCTCAATCTCTTTCTCTTTTTAAGAGATTTTAAGGGAATTAAGTACTTCTAATAAGGCTGAATTGAGAAAATTAGAGACTCCACTGACTTATTTAAGGGCATATGCTAACCTAAAAGTTGTCTTATCCGAACCTCTCTTGCAATACAGTTATATCTCTTATGATAACTAAACATCACTGAAAAACTACAGTCGAGTCTTGTGTTCTACTTTTATAGATGCATAATACACATACAATGATACTATCTTTATTCATTCTGTTTATTGGTTCGAACATGATTTTTAATGTGTATCATAAAAAGAGGTTTTCAAGTTTAATTGGACTGTCAACCCCATCATGCTCATCTTTATCTCTGGACACTTTTACTTCCAGACTAGCATTTTTTATAGGATATTCACACATAATAAAGCATCCAAACAACTTTTTCACGTCATCTTCAATGAATTCAGAGGATGCAACAGTTTGCACACTCCTCTGCACACATTTTATTACTCCCACTTTCATTCTACAAGGCTAAAGTGAATCATGTCATAAATATCTGTCTTGCACTCATGAGTTGATATACTATTTTCTTCTATGATCCTCTCTCTACTCGTAACTTAAAAATCTGGCAAAAAGTACTCCATGTTCTATTTTCTCACTTTAGTAAAATTTCAAAATGTTACAGAAAATCCTGTTCCAAAACTGACAACATCTCTCAATCATAGGATGTTATTTTTAGAAAATCAGAGAATATGATTGTGTACAATAAATACATAAGATCAGGCTCAAAGCTGGTATAAAATAGGCACTGAAATAAGTGAATATATACCAACTTGCACCTATCGAAGTTCTGGTCCAGAGAGCATAGTGCTGAAAGGCTTTTACAGCATTATATCATTCTCAGACCCACCTAACTGTGACTTTATTCAATATCAACTACATGTCAAGTACCTTTTTTTTGAAAATAGACACATAAATATTCACACGGTTCCAACTGGATCCATATGTAATTGTGTGCATGACGCTGTGTGTGTGTAAATTAAATGGTATTTGCGAACTCTATCAGCCTTTGCTGACCACAAAACTGATGCGAGTCATGTTCTAAGCTGGCCAAAATTGCCTTTCAGACTCAGTTCCACAACACTGTATAGCTACTATGAAATTGTCTTCTTCTGCCCTCTTTCTTCCCCACACATCTCGTCACAATAAAGACATGGGTATTTTGTGTCATCATTAGTAATTTGATGCTGTAAACTATTGGGATACGAAAATACACTAGTCTCTTTGTACTAGGATTCTCCTTTTGCCATTTTCTTTCTTTGAATGTTTATTTTTCAGCCATTAGGTCATCAGCGATAGATGTGAGAGTTGGTCATCAATGACATATGCAAGAGTTACTCTGAGGAGACCATACTCTTCTTGTGGTTAGATTTGTGTTTAGATTTTAAGTCTGAGAGTAAAAGAGCGTGGAAATTTTTACTTTTGGTTCAATAGCCCAATATTTCTTTAGATTGTTCTCAGCAGATTTTTGGCCCTAAGTAGTGGCATGTGGCACAAACGGACTTGTGAGATTTTTTTGTGTTTTGGATGTCGGAGGTCTTGTGAGATCATCTGTTTTTTCCTAAGATTCCTGCCATCTTGAGCCAAAACCTCATGAGAATAGTTGTTCTTGGAACATTATTTTTAATATGAAAACCAGAATGAGAAAAATAGGCCTCTCTTGGTTTTGGATTTACCCCACAACAAAACCTAATACTTTGTTTAAATACACATATTCTGATCTGAGGTCTCCTTGCTATCCCCCCTCTGTCAACAAGCATAAAAGGCATTTTAATTTCAAGACAAATTTTAAGACTCTTCTAGCAACAGATTCTGAATGGAATCATATTCCATGGGTACTTTCCAGGCTCCATGAGTTCTTTCTTTTTACTGTTTTTAGTTTTCTGGTTTTTGGTTGGTGTTTTTTGGGCATTTTTGGTTAGGTTTTTGTTTGTTTGTATTTTTATCATTTTTTTAATTAAGAGCTAAATGTTACATACTAATTTGATACAACACCTATGACCATTTGTGTAACATGGTGTTTGACACTTCCTGCCACCCAAAAGCAAACAAAATGTTTTTATTGCTAGCTATTATTTGTAAGTTATTAATTCTTACGAGAAAATGAAAAAAAAAAAAGGCATTCAAAACTTTTGAGGAGAGACGACCGAAAACTGACAATAGATCATTCTTTATCAGAGAGCAGAAGCTAATGTCACAAGAGATATATTTGGCCAAGAAACTGATTTTTTTAAAGGATCATGCTATGTGTATACCTAACAAGACTATCCCAATGCAATCTTACTATAAACAACAGGTTTTGGTGCAAAAGTAGAATCTGCAAGTAAGCCAATCTGTAGGTATTTAAGAGAGGAGGAAATCTTTATTTCTAGGAGAATTTTTTTTTCAGTAGCTGTTAACTACTTATTACAGAGCTTTTCTCTTTAAATTAGCTCCTATACACAAATGTATTGAATTAGGTAGACATTCACAAGTTCATTTTTCAGATGCCTACATAAAAACCAGGAGAATACTCATAAAATAACCAGCTGAGAATAACAGCCAAACTGCCTAGGACTTCTACACTGATGACGGCCAACTTGTCCTTTGAGCTGAATTTGACTTCTAGTCATTCAGGTGTGCCTTCAGTGTCAGGTCTAACTTCCCTGACCTGACCATGGGCAGGTGCCTGCTGATATGGAGGGTCTTCTCTGAGTTGAAGCTCCAGCTCCAACTGACAGTGTTCTGAATGATCAGACTCTCCTCAGTGAAGGAATGGGAATGGGACTGGTGTCATGGTCAGTTCCGCTCACTAATCAGGTCCCAGAACCTCCTCACCCCTTTGGCTCTTCAACAGTTACAGCTCGAGCTGTGGGGAGAAAAACCAAAAAGCAAACAAACTAAAAAAAGAAAAAAATGAAAAAAGGAGCTTTCTGTGTCAGAAAAGTTAAAATCTTTCTTCTAAGCCATAATTACCAACAATCTCAGCCATTGTTCTGTAATGAGGTTTGATGTTTTAAACTACAAAGACGCACATTTAAGATATAGAACAATGTTTCTAGGTTTTGTGTGTTTTTCTTTTAATTCTAGAAATTGTTTTCCTTTATTTCATATAAATCTGAAGGCAGGAACTCATTCTATATACACAAGTGCATGCAGTATGGACATATCAAAAGGAATTAATCTATACAGGTACAGATAAAAGAAGCAGGAATAATTTTATATAGGTAGCGGATGTGAGAGAGAGAAGACAAAAGGAAGGAAGAAGTCAAATAGGAATAAAAGAGAATATGAGAATACTATTGTATTATGTTAATACTATGGGAAACCAAAGTACTTTAAGATCCTCAGATGTAAGATACTATGTAAGTATAAAGCTTTTTTTCTTTTTTTTTGTCTAAAATTTGAGTTGAGTCAATGGAGTCTGGAAGCAGCTTCTAAATATGATTATTTGAGACTATGGACACAATTTCTGCCAGGTAGCATGAATTTCAGTGTATTGCTGTGTTATTAAAAGCAACCAGCAGTGCGAACTTGCTGTATTATTAACATGCTACATTAGCCTTAATAGTTAATCCAGTATTCATATTCATATTGTGGTCTCTTCTTCTAAGAGAGAGCAACAGCTTTCTAAATGCGTTTAAGATTTCCAGGAATAAAATTAAAGCATGTTTAAGTACTTGTTGGAAATTGTGTGCAGACTTCTGAATAAGGGAATTATTGCATTGTATCAGGACCCTTAAGAGATTCAGCTGAGAAATAAATTATGTAAACAATGCAATATGTGTGTGTGTCTACAGCTGTATATCAATGTCACCTATATCTATCTATACAAATATCCCATCCTTTTCTGTCAGTCTGGAATTTGTTGTACTGCAGACACTGAACCTTTCAAAAGAAACGCAAGACGTGTTTTTAATGTTGCTTCAGAATTCAGAAGCAAAACAAAAACTGGATAAATACTTCATTACATTTTATAAACGATCTGCTTTCTGATAATTATTATGGAGCAACTTTTTATTCTATTTTAATGAAGTTTGACTCTGAATGCATGTGTGGGAAATTAAATTTGGTGAAAGATTTCAGTTCAGAGTAATGCATCTCGAATGAGGTTTGTTGAAACCCACACAGTGCCTGCAGTTACAGTGAGAAGATCCAGTGACGACAGAGGAGAGGAGGACAGTTACCAGTCAGAGGTTGCAAGAATAACCTACCTCTGCCCCTCAGTTCTGAAGGGAGTTGTACTGGAGCTACATGAAGGCCCCACAGTCAGCTTGGCTGTAGGTTCGGGTTGGATTTCCTCTCTGCAGCTGCTCCACGCTCCACTTGCACGAAGTCCAAACATCTGGGTTTAATGTGAGCAGAGTGGATTTCAAGCTTAATTCTTCTCTTTGTCTCTCTGTGTCTGAGTATGTGTGTGTGTGAAATAATCTTTCTAGAATACTTTATTGCTTTCCTGAATCTTTCATTAATTTTGTATCCTTACAATTTATTGTGGTGTGAGGTGCACAACCAGTAAAAAGCCTTGTATCCTGCTCTGCCTTCAGAACATACTATTATTTGCATTGTCCAGAAAACAGATGGAAGTCCTAACTGAAGTAGTGTTAATCATCCATACTTTTTTACAACTTGTCCTAACATAGGTGTTTCAGGTGCCGAAATCCCACCTAATGACATTTTTTTCCCCCCAAAAAAAGAACTAAGTAGGGAAAAAAAATCATTTATAGCACCATAAAGACTGATTTTTGAACTCTGGCAGTGTTATATCTTCCCCTTCATTTATGATGTTCTATGTTTTATGTAGATTGGGCACAATATTAAACCTCATGTGAGAGAATGGAAGAAAAAAAAAATCAGGGAGTAAATAGCTGGTTTGCTTATAATGCCTCTCAGTTTGATTTTGGTAGGTTCCGGAGAACACAGGTGGAGGATACTGAATTATAGCAAATAAAAGACTTAAACATAACAAAGCTACCTGAGGGTTTGGCTGAAGTCCCTGTGCAAACTGTGATTAACTGAATACCTGCCCTGGAATGCTGGTTTGGCAAGAGGTTATACACACATGAATGAATCTGTCTGCATACTTAGACACTGCAGTTAAACTTCTTTCGCATAAAAAAAAAGGTGCTATTTCCAACGTTGTTGAATATAGTTTGAGTCTATCTGTTTTGATTTAAGCTCCTCATCCTCAGAAGAAAAGTAAGGTGACAAGTGCCCGCCATGTATAAGAAAGAGAGAGTGTAAAGAAGAGAAGCAGCAGCCAAGGATATGTTTGGGTGCATGAAGGCAGCTAGGCAGGCTTTCTTCCTAAAAATCAGTGTTCCTCTGGGAAATGGAGGCTGATTTTCCCAGTGTAAAGTGTTGAAGGTCTATTGATGTAAATTTACCTGAGCTTATATCACAAAACCTACAGGAGCAATAGTGAAGAACTGATCTTATGTTAATGGTACTTAACAGATAATATACTGAATATACTTATAAGACATACATTGGATTAAACTTAAAACCAGAATTTTCAGAAAAGCCTAAGGGAGCTGAAAGTCAGTGCTTTGTGAGCACCTGAGGGATTGCCTGAGTGGAAAGACAGACCAGCATACTGGTAAAAGGTTGTTTCTGCTATAGTTATTCAACTAGTGCAGACACACCCTTACTTATACGCACAGCTCCCTTTAAAAGGCTAACTGTGAATTACACTTGTAACTTATTTTAATGTCAATTAATCCTGTCTTAAGATAGCTAGACGATGATTATGTGTTAGTGTCTATAAGACTGGTTTCTATATGATCTAAAGTTATGTATTATTATGGGAGGCATGGTATAGTCAGAGGGGAAAAGTCATTGCTTGCTATCAGAGAGCTTGCCCTCTGAGTATATTTCCTGTCTTTCTACTCTATTTTTTCTTCTTCCCACGTATATTCCATACGTTATTAATAATTTGGATACAAGACTTTAACCCTACATCTACAGGGTAAGTCCAGAGCCATTTTACCCTATTTCCCTTCTTCCATCAGAGAGGGTCAGAGAGTATCTGAACATTTATACTTGCATACATTTCCAGCTGGAAACACCATAGCAAGTGTGTCCTGCTCAGAAGAGCACACTATGGTCCTGGCTGCCTCTGGTTCATGTGGTGTGAGATGGATAGAAGTACCCTCTGTCTTTCCTTATGCAGACAGGTCATGCATAAACCTGCAGCAGAGAGGGACCTCGCCCTTGATTTATAATCAAGTCATGAGCTCATCTATGCTCTAAAAGAGTCTATTGTCCAAATCTTATTGGTTTTTCTCCAGGAAAGTTTTGCCAGTGTGTAGGGAACTGGCCCCAAACAAATAGTTTTTCCTCTCCCACATTTACATTATTTCTGAGCCTTCCCTGATTTGAATATTTTTTATCTTCTCACCTTTTTCTCCTAGTTTTCCTGGAAATTCAAGGCTTCTCAACAGCAATTATTTTTGCCGATGCCAGCATGTTTGGGGGGTGTGGTACTTGCTGCTGTCAGGAGGGTAAGAGGAAACATTTCCTCAAAGCTGTTGCATTGCATAACCTGATTTTTTATTTATTTTTGTGCGTGGTGGAAGCATCACAAAATACGCTTTTGTTTTGGTCTATGTAGGGACAGTGGTCGTGTGACAGCTGAGTGAGTCCAGCAGTCCGCTTCCTTTGGCAGTTATGCCTAAAATCAGCCTCCCTAGGAGGTGACAAGGTTCATGTGACAGCTACTGGGGAATCATTTACTTCTGCATACCCCACTCTGTAACATCCCTGTGTACCATTGTGATTAATTTTTCTATTACAAGATTTTCCTAAAGATTTCCAAAAATCCTTCATTTTTTTGTTACAATGGGCATTGAAATCTGCCCATATAGGTGCATGTCATCCTATCTCCACACACAGTTGCACGCCATACATAGTAAACTTCCATATAGCAATTAAATTCAGACACTTGGAAAATGGCCAGTTCGTTTTGCTTCTTCTTGTTTTGAGAAAAAGACTCCCTCCTCCTTTATCTGGATAGGCAAGATTGACATAAAAAAGTACTTCAAGAGCTGAACTCGTCTACTGAACACAAATACAGTGAAATTCTGTATATTTTAAATGTTTTATATGTCCTAGTCATATATAATTTATTGTGTTGTGAAGCTGAGCCCTTCTTTGAATGAAAATTTTACTGTCGGAGCCTGGGGTACTTTAGTCTGATGATTTAAAACTCTCAATGCGCTCATAGCAAATAGCACTTTTTATTACAGTGTGTTTGTCCAAGAGGTCAACTTTCAGCACAGCAGGATTTCTTCCCACTGTAGAATTATTTCTGATGACAAGACACCTCCCATCCTAATTTATCTGGTGCTGAATGCAATAGCCAACACTTTCTTAGAGGCTCATTAGACTGGACCTGCCACACACAAGAAAAGTGTGGAAGCTTCACCTTTTCTTATGCAAGCATCCTTGCTAGCAGATTATACAGCATGTTAAATACTGTATGCCTGCTTACACCTCTTTGGTTTTAAGATTCCCATTTATAGTTCTGCTTCAGTATTTAATTTTCTCAGAGATGATGTTGAATCTAAGCTGCCTTGTGATAATGTTAAATTCATTTTGGAGTTGAGTAAAAGTGACTAAAATTATGTGCATGATTCCTGTGAAATATTGTATACTGAGCAGGTCCTAGATTAAAAGACAAGCTTGACTTTAAAGGTAATGTGATTAATTTCTTCAGCCAAAACCAGCTAGATAGTTTTCATGCTTAAGTTGATAGCGTATAGATGCCCTATTACACCCATTTACAGCCTCCATCCCTTTGCTCAGCCCCTGCTGAGCCTATTAAGTTGGTATCAAGTCAACTTGTCCCTTAGTGATAGTACACAAACTCTCAGAGTGCTGCAGAATTCTGCATCTGTCCTTTTACCTGTCACTTCAGCCTCCTTTTACTGATGTTAAAAGAAATCTTTACTGTCAGTCATATAACCAATTCACTTTGTTCACAGGCTGTGACAACCTTGTTGTGTTTCTCCCACCACAGAACCAACCTCTGTGAATTAGTATTCTCAAAATTTAGACTAGCTCATTAGTCTGAATAAATTTGAAAGGTTGCTGTTCACATTTTTTTTTAAATGTAGCTCAGCTTTGCTTGGATATAATTTAGGCATCTTTAGAAAAAAAAAAAAAAGAGAAAAACCCACAAACACAAAACACCAGCCCAGCTCCCAAGTATTATTTATTCTGTGATTTCAGAGCTAAAAGGTCTTTCAGTAGCTTCATTTGAGCTAATAAAAATTAAATCAAATGTTCCAAGTTTTTTCCAGTTCTCACCTCTTTTTTTCTTTTTTTTTTTTTTAATTATTTTGGTATAATTGGAAAAGTGGCTACTCTTCCAGAAAACAAAACAAAGGTTCAAATGCCAATCTCAACCAGCTTTGTAGCTATTTCCATCAGATCAGCTTTTTTCCACATTATCACCAAAAATATAGAGTAAAATTTGTCCCTCAACTAACAAAATTTAACCACACTTGCCAGTTCTGTATACATGACGGTCAGCGCACCAGTCTGACCAAACAAAGGAATTTTTTCCCCCAAAAAAATTGCCTATGATTAAGCAAAGAAACCACCATTTTTGCTATTATTCTCAAAGTCCTACCAGAACACTTAATTTTCTACTTTCATGAAATCATTAAGGGATTTTCACTCTATCCTGTCATTTCTTTGTAAGAGTTGAAGACAGAATATCAGTGGATGTGACAGAAGATGCGTCTGGTCCGCCCCAGCATGAACCTCATATGATGTAGTAATATGTGACCGCAGAGAACCAAAGAGTTCAATGTATTGAGTGCACTGTTGTTTTCCGTCTTTAGGAAAGTTCTCAGGCACTGGTGATAAGAGAGTATCAGGACACCATTTTGTATTGTGTTTGCTTTCCAGGACATTATTATTAGGAAACCACAAGGGGCGGTGAAATTACTTTCCAGAAACAATAATCTATACAGTAATTTCTATCAGTAGAGTACTTTTCTGGGAGGATTTCAATATTTTATAAACAAATCAAACATAGAAGGAGATGATGATACTACTTTGGGTTTGAAAAATGAAGTACAGGCGACCAAGTTTTTCCCATTCAAATTCCTTTCTTGTTTTCTGAAATTCCACAGATTTCACTGGAGCCTCTTGCGAGTCACCCTCACAATATTCCAGTCTGGAATCCAGGTTAGTTGAGTAATTTACCCAAGGTCACATCACTAGCACTTGAGCCTCAGAGTAGAGAATAGAGGTCCTTAGAGTTTCACCTAAAAGGGGCTAATGACGACTCCACCATTAGCTGTAAAATAGAAATATAAAAATGTCTTTGCATTAATATCAGCACCTTAAAACTAAAAATGAGAGAGCTTGGCCAAAGAGGTCTTATATAACTGCCTGGAGTCAGGGTGGAAAATTATAAATCAATTGGATGAAATGATCCTTTGCTACAGACTAGAGAAGAAGTTTGGCTATGTCTCAAGAAATGGAGAATTACACAAGACATTAAGGGAACCAGAGATACTCTCAACAGTTCAGGGTGGATATAACTGTGCAATGGAGCAGAACAGATTAAAAATCCCAATCTAAGGAAGCATTAATATATAAAACTGCAGGAGAAAGACATGATGTGATAGAAATAACGTGATGGTGCTCTTAATATGCATTTGTTATGTTCACAGTCTTCATATCTTGCCTTTTCCAGTTTTTTCTCAATTCTTCCTCCAGCATGTGACAATATTGTTGCTTCTTCTTTCAATATCAATGGCTTCTTCTGACACCACCGACTCATTGTGCCAGAAGCCACAGATACCCAGCAATTCCTAACTTGTCTTCAGAGAGCAAAAGAGGTCAGTCATGTGGAATACATTTTTTTCATATTTATGTCTTGGTTTGTTTACACAGACCTAAAGTAAGTAGTGCCCTGAAAGAGAGACGGAGAGAAATAACACAAGGTGATACTTTCTTTTGGCCATTGCAGTGCAATAACTCTGCCCTTTCAAGGGATTTCTGCTGAGGATTAAGGCATTGTTTGCTTTCTTCAGAATATTACATAGAAAAGTAGCTGAAATTCACTGTTCAATCATGTGAATGACTGTCTTCCTTTAAAAAAGGAGTACAGAGACTCTTTTCACCTCTTCACACCACAGCTACCATTTTCTTTTTTTTTCTCTCTTCCTTTTCTCCCACATACTCCTGAGCATTTGCTTCTCCACATCTCAAATCCACTGTCCTCTTCTTCACATATTAGATATCAAATCTTTTGATGTAGTCAGAATAGTGGGTATGAAACGTCATAGGGAAAATGCTGGAAATTACTAGAAAACAGTTATTTCACTATCTTCTCTCTTCCTAGAGCACCATTAGAGTGCATTAGTGGACAGAGAAGTATGCGTGCCTGCACGCGCGTGCACACACACACACACAAAGGCTGTAAATAAGACTATAGGCACATTTATGTATGGGTTTGAGAAAAATAATGATACTGAATTGGTTGTAAAAACTGTATTCTCACATTTTTAAAATTATTATTTTTGGCTGAAATTTTGCCTACTTAGATAATAGTATTTATGTTCTCTTTCTCTTCTTTCTCTTTTTACTATCCCATCTTTGCTTTCTGGCCAACTTTCTCTTCATCCCTGGCTGCCATTCCCTGGTAAATTCAGGACATCATTACAACAGCTGCTTAGGAGTGGATGGGATTTGTCTCTGCATATCAAGCCAGAAGGATCTACAGATTTCTTTGTTGAGGCTGCAGTCATAACAAGGCCAAAATGGTCTGGGAAACACCTCCTCTTCTGAATTTGTCTTAGATAGTCTTCTCTGGTTTATTTGTTTCCTCTTTTTTTCTCCTTAGTTTTTAATCTTTCCTTCTTCCTTTCCCTTCTCATTTTCTCTCTCTCTGTATTTCATGCCCAATTAATCTGGTTCTCTCCAGCACAAATTTATAGCAAGGAAGGTTCATGAAAAGAACTTTCAGAAGAAAACTGAGCCAATTTCCCTGGTAACTACCAAAAGCAAGTGAAAATGACAAACTGATTGACTATAGTGGATTGATTGATACTGATTTATAGCTGAAAATTGAATCAAGTGCATCCACATACACTTTCTCCAGGGATTAAAAGAGAGGCAGACTGCTTCTGTCAGCCATCCTATACAATGAAGGTAACTCCCATCATGTCACCTCATCTGTCCCTTTCTAGCCCTCTAGTCTTCTGCTTAAACAGAGATAGTTTTTAAAATACAGGTGCTTGTTGCCTCATCCAAGGCACATAACATGATTTTGAGGATACATGTGGCTTATGCTTTGTCATGCAATAGTGGTCAATTTTCCATACATTCTGGAAGCACTGCACAACTGTGCACACCTGCACCTCCCCCTTCACGTGCCTGTGTCTGCCAGGTGTCCTCAGGCGGCTTTGCACATCAGCTTCCTCCTACTTAACTGTTTTAGTCCTGGATCTTACTGTTTTACTACGGAATGGCAAAGGAGAACTAGCAGGACCTATTTATCCTAAGTCTGATCTGGAAATTCTTATTTATGATGGCAACTCTTTGCTTGTGTGTATACGTTCCTATTGTCCTTTTTAGGACACCTGAATGAGAGGGCTTTGGAGGGCAATGCTCCTGCTTAAATGTGCTACCTTAGTCAACTCATTCCTGAGTTAGGTAGAATGCTAATTAGAAACATCAGCATGTCCTAACTAGACTGCCAGAGGAAAAAAGGACTTAAAGATATCCACAGAAAATAGGGAAAAAGTCAAAAAATCTCCTGTTACAAATTTCAAAACTTTGAGACAATATGAAAAGTAAAGGTTCCTTAATGTAGTATTCAGCTCTTTATAACACATCAAAACATGATTTATTGAAGAATTATAGTTTTACCATGAAAAGAAAAAAGGGGCAGCAGATAACATGATACCATCAGATGCATAGACCCCTGTGTTAGAAGGACTTTAATGACTTCTGTTTCTGGAGAAAACTCGCACATTCTGGAGAGCCAGGGTGCTGCCACTGGCCCCAGTCCATGGAAGGGGCTACTTGTGCACAGTTCTGCAGAGAGCAGCCTCAGTGGCTACCTCACTTCTGCAATTGTCAAAGTCAGTTTTGGGCTAAACTCAAATTTCTCTGCTGAGGAAAAAGGACAGGTAGGACTTCTATTTGAATATATGTTTTCCTGTCTGTCATTTTATTTTGGGCCTGATCTACCAACCTCTAACTGTGGCTTTCATTCATGCTGTGTGGTTATGGTCTGAAAAACAACAGACAACAGTGTTCTACTTACAGTCCCATGGTCTTTCACAGTAAGTCCTAGATGTTGCTTACTGACACCGGAGGCTGGGTTTTGCAGGCAAACTGAGCTGGGGTAAGCTGGGGCTAGTTTTGGCAGACACATGACAATGGGAAGCAAAGTCCAGGGATCACATTAGGCTTCACTCCAGGAGTCATCTCACTCAGGTAAGTGGTGTGCAGTTACACAACCACAAAGTGATTGCTTGCTCAGAACCAAAAAAGAAGCTCTGGCAGGATAAAAAACTGAACTGAAACCTCTAACATTCTGGGTTCAATGTTGTAAACATGAGAAAGTTTTTTCTCCTATAAGCTGATCATTATTGAAATATTAGGGTTGATAGGCAAGATTACTGTTAGGAATCAGGCATTTTCTGTTAGCTGTTGAGTCATCACAAAGTCCACAGAAATTTTGATGCAGTCTTCATCAAATTGGATCGAGCCTTAAATATAGGCTTTATTATTTTAAACATGTCAAGTTGAAGGACTTTCTAGTTCTAGAAAATTGAACTCCATTGGCTAACAGCAAACCTTGGACGATTAGGTTTTGTACTAGAAGGCATCTGAATGCCAGGTGCCCACAAAAACTACTCTGCCACTTCCCTCCTCAACTGGACAGGGAACAGAAAATGTAAGAAAAGGCTCATAGGTTGAAATAAGGAGAGGGAGAAATCACTCACTGATTACTGTCATGGGCAAAACAGACTTGTATTAGGGAAATTATATTAATTTATCACCAATCAGATCAGAGTAGGACAATGAGAAATAAAACCAAATCTTAAAAATACCTTCCTCCCACCTCTCCCTTCTTCCTGGGCTCAACTTCACTCCAAAATTCCCTACCTCCTCCTCTCCTCCAGGTAAAGGGGGATGGAGAATTGGGGTTGTGGTCAGTTGTCTCTGCTGCTCCTGTCTTCAAAGGCGAAAGACTCTTCACACTCTTACCCTGCTCCATCATGGAGTGACTGCCATGGGAGACAGTCCTTCATAAACTTCTCCAACGTGGGTCCTTCCCATGGGTTTCAGTTCTTCATGAACTGCTCCAGCATGGGATCCTTTCCATGTGGTTTAGTCCTCCAGGAACAGACTGCTCCAGCATGAGTTCCCCACAGGGTCACAAGTCCTACCAGGAAACCTGCTCCACTGTGGGTTCCTCTCTCCATGGGTCTACATGTTCTGCTGGGAGCCTGCTCCAACAAGTTTTTCCCATGGAGTCACAACCTCCCTCAGTCATCCATCTGCTCTGGCTTGGGGTACTCCACAGGATCTCTGCTCCACCATGGACCTCCATGGGCTGCAGAAGGACAGCTGCTTCACCATAGTTTTCTCCAGGGGTTGTAGAGGAGTCTCTGCTCTGGCACTTGGAGCACCCCCTCCCTCTCCTCCTTCACTGGGTGTCTGCAGAGATGTTTCTCTCACAGGGTCTCACTCCTCTCTTTGGCTGCAGTTGCACAGGGTTGTGGTTTTTTTTCTTCTTTTTAAATAAATTGTCCCAGAGACTCTACCACTGCTGCTGATGGTCTTGGTCTTGGACAGTGTCTGGTCTGTCCTGGAGCCATCTGGCATTGCTTCCATCAGACAAGGGCAAAGCTTCTAGTAGCTTCTCACAGAAGCCACCCTTTCAGTCCCCCCACTACCAAAACCATGCCACACAACCCAATACACAATTCCCCCCAAGAGTGAAAAAGTGACAAACTTTAAAAGGGCAGATTTTAAAACTATGAGGAAAATGGTTAACAGCAGGCTGAAGGGCAAAGTAAAAAACTTTAAAACCACAGAAACAGCCTGGAGGCTATTCAAGAACATTGTGTTAGAGGCACAGATGGTTTGTGTATCACTGAGAACAAAAACAAAGTAAAATGGTGAGAATAAAACTATGGTTAAGCAGAGAAGTACAGGGCTTTATTGAGGTTAAAAAGGCATCTTCTAAAAGCAGAAAGTCTTCCTGAACAACCTAGCCAGATCAGGCCATCCGTCATGTTGGTGAAAGGCAAGTCAGCAATGATAAGAGTAGTAAGGAAGTGGTCAGCTGAAAGTAATATCTGCTGAGTAAAGACTCAGACATATATGTATTCATACCATGTGGTTCTGGCACATTAAAGTTTGTGACAGAAATGTTTCATTGTCCTCTTGAGTTTCCCTTGAATTTCCACTCTTTTTTAAAGAAAAGATGCTATTATCCTATCAGAGACATGAAATTAGGAAACACACAAAACAAAACAATTCTGCAGAGATGTTAGTGTAGCCTCAAATTTCTTGCCTGGCTGTATTCCATCTCCATCTTCCTCTCCAGGCCTGCTCCCCTGGCTGCTAACATCTCATCCCTTCTGCCCTGGCCAGAGGGCAGGCCCTTTTGCTCTAATATGTACTGGGCTTGATGAGAGCTCTAAATTGTCCTGTAACTAGCACTTTGAACAAACTCTACTTGGATATGTTGAATTAATTATTTGCTAAGGACGGTCCTAACCAAAACCAATATGTTCCCTGAATGTGTTTATATGCAAGAACTAAATCACTGAGTAAATTAAAGACCTTCAAGGGTGCAGAGAAATAGTAAAATATAATTTTTTTTCAGCAATTTTTCTGAAGAAATGATGCTTTCTGTGTTGGGTTAAAGGATTGAGAGAAATGGAAGCTAAAAGACTGGACACTATGCATTAAGCTGAGAAATTTAAGTTTAGCAGCTATTGGTGGCCTATCAATGTGGTAACATAGGTAGTATGAGATATAATGTCAATTCATTAAGGCCATTGGTCAACAGCTGGCTAAACATGGGCTAGCTGTGTGCCTAAGTGGCCAAGAAGGCCACTGGCATCCTGGCCTGTATCCGAAATAGTGTGGCCAGCAGGAAGAGGGCAGTGATGGTCCCCCTGTACTTGCGACTGGTGAGACCACACCTCAAATCCTGTATTCAGTTTTGGGCCTCGCACTACAAGAAAGACATTTAGGTGCTGGAGCATGTTCAGAGAAAGGCAACAAAGCTGGTGAATTGGCTGGAGCACAAGTCTTATGAGGAGCAGCTGAGGGATCTGGTGTTGCTTAGCCAGAAGGAAAGGGGGGTCAGGGGATATCTTATCTACAACTACCTGAAAGGAGATTGAGGCAAAAGGGGTGGTCAGTTTTCCTAAGTCACAAGTGATAATACAGGAGGAAAGGGCCCCAATTGTGCCAGGGGAGGTTTAGATTGGAAATTAGGAAAATATTCTTCACTGAAATGGTTGTCAAGCACTGTGAAAATCTATCCAGGTAAGAGGTGGAGTCATCAGCCCCGGAAGTACTTAAAAGGGGTGTCGATGTGGCACTTGGGAACAGAGTTTAATGACAGGCTTGGCAGTGATGGGTTAACGGTTGGATTTAATGATGTAAAGGTCTTTTCAAACCTAAAAAGTTGTATGATTCTATGAAATCTGTGGGTAGCAGTGCCTACTCAGAACTAAATCTAAGAAAAGAAAGTTTAAATTATGGGTATTTTAGTGACTTGTTTTAATGATTTCAGAAGAAATGATTTCTTGGAAATGGGATGGAGGCGGGAAAATATAACTGCAAGAAACATCACCTAAACAGAGAGGAGCTGAGGCAACTTTTCTTCTTTATCTCTGCTGAGAGATGACAGGAAAGGGAAGAAAAGATCGAAAAAGATTATTCTGTAACCATCTCACAGAACATCCCCTGAGATTGTGTTTGTCCTTTCGCAGCACAGTTTTTGAGAGGCCATGCTGAGTACTCCCCATTGCTTCAGTCAACAGAATGTCTTCCAGAGAGATCGGAACAGTATCTGGAAGGAGGGAGCACAGATTGTGGATAGGGAAAGAGGGAACTGGGGACAAGGCAATTGGAGGTATGGATCAGCTAAGGAGAGGCTGTGAGAAAGGTTTGGTTTATATGGGCAGAGTTTGAATAAACTTTTAACACTGTTGACCTCCAAAACCCCTGTGTACTTCATTAATCATCCTGTACACAGAGGAGAACTTTCAGAACATCTGGTGCCTTCCTGAAGATCTCCGGTGTATAGGAACTTCAGCCTTTAATTTCAAATCACTGTGAACTTTAGATCAAAAGTTGAGACTGAGATTCTGCGTCACTCGTAAAAAGAGAAATTTTACATCTCCAGTACTTAGCAAAGAATATTTTTGGGTTTGGGTTTTTTTGTTTATTTGTTTTGGGTTTTTTTGTTGCTTTTGTTTTGTTTTGTTTTCCTAGTTTAAAGGAGAAACTACAGGCCACTAATCAGCCAAGGCACATGCACACACATACACTATTATATGTGAATACTTCTGCAATGTTACTTTATAAGAACCTTAGACACTTCAGTTTGATTAACACTTCGATAAAACGTACATTTTCCTTGAAGAAAGTGAGGCCATGGGGATTTGTTAAAAATTCAGAGAAGGAAGATGCTGTGAAAAAATTTAATTCAGTTACAGTAAGTAATACATTCTACCAATGTAATATGGACACAAAAAAATGTTAGATCCCTTGAGAAATTATGATAATATTGTTTGATCCTTTTGAATGTATATAATTGTATTTATGTATGTGTCTCTATGTATATCTGCATTTATGAAAATGTTGTTATGCATGTCCCTGTGTATGAATACATTTATAAAACAAACCCATGACCATAAATCAGCTCAACAGAAACAGTATAAAGTGGACTACTGTACATCTTTATTTAAAATACGTAGGATGCCAAGACAGAAAAACACTAAAAAAGAAATACATATTGTTTTTGAAGCTGAAGCATCAATATGGTTGTAATTTTAATGTTTCTTGCTGGAAAAAGGTCATCTTTGGCGAGGTCGGGTTTTTCTTAAGGTCATTTCACATTGAGATATCTGCCTGCTTTTGACATTTCATCTAGAAGAGGCACAACTATTCTGACACATGAAATGGGTTCTTTACAAACCCAATGGCTATTTCTATCAACATCTGTTATTCTTACACAAAAGGGGAATATGCATTGATTGCAAACAAGGCTCCACATTTTTTTGAGAATATTAATATATATATGTTTTGTGCTTAAAGGTACAGCAATGCCCATTTGAAATAGAAACAGAAGACAACACTGATCTATAAAAGACTGAAAAAATGAACCCCTCTTTGCTCTTAAATAGAATTAAATAAATTTAAAGATGTTAATTGTTGTTAATAAATTGTCACACTGATTTCTGTAAAGCAGCAGGGCAGTGAAATTCACTAAACATTTGTGTAATTACTTTGTGATATTGACACAGAAAAAGCACAATAAAAATCTTTTTCTTTGCATTTTGTGTGGGATTTTTAATTGCATATTCATTTGCAAATTTCAATTCCCTCTAGCACTGAGTATGATAGGAAAAATCTGTTGCCATATAAATCCCCCACCTTGTACCCCCATATTTTCAAACCCCAGAATTGTGTTTGTGGTATAACATCTATGTAATTAAAATAAACTCTGTCAAAGTAGTGCAGACTCACAGGGACAACTTAATTTTCCTGTAAGACAATCCAGAATTCCACTGGCTGAACCCTGGTCTAGTTCAAGAGTGGGTCACAGAATTGCTTTCCCAAGGAACATCACAGGGAATACCAGAGTTTGTCCTTGCTCCTTGTTTGCAGACAGCTCAATTAAGCCTTGGACAACCCAAAGCAGAAGCATTTAGTTGATCATTCAATAGTTAGGATTCTCTAATGGAGTGTTGTGACCAGTCATGTGATGTTATATCTGTTCCCATACTGATGGTCTGTTCTTCATGAGCCATTGCTGTCTCCCAAAATGAATGCCATTTTATCAGAAAACAGGTTTTGTTTTCTGATTATATTCCTTTGGCAAGTGCTCAAATCTGCTGTTTGTGCATGTTTGTAGGAACATGGCTTTGCTCACATAAGTATTTGAGAACAGCGAATAATAAAGGACATGAACAGGCTAAATCCAAACCCCATTTTCTCATCTAACAAGCTGCAAGTGAACAATTTTTGTACTATCTCTACTGGCTCACTAATCTTGCAGCATCAGTAAATTCTGCATGTTTGGAGTCAGTGTGCTTCCCTACTTACTACATGTGTCATATTTATCTTCTCTGCAACATGAGGACGTATGGCAGACATTCACAGAAAACTACAGGTGCTGCTTTTCTGGATTGAAGCCATATGTCCATAGGGCATTGAAGAGGTTAACATCCAGGTGTAAGAGCTTATTGTTGGAACATGTTCTTCGTTGCTTCCAGACTTTGGCCTCAAATAAATGTCTTTAACATATTTATTAAAGTGTCATAATTAGATTTATTTAATGTGCTGGGATCCAGAGCACGTCAGCTCTGTGGATGACTGAAAAATGCTTCATCAGCTTTTGATGGCTTCATAGGACAGCAGGGCAACTCACTCCTGTTTCCCACTCTGCATCTCTGTTTCAAAACAGGGCTTGAATGTTCTCAGTTTATGCATTTACTCATAGAAGGAAAGTGAAAACACTCTTGTGTTCTGCAGTATTGCATTTGATTAGAAAATAATGCTTGGGGTATGAATACACTGAAGTAATGTTAAGGAAACATTAAAGCACCCTTAAATCTGCCATTTTGTGCCTAGGGCTTTGCAGTTATCATTTGAAATGTGTGGCCTTTTTTTAAATGGTTCCACAAGAGTAGCAACTGCTGCATAATGGTACAAATAAAAATAATACTGAGGTGTAAGTAGTGGCTCTGATAGTTGTACATATTCTCATGTAAAGCCTGGAGTGGCAAAATAGATAGTTTTCCAACTTTAGATAACATCATTAGTACACATCACTTGGTCAGATCATGGATCAGAGAAGTAAGGAAGCACAAAAAATAGCAGCTTAGGTTTTGCCCATGTGTATACAAGTATAAATTTCAAGTCTCTCCTTTTGTGTAAGTAGTACACATAGAATTTAGAATAAATGGGAGCCAGATGAGACTATGGTCTATAACGGAAAAGCAAAACAAATTCATGCCCCACACTGATTTATCACATAGGACAGCCTGAAGCTACTTTCAGCAATCACACTGGTTACACATAGACAAAAGGGGATTTGGGGGAGCTGACAGTTGATAACTAATGAGAACTTCAACTCTGGGCTTACAAATGTAGGGAGTCTTTATTATGCTGGTAGGTTAATCTAGCATCAAAGAAAAATTGTGCAACAGGGGTCTACACATGTTTCACTTAAGGAGAACTAGAAACTACTTCACACCAGAGCAGACCAAGCTTTCTACCAGGCCAGTTTAACTTTTCATCCATACTGGCTTGCACAGTTGCCTCCTCCGGCAATAATCCCCACAGCTTCTGTACCGCAAGCAGCAGAAGGGCTCTCCCTTCATTGCCCTGAGATCTGAGGTAGTATGAGGTTGAATGATGATTGTCTGTCCCATCTGAGAAACACTGAGTTATTTTTGCAAGAATAAGCCCAACAATGGGTCATGTTTTCAAAGATAATTAAAAATATACGGATGTAATTTTCCTCCAAAAAGAGTTGATCAGATGTTTCACTGGGCAGAAGATACGCAGACATGTTCATTTCCGAGGCAGCTGAACTCACTTCAAAGGGCAAAGGGCCCCATGCTGTTTGCTTGTCTTTATTCTCCTGCCCCAACCAGTTAAGACCAAAATGTGAGAAGAAAAGGGGAAAAAGGGTATGTATCTACTTGCATTGATTTGAATAGCAGGATGATAGTTATCTTCAGTCACTGAGGTGGGTGGGAGCCTGACACTGAAAGAATTTGAGGAGGAAGTGCTGAGTGAGAAAATCACTGCCTAAGAGAAAGGTTGCATACTTGGAAAATATGCACTCTGTAGGTGGGTATTTAGTAGACTAAGGTAAAAGAAGGAATATGCAGCAGGAAAATAATTGAAGAAAGAGTACACAGAGAAGAAAATGAGATGTCTGAAGTGACCAGCAATGGTCATTGCTGCATTTGTTGATGCCACTGCATATTGATCTGTCTCTTGCTAGGGCACCACTTTGGGATTTTAGGCTTCCCTTACTCCTCCCTATGCAGACTCCTATTGAAAGGAAGGACCAAAGGAATCATTCTGAATATCATTCTCATCATAAGGCAGTGATTCAGATTCCTTCTTTCATTTTCATCCTTTGTTGATCGAGTTGTCAAGCACCCAACCCTGGCAATAGTAGCTGAAATAAGCAATGTCTTCATAGCTTTGCCATGCTGTGTCAGTGCTGAATAACTGAGCCTTATCGACTACATGCTGGGTCCGACATTCAGCTGAGTTCCTTTGGAATTTTTATTACTAGTTTTTACATGACACTCAGAAAGGTCTTACTCACAATGAATTGTAAACTTGAATTCTGCTTTTTCTGGAGACCTGTTGTGTTGAGTCTTGCTGAGATGGTGTTCCATTTCCCCACAGTAGCCCTCACAGAGCTGTGCTTTGCATTGGTAGCTAGAATGGTGATAACACAACAGTGTTTGGGCTACTGTCGAGCACAGCATCAACACTGTAGCATTCCTTCCTCAATCCAGGACAAGATCCTGGGAGGGGACACAAGTAGGCCAGCTGACCCAAACTGACCAAGGGGATATTCCATAACATATGATGTCAGCTCACAAAAAAGCTAAGGCAAGGATCAGGAAGGGGGGTATTCATTGTCTCCAATGGTTGCCAGCTAGGGAACAAGCTAAAGTCCTGCTTCTAGGAAGTGGCTGACCATTGCTGGTCATGGGAAGTAGAGAATAAACCATGTCATCTTTTGTTTCGCTTTTGCATGTGTGAGCTTTCTCTTTGCTTTTGCTTTGAATAATCTGCCTTATCCCAACCCACAAGTTGTTTTCCATTTTGCTCTCAACCCCTGTTCGGCTGGGAAGGGGAGTGATAGAACAGCTGGGTGAGCACCTGGCATCCATCCAAGATCAACCCACCACACCCATAGAAAGCAGCCACATCTGGAGGAGTTCTGCCTACAGCAACAAGTACCTGTTATAACCTGAGGCCATTCTCAAGGACTGTGCTCTGCAAGTTACACTGTAACATATCAAACTCTTGGAGTTTCACTGGAGATTTACTGGACATGAAATCTAACACATTGATAATCCTGTTGATGGCAATAGAAATAGAAGTAAAAATATTTTGGTATGAAAGGGCCTGTGTCAGTATTGCACAGTGGTATTGAGGACATTTGTGCTGCAAAGGCCGCGTATACATTGATAGCTCTAGTTAAAGCAGTGGATAGAAGAAAACCCTTCCTGACATCTACTTACTCATATGCAGAATATGAGACACAAAAGCAATTAATCTAGAATTGGTTTTTAGATCAAATGTATTCCCTAATACAGTGCTTTTTTATGGGCCAATTTTGTCCTTTATCACCTCCCGATAAACTAATAAAGTTGATAAGCTCAGAATTTTAATCTTTTTGGCCCAAATGGAATTCACTTCTCTGACTCCTCAGTTACTGATGCTTCAATTCAGTGATGAAAACAGTAGGAAAACCTCAACAATCCCTTGATTCATTTTACATGGAGGGTGTTGGGGAGGAGGACAAAGGCTAGAAGGAGAGAGGGGAAGGAATCCCATTTCACTTGCCCGTCATCCATCTTAGATGTTTCTGGATCTGATGCCTCCAGTATGTTTTCCATCACAGCTACTTGATATTGAATGTTATGAAAGTGTATTTCCACTACTACTCAAAAAAAACCCCCAAGGCTGTTTCTGGAACAATGTAAAATGTCTTTACGTGAAACATTCAGATGATCTTATAGTTTTGAAGTAATTCTCGTAGGGAAACACACTGTAGGGTCATGTATTCCTAATTTTTGCCATCCTTCTAGTACCATATATTTTTATAGTTCCTATGAATGAATTAATCACACACTTGAGGGCACACAGGTTTTGCATATGATTTTGCCTAGATAGCATTTTACTAAGTTATCAAAATCTAGCTTCTTTTAGGGAAATCAGAGATTATACCTCTCAGGTCAAACACCACTCCTTCATTAATGTATTCTGGTTGTTTCTCCCGGTAATGTATATATATTTTTATCTCACATTTTCAATACAGCTATGAGAGAGCACCATAACAAACCACCTCTGGCACCTCATCTTCAAACAGAAGAGGAATCACTATTCTCAAGAGTCCACAGCTGCACATTATTAACATTCTGTCCCTGCATATCTGCACCTAACCTTATCGTATTTCTTGTTTATGTGGCGCCTTTCATCTTCTCATAATTTTTTTAGAGGGAAAGAAGAATAAGAGTAAAACATTCTACGGTATAACTGATTTTACTCCAGAAGTAGAAAGAGTAACTATCTTTTCCAACATAAAGCTATTAAGATATTCTGTATGGATTGGGCCAAACTATCCTCTGGAGTGAACTTCCAATAGGAAAGATCATGAACATCTACAGTCAGTTTGTATGTTTTCTACCTCATTTTTTTTTTTCTGAATCTGTCCTTCAATAGCCAAATCCTAAATTGTGTGTATGAGGAAGAACAATGACCAATGACTATTGTTATTTATCAATGTTGACGCTAATTTATTTTTATCCTGTTACACATCCTGCATGAGTGAAAGAAAAAGTGCAAACTAAACTGAAGTTATGCTTTATTCAGAACGTTATTCACAGCTCGTTGAGAGGCAGTGTGAAAATTCAACATGAAAACAGGACTAATCCTCAAAATCTTAACTCAGGCAAAATTATGTGTTTAATCTCATCACAAATACAAAACCATGTTGTGCCTATTAAAGAATTTGCACTTGTCTTTAACATATCCTTTTCATCAGCATTTGATGGAAAGAGACTAGAGACCTCTGAAAGCTACTCTGAGAAATAAAGTTCCCATATGTCATGTTGTTGAAAGAAACACGTATCGGACTCAATTTTAATGAAAAGCACCAATTTCCAGTTATTATAAAAACATTTTTTGGATACCCTGCCATCATGACTAAGGACTATGAATTTCCTCAAGCTTTCTTCATTTTAAAATTCATAGAGGTAACCTCTATTAAAATACATGGTGGAAGTGAGCTTGAAGATTTTTCCAGATATTATTTTTCCTGCAATGAAAGTATAATAAAATTATTTGTAAGTGTTTTCATTAACTTTACATGTATTCAGAGAAACAATGTAAAAGTCTGTGCTTTCATCTTAAGGTTTACTTTAGAAGGCTTTTAAAGTTTAGGCTACTGGATCATCAGAAGACAAGTCCCACAGCAAGAGGTCCAGACACTTTCATTTTATATTGTGCATGTTTTCACTGTGGGTGAAAGAGAGGCAGCTTTATGTCTGCTAGTGTGGATTTTACCTGCCGATACTTCCCTTGAAGTCTGTGGCCAGAGGCTGGTTGATTCACTTTGCCAGTAATGATGGCTTATTTGTGGTTACTGAATCATGTAAAAAAAAGTTATTCTTGCTATTTTTAACATATTTTTTGCACACCTGGCATTACTACCGAAGTGCATTAACTGTGCTATCGAATCTACATATACAAGAAGCCTGCCTAGTTTCAGCTGTAAATTTGGATATCGTTATACCATAACTGTGTTTGTACTTAGTTGTGGGCCTTCTACCAAGAAGAACTGGGTCTGTGTGCATTTCATAAATAATCCATTATTATTATTTTCATCGTATTAATGCAATTTTTATTGTTTAATCTATTATTGTTTATCAATAATAGATTTTGATAGAATTATTAAATAAGAGATAGTAATCTTTAATTTTTTTGTTGTATCACAAAATCTCCGATAAAGGTAGCTTGCTTTCTTGCATACATCCTTACTTACAAAATGAGTAGTCCTTATTCCTTATTTTACAAGGTATGTGTTTGTTCTCTTTTCCAGAAAATAGTTGAAATATCCACATAATCCTTCCTTATCTTGTTTTCCTCAGCTGATGAACCAATATATGACAGAATCACAAGAAGCAAAATATTTTCTCAAACTTTTTCTTCTGAGATAAAGTTAGGGTAAAGAGCATTTCTTTAGAACAAAGGTATGCTGTACAGAAATATCTTTTTCAGCAGGGACAAACTGAATATCTTGTCTTTAGATATAGGATACATTTGGACAGTTTCAGGCCAAAATGTCTAATGTGAATTTGGATAAATGGATTTGTAGAGATATTGGATGTGAACCATGAAGCATAGCTTTTTTGCTTGGTTTTTTTGTCACATTTGTTACCTTCCTGCATAAAGGAAAATATTCTGCTGCTTTTTTTTTTTTTCCCTGTGGATGAGAAATTAATGATCAGCCACTGAAGCCTAAATCTGTTTCCAGAGGAAGGGGAAGGTTAAGGAAAACATTCTGGGAAACCACTTTCTGAAAGCAGCTGAAGGATTTCAGATCTAGTTAATTCTTTTCATTTGATAGTATATCATGCAAGTCCATGAGAATCAGTGTCAGGGAAAGGATTGTGTTTGAATTAAGGCAAAAAATTATGGTTTTGATTGTAAATTCAATAAAATGTCCAATATCAGTTGAAAATTTTTGCTTTTGTTACTGATGTTTTTGTCTCTGTTTTTAATGAAATGTTAATGATTTTCTTCTTCCTTTTAATTTCTCTATTTATTTAATTTTATTGCAAAGTAACAAAACAGTGAGCAAATTGGGTGAAAATGCAAAGAAAATCTCAGCAATACCTTTTTCTTTCTCTTCTTTTCCAATGGGAGAAATGACAAAACTAAACCAAAAAACCCAAAAGTAATCTGAGACATCACAGAACCGTAGAATCATAGACTCATCAAGGTTGGAAGAGACCTTTAAGATCCTGAAGTCCAAATGTTGACCCAGCACTACCACTATAACACCTAAACCACTAAACCACATCACCCAGTGCCAGGTCCAGATGCTTCTTAAACACCTCCAGGGATGGTGACTTCACCACCAGCCCAGGCAACCTATTCCAATGCCTGGCCACCCTAACAGTGAATTTTTTTTTTCTAATATCTAATCTGAATCTCTTCTGTCTCAGCTTTAGGCCATTTCCTCTGGTCATCTCACTGCAGGCATGGTAGAAGGGACCAACCCCCAGCCCACTACAGCAAGTTGCCCCACGAACCTTCTCTTCTTGAGGCTAAACAAACCCAGCTCCCTCAGCCATACCACATAAGATATGTCTTCTAGACCTTTCAAAAGCCTTCTTGCCCTTCACTGGACACATTTGGTATCTCAAAGTCCTTTTCAAAATGAAGGGCCCAGTATTGAACGCAGTAGTTGAGGTGTGGCTTCACCAGTGCGCAGTACAGGGGGACAGTCACGGCCCTGGTCCTGCTGGCCACACTGTTTCTGACACAGGCCAGGCCATTGGCCTTCTTGGCCATCTGAGCACAATTCTGATCATGTTCAGCCAGCTGTTGACCAGCACCTCTGGGCCTTTTTCCACTGGGTAGTTTTCCAGCCACTCTGCCCCCAGTCTGTAGCATTCCATGGGTTTATCATGGCCAAAGTGTAGGACTCAACACTTGGTTTTGGTGAATCTCATTCCGTTGGTCTTGGCCCATCTTTCTGGCCTGTCCATCAGTTTGTGAAAGACCAAACAAAAAATTCATCTCCAAATACAAATTTATTTTCTGTTTCTTTTTTTTTTCCTATTGATTTCTTTGCCAAATGGTGGATGACACATAAAGTTTTACGAAAGTAGTGGGATGTAATTAAAAACGTAAGTTGGGGATTTTGAGTCAGCTCTAGTCTTTTGTAGCTTTTAGATACCAAAGATTATGCTATTATTCTCATTAATAGTTTTAACAGATGTACAGAGTAGAATATTGTTAATTCGCAACTATTGTCTTTTACTAAATGTGTTGTAGAGTTCTATTCTGCTCTTTATAAAGTTCACTACAGTAAGCAGCAGTGGCATAAATGTTCACGTTTGGTTCCTGTGATTTTGAATGGGAGTATTTTAACCTAAGTTACCAGAGCTCAGCAATGCTGGGCAATGCAAGAAGCAACTAAAATAAATTACAAGAATCTAACGCCATCAAGTTGTCGTTTGCCTTTTTCAGGAGTTACATTTTCGTAGACTTCCTAATGTCTAAACAGCAGCACTGACCACCATTTTTTTACTTTTTTTTTGTTGCCAGTGTTTGGCAATTGTTCTTCCTAGATATTGACTGTGCTATCACCAGCCATACATATGTCATATGCAGACAGGATCATTACAGCACATGCTTCAGGAAATTATATATGTATGCATTGCTCAGGAAACAAACTAGTGCAGAATGTTCTTGTCAACTTCATTAAGAAGTAATTTTCCTTCAGAGAACAAATTCCATTCTAGGCACTGTTTGACATTAGTTATGGACAAACAAAATATTTATTGTTAATTAGCTAGTAAGTAAGCATAGCTTTTAAATTTATTTCTACATTGATTCAAGGGTTTTTTTGTTATATTTGTGTCAAAATTCTTATTTCCAGGTATTCACAGACTAGTTTAAGCAAACAGATTTCAGCCTGTCAATTGCTTGTGAACTATTCACACTGACTATTGGTTAATTATTTCTTCAAAACTGTGATTGCCACTTAAATCATGCTTAAATCTGCTTTTGCTCCTTCAAGTCAGTGGAAAGACCACTTCTGAAAATGGATGCACTCATTAAAGTGCTTAATGTAGGTGAAGAAGGTAGCTAAAGGCATCGTTCTGGTGTGCTTCTTCTTAAAAGCTATGAAGCTGAGTTCATTAAAGACACAGCTTGGATGGGACAATGCATTAAAATGTGGTGTAATTCACATATATAGAATAAATAACTAAATATTCACAAAATACCGCAACTTTGGCTCCTCTATCACTACCTTGCTTTTAAAGTACTTACTTTTCCATTTCCTCAGTCAACCCGTAATCACTAGTATGGCTGCATGCATGACAGGCAGTGGTTATAAGTAAGCCACTGTAGTTGTCATCAGCTCCAACTTGTTTTTCCTTCCATTAGGATTTCCTGATTATGCACTGAAAAGATATTTGATTGATAGTAGAATAGAAGACATTTGAAGAAAAAAAACCTTAAACTGAATTCATGCCAGTGGGGAGGGGAGCTACCTCATTAACAAAATAATTGAGCTGTTAGTTAATTTTACTTGTTATTTGTTGAAAAGGACAAAAATCTTCCAATGAATTAATATTCTTCCCTCAAATGATTAAAAGAACAACAAAAGGATTTGTATCTTAGATGTATTTAGTAATTATGTCCCTGACACCTTTTTTCATATCATCCAAGGCAGATGTAAAAAAAAGAAAAACCTGGTAATTTACCGAACATTGTAAGTGTCAGCTTTTCCTGATCATTTCTTCTCTGCCTCTCCCCCAGAAATTGCTTATTAGAAGCAATTTCTGCTAATTGATAATTAATACCTTTACCTTTGTTAAAACCAGCTACTTGTGTATATCAACACTCCCAGTTTGACACAGTCAGTATATTTTACTATTGATGTAAATACTGCATAAAATTAATAGTAAAAAAAATATTCTTGCAATATAAATTTTACATTTCACTTATTATTGTCTCTTCTTTTTTTGTGGTATTCTACAGTCTTTCTTTTCCTTTAAGTCCAGAAATATTTGAAATAAATAACTGTTAAATCAATTTAGCAAATTTATTAACATTTAAACATCATTAGGCATTGGACAGGAGTGTAGAACAGTGACACAAAAGATGTCAGGTCAAACAGTGCAGTGAACTTTGCCTTCTTTTTTTTATAATTAACTTCAGTAAAACTAAACTTTGTCATTGAAACTAAATTTTCTTTCCCTATATAAGAAATTCTTATTTCACAAAAAAAAATATTTTTTTCCATTACGTTCAAAGAAATTGGAGATATCTTCAAAGTTCAAAGAAATTGGTGATATCTTCAAAGTAATAGATCTTTGGCCGTATGAACACAGGGCAAAGGAGCATTATCTGAATGTGCTACCCATGACATACCAGTGGAAAATTACCCCAGAACTTCCTTGCAGGTTTATTCTTTCCCTCATACTCATTTCTTTTCAAGGCTCAATGAAATCAGTCATACATCAATATGATTGAAGCAAAGATTGCCATTTTATTTACATAACATGACCTTATTCAGGATTTCAGTGATGAACAACTGTCAGACCGTTGAATGCAGATAGAAGAACTGACTCATGTTTTCAAGATTTGTTCTTATCTAATAACTTATTTTGATACCCTTTTAGCAAAGAGAAACCCTTTGTGAAGGGATAGGCTTGAGATGAACCAATATCTTGTAACAAAGCGGAGGGGTTTAGGCGTCCATTGCTGTGTCTATGAAACAGAGATGCAAGCAAAGTGTATGCTGAAGGAACCACAGCCCCAGTGCAGCCTGTCCTGGCTGATGGGACTGAGGGGTAGCTTAAGGCACACAGCGTTGCAGTTGCACTCTCATTTAATAGCCAACACACTAGTTGTGGTTTGCTCCCTGACAAAGGCACCCCTGTCCTTGGTGTGCTAAAACACTATTAGCCACCTTCTAGGCAAGAAGTGCCGTACAGCAGGTATGTATCTGAAATGCTGAGAACTAAACCTGTGCCACAGCAAGAAAAGTCTGAAGAAGCATTGTAAGTTCTTGGTGTTAAATTTCATTTCAACAGCCCGGCATTCTCGGGGGTTTCCATAAAGTCTCAAGCTGCAGAAAAGGAGAAAGCACTTCCATTTCCAAGAGTAAAATCTTGGACAACCATATCAAGATCTACCTTGGATTCAAGTGCTGACAGGCAAAGAGAAAAGAATTTGTTTATTAAGCCACTGTCTCAGACTTCTGGGGAGTTTGAGAATTAAAATAATTTCTTAGTTCCACATACAAATGGACACCAGCATTTCTGAACTAGGCATGCTTGAGTAAATTTGAAAAACTATTTTGGTTTCTTGGCCCTCTATTCTGTTTCCATCATTTCAGTCTTGTAAAAAATGAACATCAGTCTTTTCTCCATGCTCTGAGCATTGATGGCACATAGACATGATGTCATCCACTCTGCGGTCATAGCCAAACATACTTGATAGACATCAGTATACAGAAGACATACAAGCTTACATCTTCATACCCAAAGAAACCCATGTGTATTTCACTAAAGAAGTCTGTTGGATCATGTGGCCTTCTCAGCATACCAAATTATTTACATTTTACTTGCATTTATCTGCGCTTGCCATGCAGAAATGGGAGGAAATAAGATGATTGTTTTGGTTTCTCCCAAGACCAAAACAAATACTATGGCTCAAAACAACATGCAAAGAGAATTAATGTCAAGTAGTGATGCAAAATTCAACCATCCATTTTTTCTATTTTTGACGTATGTTTCACTGGTATAGTTACTGTCTTCTCTGAACTGCAACAGAAACTCATTTGGCTCATATTTTTGGGAACCAATGGACAGCCATCACTGGTGTATCAGAACCATTCTGTTTCCTAATGTACAGTGGTTCATACATACAAACAGTTACTAAAGCATTGTAACTGGTTAATTTGGGTGGGTATTTTTCACACAAGACCTCATACTGCTCTTCAACCTGCTGAAATACGAAGTGCCAACTGGCATAACACTGTAAAACTCTGCTGCTAATATGAGACGTATTAAGCCAAAAACACAAGCAAGTCCTAAAAAGGAAAATAAAGCAAACAGAAGGCAAATATCCATTTCAGAATAAAAGAATATGATCAAATTAGCAAAGCATTGGTGAGAAACTAGACAAAAATAAGAAAAATAAAACTAAAAAAAAACCCCCAAAAACAAAACAACAAAATAGAAAAAAAGTCCTGATTGCATGTTTTTGAAAGCTTAATTGTAATATCCTTGTATAAGCCCATACAGTGAAATATGAAGATGTGGCTTTCTCAAGGTATTTGTTGCATCCTAATTCTGTGAGGTCATCATATTCAGGGTCATTTAGGAAATTTCACAACTAGAGTCTGGCAGCATGCATTTTGCCCTTCTGCAGACATTTTCTAATACTCTGATGAATATAGTTTGTAAATAAAAATCCAAACTTTTGGAAGGGAGCTGAGCAAGTTGATACATATTTCAGAATCTTCATTGTTTTTCTTCATCATTTTTCCTTTCTCTCACCTAAGTATACCTACCTTATGAAATAAAAAGTACCTTAAAATGAAAAAGGGAATTTTTAATTTCAAAATGTTGAAACAGGTTGTTTCGATTATTTTGGTTCCATTTGTTCTTAATTTTTTTGGAAACAGGAAATTAGCCAAAATCAATCTTTTACTGCTTAGAGTTTTGGTTCCAGTGAATTGTCATTTTATCATGAAGATATGTTACACAAAAACCCTCCCAGACAGGTTGTAAGAGAAGAAGAAAAGGAAAAAAATATCCTTTTGCGCAGAATTGCACATTGAACAATGACGCTTCTACCACCTTGAATGCTTTATTTTTAGAAAGACAAATACTCTATAAATCAACACTGTATTGTCCATGGAGGTGTTCTTTTAACACCTTGATTTTGTACTGTTTTTTAAAGAGAAAACAATTTCTGGCAGAGTTGTTCTTTCCTGGCTGGCCCTCCTGTCAACCATATGCACATTCAGAGAAGGCTTTTTTCTGTAATGTTTTTTTTAAATCAAAATTCCAAAGAAGTGGACATTGATATTTCCCTCAGACCTGTGCCTGCAGGACGCTTGAGAAGTGATTTGAGAGGTATCCACAGGCTGCTGATGGCAGCAGTCTCTTCTAGAAGTGCTGAGCTCTGAAAAAGCTTTGCTCTCTTCTCCACAGCTCCCGGTGCATGAGGTGTCACTGAACACCAGTTTTGACTAAATAAATATTCTTTCATTTACTTTCTCTGTTCTGGTGTTTTCTACTGCTGCTCACATGTCCTCAGCATCTACCCAGGGCACACAAGATGGCTTTCCTACACCAGGACTAGACAGAACTGATATCCAGCATCATATGGGATTAGTGTTTCAGTCCATCAGTGACAGAGACTGAGCACAAACATGAGTAGGAGAACTAAACACAATTTTTGTTTCCTCTTTCCAATGCCTGCAATGTTCGATTCAGGCTCTCATTCCCATTGGTGACTGGTGCTGCTCCTGAGCATTTTACAGGGGTCTCTAGGTCTGCAGTAAGCACTGAAGATGTGACCAAAAGACATACATAGCAAAAGAGTCCTCTGGGCCTGATCAGTTAAACCTCTCCTAGATCCACTGGATCCCAGATCACAGGAATATATGTGTATATACAGGAGTATCTAAAATAGACCAAATCAATGGTGCTTGTGCAAAAAATAGAGGTGTAAATAAATAAATATACACACATTTCAATCTTGATTTTTCCAGAACAACAACTCCCATTTGAAGTGTTTTGCATTTCAAATGGGACCTGACTATATGGAAAGTACATTGTACAGTAGAATTAACTTTTTTTTATTCAGCCTTTTTTTGCTGTTCTAGATACAGGTCATGACCTTTGACCTCCTGTTTATTTCTTCCCATGTTGACCTTTCACTGAAGCACAGGGCTAATTTTTTGCTCCAGTGACCAAGAATAGGAATTTGTCACTTTATTCAAAATGGAATGAATACAGGTATGTCTGGCATTCTCAGCTGGGCTTAACCCTCTGCATGCTGAAAACAGTCAAATAGCCAAGTGATCTCTATTAGAAAATATCTTTTCTGAAGTTGTGCTATTTTTTGTAACAAAAGAGTTTTGCTTCTTTTGTCTGAAAAAGGGTTTTTCTTTTTCTGTGCACAGCCGGGTACAGTTTTCTTTGTTGCAAAATACAATGAACTAAACAGAAGAAAATGACAGGTTAGAGGTCCATAGAAATTTGCAATGGTTCTAAGGGAGAACTTTCATTAGTGTTAGGAAATAACCTCCATCTTAATTGTCTGCTGCACAAACAAAGTTTTATGTGTTATCTTTGACTGAGAAAGAAATAACTAATTTCTCCAGTAAGATGCCAGTAATGAATTCTTATGGACTAATCTTAATAACTATGTGCAAAGTAATCTATGTTTCTCATGTTGAGTTATAAAATAGAATTCTTTTCCTTGTGCAAATACTTACCCACCTATTCAAATCTTCTGTGCAGTAGGGCTCCTTTCTCCATCTCTAAGTTCTGTAAATGGAAAAGACATCAGTGCATCTGTCCAGAATTTGAAATTAACACTTAAGTCCTGTGTTAGAATGACAAAGATGCCAGAGGAAAAAAAAACACAAACCAAACCAAAATAAAACTAGTAGGTCTCAAGTGAGACAGTCAATAGATTCAAGCACTACCTGTCAAAATGAAATACGTTGTTCCATGAGAAATGGACTTTCAGAGTGTGATTTCCTACAAACACTTCCTTAGCGCTTCTATGGTCTCACTGAAGTTACTATTGCCTCCTTTTTCCTTTTGGTGGCTATATTGCAATATTTTAATTTCTCCATGATGTGCCCTGCACTTTTCTCCTAAATACACATTAGCGTTGTTGCCTTCCCAGATCTTGTCATTACCTGACAAGTACATGCCTGAGGTCTACATGTGTGTTTTGGCCAGCCAGTGTGTGTGAGCTGGCTAGCCAAGAAAACAATACTGCTGAGCTCAAGGCACTGCCCTTCCTGCAATGGAAACACTCACTGGGGCCATTAATCTCATAAAAATTTTCAGGTATTAACATATCTGAGCACTTTACCACACTGATTTATTTTACTGAAATTAAGTTCAAAGAGACAAGAGATAGGGAGAACAAAAAATAGGCTTCCTAAACCTCAGGAAACCGAGTCAAAAAAGGCTCAGTGGCTTTGGACCTTGTTACAGGTCACAGGCTGAACCAGTCCTGTGCTTTCATCCAGGAGAGAAACCTCCCAAACATGTTTCCAGTGAGGCCAATGGTTCTGATCTCAGAAACACGAAGCAAGCACCATTTGAGATAACTTGTGGGGCAGTCTTGTCACACAAGTTAAAATCAGTAAAATAATATGAAATTACAAATTGGCATATTTTTTAATAATTTGAAAATACCTCTAAAATCTTCAGCTATTCAGTATCTTCCAACAGTGTCACAACCATATACAGAAAAGGACCAGAAAGGTGATTTGTAAGGTCTGCTATGTGGACAGGGATCTTCTCAGAAGATTGCAATTTTAGTGCACTACAAAAGAGAAAAAATTTTATGTGCTGTTTTTAAAAGTAAAATTTCATTCTCCTGGGGGAGGTTCTTCACATACTTTCACTGAATGGGGAGCATCCTTAACCCTCTTTCCTCAGTGCTGAGCTCAGTGCTGCCAGCCTTGGCACAGTCTGGCTTCCCAACAGCCCCCTGAACAAAGGATGCCCTGAACTGCTCACAGTTGGGTCCATTTGTGGATGGGTGTATGCTCTGGGGACTGGAGGCAGATCATGGGATTCATAAGCATTGCAGTTTGTTCACTTTCCAGTGCAAACCTCTAAGTGACTGCAGATATTTCCAATTCTGAGAACAAAGAAATACAGGTGTGGGTGAAGTGGAGTGTGGTACATTTGTAGAGGCAATCATGGTAACTGTAACAATAACATTCCAGAGAGGCACAACCTGTTTTTGCCTTTCAGTTAGCTGAAAAGTTCCTGCTTTATACTTTCCCAGGCAGAAAGCTAGATCCTACACGTGATTTCCAGATTCACCTGAAGAATGACAAAAAAAAAATATCCATGTGAAATAAGAGAAGGACAAGAAGGATCCTGCAATCAAGATGACAGTTTCAACTTTTCTTCAGCAAATACAGTCTCCTGACAAGCCAAGTAACTATTTGAGAGAATAATGCTATGAAAGCATTTAAGTACAGCAGAATCTATTTACTGTAGTAGTTACTGTAGTTAATACTAACCCACCTTTGAAAATTCTTCCTACTCATCCTATGTAGGGTGTTTTAGTCACAACTAGGAGCATATTCTTCCTCTTCTAGATGTAAAACATCATGTCATTCACTGTTTTCAGTCCTCACCTCTCAAAGGGCAAAGCATGATGCCAGAGGAGTGGGAGTCAGTGAATAATATATGATTCTGGACCAGTAGACCTTTAATACCTTACAGCATTACAATTAGGGCTGCAATTCATTGATTTGTTGACAAGTTAAGGACCCAGCTTTTGCAAGCTATTGGAAGTTATGCTCACCCGTGCCAGAGCACCTATCTCTTTATTTGTTCATCAGTATCTCTGTATTTTAATAAAGGGTTCCTTCACATTAGAATATATATGTACATAGATTATTGTTTCTCACTGACCTACACTGTCCATGGAACTTTCTGCTGCTAGAATGAAATTAGCAGCAGCATCCTGGTCTGATCAGGGACTCTGGCTCCTTTCATGAGCTGTAAGGCTTTGTCCAAGTGGCAAAGAAGGGAGGCATAAGCACCAAAACCACCCCTGCTAGTCCTGGCTTTTGTATACTTAACTGCTTCTATGGTGACCACTTAAATGCAAAATGCTGAATGCTGAGGGGGAAAAAAAAATCACAACCTTAACAGAACAGAACAACATCCCTAAACAGCCCACTACCACATTTTTCATGCTTTACAGTGTTTTACATGGGAATTTTTTCTCTGGGATCATGCACATGCTCTGATTTTGATCTTTCAAAATTTCTGCATCCCTTAGGTTGTATCCTTTCACTCCAGAATAACTCTTGTTGTGATAGATGAACTGGAACAAGTGTGGGCTTCCTCACAGCCACTTCCCGTCAAAGTGCCCTGTGCTAAGCAGTAAGCTGTGCAGTCAAATGGAAGGAAGCACAAAAGTCCACTTTTCCCTTATCCCTTCCCCATGGCAACCTGACCAAGAACAGTGACCCCCAGCAGCACAGCTGAGGCCTGAAACTGTGCTGAATTACTCAGAAAGAGCATCTACTGACCCCAGCCATCAGAACCCAATGAAAATATGTGACCTCTAACTGCAGCATCCCTTGTCCGACATTGCATTTGTACTGTACACAGCCAACATAGGTCAGACCTTTTCAGGAAACTGACTTAATGATTCTCAAATCTAATTTAAAGTGAACCAGTGAACCTAGAACTGTTCAGCAGACAGGTTCTGCAATTAAAGGGTTTTGCATTAAGCAGTCAAAAACCCCATAGAAATATCATACCTCCTTGAATTAGGTATTGAAATCAAATAGTTTTTCTCATGGCTGACCTTTGTTAGTTACATGTAAACTGAACTGATGATGAGTCATTGAGCTAGCAAATTAGTACTCATAGTTGTTGACAGGGTCAGCAAGAAATCTATCACATTTTTAAGCAAAAATAAAATCATCGTGTAGGTATTGTCATATGTACTTCTTGTCCTTAATGACATTCAGAAACCGTTGGCAACAAGAATAAGAAAAACAGAAGATTTTGGGGTTTTCACACTCTCTACCACGTGTGGTCAGAAATTTAACACCATAAGCTTTGTTTAAAGAGCTATAACAGTATCTATTTGTTGTGCTTTCAACCACAGAAGTAATAGAATTGACCTCAACAGTGTGTAGAAAAAGGATCAAGCTCACTAACTCTCTACCTTGGTTAATCCTGTTTCAATATCGTTATAGCCCATATTATAACGCTTCTGCACAACCAACTGTTTGGCTTGTGACAGCAAGGTATACCAATAATTCATTACAAGAACATTGGTTCTGTGATTAACACTTAGGACCATATGAGTAATTTGGAGCACAGCTAAACAGGGTCTTAAATGTATTTTTGAGTGAGAGCACCTTACAATTAACAACTCTAACAAATTTATATGAACAGCAATTTAATTCCAGAATGAATTTCAAAGGTGGTTGTTTAGCAGATTTGACTTGTTTTAACATCTGCCTGTTCAGGCTGCTCCCAAGGCAAGAGAGTCACAGCTGATCTACAGAATGAATACATTACTGTGGTCATTACAGGAATTCAGAAGAGCTACGTGATTGAAATTGGGTTTGGCCATCCCAATTTCATTCTTTCTTGTTGTAGTCAACATGTCCACATCAGGCTCCAGTGTGCAGAGCACAGTGCCCAAAATCAATAGAAAACACAGTTCTATGGAAGTATTGAAGAGGAGAAACCAAGACCCTCACAGATAAAAATATTTTCTGCTACAAATACTCTTATTTTTTAAAGCAGCTTCTCTTTTGACTATGTAGTTTCACCTTTTCTCTTCTGTTGAAGGCCTTTTGGCATTTGTGCTGGTTCTCTGAATCTAACTATTTTGCCTGTCTTCCAGTATGTTACCCAACTCTGTTGTTCCTTCCAATATTTGGCATTTGCTTTGGAATTATGTTTGTCCATCTGTTATTTGTCCTTTTGGTGATGCGTTCTGCCGATTCCCATTTGTTCCTCTTAGTTTTCTCAACAATTTGAGCTTCTGAAGTGTTGTGGCATCAGTCAGCTCTATCTTGGCCCAGGACAGTGTTTGTACAGAATAACAGAAAGAGCAGAAAGTGGCCTAGACTGATGCTTCTTTTTCTTTAGGAATTCACAGATATACCTTTTTTCCAGTGGTCATTCCCACTAGTTGATTTCTCTGGTTCAAGGAACATGTAGTGTAAGGGGCTTTCTTCTCTTTTGGTTTCTGTTTTACTCCTTCTATTTTTCTGGATGTTTGTAAGCAGCATGAAACCATGAAAAAGCCTATAATGTCAGCAGATACTCTTCCAGTCTTCACTGAGCTTGCCCTTTTCTTTCACATGTTCCTTTCTTTTTGTGAATACATCCATGTCCTCCATTAACAACAATTCCACCTGTTCCTACTTTTTTTCCCCACTTATATCTTTTTTATCCCTTAAAACAAGCCACAACCCCTTGCATGCACTTGCTGAACATGACCTTCACTTAACATGACTTCATTTTTCAGGCTTAGAACATTATGTAGACAGAATTCCAAATTTGTCAGCTCATAAGTTGCCTGTGTACAGCAGTATGGCATGACTAAACAGATGCTCAGCTATTGATCAGTAACACAGATTCTGGTTTTTTTCCCCACCACAGCTCTGAAAGCCCATTTTAAGTTCACACTATGACAAGCCCTAATACACTGGCTTTATCAATTATACTGGGTTTGCAGAGCTTTGCTTGGCAGTCAGACTCTAGGTAGGATAATGTCTCTTTTCATACATTTCTTTTGGATTTAGCCTCATTCAGTAAAGCAGACTTACTAGAAAACTATGTTTCTTAGAAAAATAGGACATCCTCCTAGAAAATCTGATTTTTTATAAGTGAGGATTTAGTTTGTACCTGTGATCCTTGGAGAGATCTGAATTGTATAGGTGAATGAAGAATGCTTACACTGCTTTATTTTCAGCTTTTAAATAAGGCACTAGTTACACTGTTTACTTAGATGCACTGAACTCTTCTAATTTCTGGCCAGGTGAATTTCACCAATAACAGTAAGATACAGTTATTCAACAGGACTTGTCAGAGGAGGCATGTCTTTGAAAGGACGGAGCTTCCTTTTCTTCCCTCTTTTTCCCTTCCCATCCCCAACCAAAAAGCTCCCAAGCTCATAGTTTTCATTACATAAATACTGAGTATTAGGAATAATTTATGAAAAGTTTATGATGTGGGTAGGATGCTGGTTTTGATCAAATAAAAAAATCAGGAAACCTCAATTAGTAAGGAAACCCTGAACAAAACACCCATGGTATGTACAAGTTCATTGGGGTTTGTAGATAAGTGCTTTGCACATGCAGAATGATTGGAGTACACAAGTCATTTCTGCTCCTGAACATCCAAAGCAGTTCTGGGTCATGCAGAACAAACAGATCACTGCGCCTACAGAGAACAGACAAACTATCCCAGCAGCTTTGGATTCTTTCTGAAAATTTGACACTATCAATTAGATCTCATCCAAGTGAGCCGGGTTGCCCTTGAGCTCTAGCAAAGGCAGGTGGAGAATGCACAAGCTGCTTTGGGATCGTCTTGCTGGCCAAATGTGCCAGAACGCGGAGCACATTAACATCAGCACTGTTATATAACAGGCATGAACATGACAGGAGGGATGAAAAGGAGTCAAGAATTGCTACCAGCACTGCAGATCATCACCTCCTGATTGAAATCGCTAATCAATTGTTGCTCTTTAATATTTTGATTCTAGTCTAAAACCATAAAGTGTGTGCCCACAAAACACTCCTGGACACTCAAGACATGGAAAAACATAAGTGCTAGGTAACACATTTACAGTTGCAAGAAAAGAGGTGTGAATAGTGCAGTAATGACAAATGTATTCAGTTAATTACAGTTTCAGTGTTGATCATAAAAGGTCCTTTGGTAACAAAATTAACATAGCGACTTTCAAAGGAAAGGCCAGGTATAACCAGACAACAATTGACCGTTCGGTCTAATGTGGTCAGCAGCCATTAAATCACATCTCATTCTTATTCTTGTAATACATCAATCCAGAAGTTGCCATCACAGTGAGAGATGTCAGCTTATGAAAGTACTAATCAGCTGATACATGCAAATATAATTATTACACACACTTCAATGTACAAGGAGAGCCACATTGTCTCTTTAGATGCTACTCTGGTGAGACGTACAAATGTAATAATTTTTCTCTGCAGGAGGCTGCTTACCTTCTATCATCAGGTTACAAGATTTTACACTTTTAAAATAATTAAAACATTCCAGTTGCAGCCATGTCACATTTAAGCAGCAGCAGCAGCTATGGGAGGATTACAGTCACAACCTCCCATACTGCATACAAGCTAAATTCAAAGGCTTGCTGGCTGTAAGCTAGTTAGAAGCATTGAAAAAGTGGGATTTAACTTTGCTGTTTAGTAAAGGGGAAAATAGAGTAATCTCCACAGACTACTACCCCTGTAAAGAACACATTGTTAGTCAAAAGAGAGAATGGCAATTCTGCATTATAAACAAGAGAGCATTCCTCTCTTTTTATTCCTGAGAGCTACAATTAAAGGATGCAAGTCATAAAACAGTGTATTATGTGATGCATTGTTTTTAATCTCGCTGCCTTGTTTTATATATCAGGTTCATATAATTCTTCAGACGGGAAAAGGCTTGTTCCATAAAAATACAGAGTACTGCATCTGAAATATAAGTTCAAGCACAAGCAATGTGCATATCGCCAAACCAGCAAACTAACTCACTTACTTAATATACTAAACTTCAGGTTCTTCCTATATTATGTGAAATGGCTTGAAACAGGAGGCAGCTGCCAGGAAACATCACTGCTTCTTTGCTCAAGAGAGACAAGGGAAGGAAGAATGAAGAAAAAAAATTCCCTCGATGGATGCCACAATAGCATGTCTTTCATTATCGCCCTGTGTCAAGGCACTGTGTAATGTTCATTGTGCATGCATAGTAAATTACTATTTACCTGCCAGTGCCTTTGATAAGTCAGTCTTTTCTCCCTCTTTTCGTCCACACAGCATGGAACAGTGAAACCTCTTTGCCTATAATTCTTATTAAGGTGATACCTTTTCTGAATAAGAAAGTACACACTTCCAAAGGAGGCATTCTCTTGGGTTTTTAAGGGCCATTGTTTTTATTGTTTTCCTTTTATTTCTCCCACCCTGCTGTGTTTTAATGCTATAGTGACTTCTGTGTATACAACTCTCATATTGAAATGTCTGCCGCAGATATATGCAATATTAAAGAGTGCTTATGAATTTTTGACATCTAATTAGTCGCTACCCAGTTAACATGTCAAGACTCAGAGGGATTAGGGAGTCAGCCCTTTCTGAATAAGTTAAAGCTATGCCCTGTCCTTTTCATGTATTATTCTTTAATGTAGGTGGTGATTATTTTGCTGTGATTAATTGATGAAGCTCATTGGTCTGGCAAGTGTTACAGAATTCACCATTCCTCACTTTTATTTCTCTCTGTAGGGCTTTCCCACTTATTTGAAAGGAATTGGTTCTATTCGGTCTGTGAAGCTTCATTGTCTTTCCTCAATACATGCACGTTGGTTTCTCTTAAGATTTTATCTATTTAATTTTATATCTTTTATTCTATAAAGGAAGTAGATAATTAATAATGCTTGTTTTATTCTAAGTCACATGTTTCAAATAGTGTTTCTGTAATGTGTTGTTTATTTTTATTTTTGAAATATAGTTTTAGACAAAATTACAGACATGTATATTAAAGGATAAAAATAGATATGAATTTTTTTTCTTAATGCTTTACAACATCCCCCACATTCAACAAGGTTTGGAGGATTTCAAGGTTTTCTGGTCCCTGACTACAAGCAATATTTCACCTAAGAAATTTATTTTTTTTTTTTAGCATTTTGAGTGGTTTCTTTTTTCTCAGAGATGATATAATATTCTCTGTTGTCAGTTATGGTGAATTATATCAATTTTAGAATCCAAATGGAAGCCTTAATTATACAATCTCTGTTTTCCATGTGCACGCTCCTTTATAAAAGGAACAAAAAAAAAGAAGAAAAAGGGAATGTTGAGGCAAATCTTTAAACACCTGTAGAAATCTAAGTGATGCATATTTAAAACAATGTGATCACTCATAAATTCAGCTGTGTGTCAAGGTTCCTGCTGACCTGTGGTGCACTCCAAAGGAATGTTCCATTGATTATATACAGCTGCGGATGCTCAGAAAGAAACAGCACATATGTGTGCTTCATGGTCTGATATATTTGTTGTATCCCCCTCTGTGTAAGTGATATTGGGTTCTATATAAAGAAACAATAAAAATGTATGCTGAGCACATAATGGCTGTGCCGTTTGCCTACACAGGCACCATGCCACCAGTATTTAACTCACTGCTTTGTAAAGCACTGGAAGATCTAACTTAGCTATGAAAGGCACAGTAAAAACATACACATACACGAAGTTCTTTTTTTTTCTTGTTTTTCCTCTTTTTTTTTTTTTTGCTTCTCTTTCTAAAATCTTGTGAAGGAGCATCCTGCTCTATTTCGTTGTTTTTTGTTCATCATTTCAATCTAGTCAGCTCAAGAGTTGGGCCTTGTAAAAGTGCAACCCAGTCAGGCAGCTTCCCTGAAAGGATAAAACCAGAAAAGGAATTTGCTGAGTACAATGCAAGAGGCAAATGTATAGACATGGTTATGGAAATATTTAATCATGCACTGTGGCTACTGAGAACTTTCTTCCATTTCCCTACCTCTCCGTTGCAAAGGAGCTGAACAAAAGGCTGCTGCCATCCGAGTTCATTTCTGCAGCCTCCTGGTTTTATGGACAAATAATTACTTTTCACAGAGCAGAATCAATCCCATTATGAACTTTCACTATTCAAATTCGTAATTGGGACAATAGTGGAGCTCTGGCTGGTTTATCTTCTTTTGAAATGAACAAACTCATGCGCACACTCCTAAAAATTTGATTGTTATAAATAAGCTTTCCCATGCATAGACAGAGTTTTTAATTACAATCCTATGTTCCAGTCAGGGTTTGTGCTTTTTAATGTACATAGGGAGAACTGTTTCTAAGGTATTTAGCTGGTGAAAATACACGAACAATTCTCTCTTATCGGGCTTTGAAGGAAATTGCAGTGTGTAAGGGAAAGAGGAAAGTGAAGGGGGCCAGGAGGTTTTAGCAAGGTGCCCCTCCTAACCCCTCACCTGGGCCTGGAGGTTACTGTGAAGAAGCTGAAAAGAGGAGTCACAGCAGTCTCAGACACCACCAAACCATAGCTTTTTAGGAACAAAAATTGTCATTGACCCTGCCACAGAAAGGAGAGCCACAAGGCAACAAGGAAGGGAAATAAAACTGAGTGGAGTGGGTGGGTCGGCCGATGTTCACAAAGAGGGGGAAACATTAAAAGAAATATCAATCAATTAAAGCATATTCACTTTCTCCTGCACAGTAGATTCTATCTCAAGAAAACACTGAACTTTGTAGTGTTAGCAGCAGCTGAAATTTAGAATTATTGTTTCCTCCTAACAGAAGACTCATTTTCCACGGCCGCATTTGCAGCATAATAAGCTTTTTGTTATTTTTTCAATTAGAGTCAATTGACCTAACAAAATGGTTGGCAATTAAGTGATTTTTGTAATGGTCCGGGGGTAATTTAGTCGAGCTTGTCAGCTGTGTTTCATGAAGCCGAGATGTCTTTTTTTCCCACTGCCTCTCTCTCCCTCTCTCTCACTTACTCTCTCTCTCTCTCAAGCATAATGGCTCATAATTTCAAAATCTTTTCCTTCTGTTTCCCTCACAATAATTCGCAATTACAGGAAGTTGTTGGAGGTGATTTTTTCCTACCTTGCTTTTTGAGTCAGTAATTTTAAATAAAATGTACATACTTGTAAAAAGGGGGCTATTACAGAAATCACTTTTTGTGTAAACTCAATTATTTTATGAATAGTGACACCAGTTTCTGCTGGGTTCAACTCCTAAAGGCTGATGTATTATTATTTTCAGGGTAAAAGGTGTTGAACATTTAGAACACTTTTTCAAATCAAACCAGCATTCAAGGAGGTAAACAACAACTTAAACGATGAGAAGCCTTGTAGTAAAGCTGATAGGTATATGAGAAGAATAAATGCCATTAGGACATTTATACAATAATCTTTAGCTTCTAGACTTTATTTTCTCCTGTTATGATTTAGGAAGGGATTCCTCGTTTGTCTAATTGATTCATTTTCTTAAGACAACATCTGGAGCTGCAATTCCTATTAAAGTGTTGTAGTTAGATCTGATGACTGCATCAGATGTTCTTTCATTTGTATTCTTTTTATTATCTGCTTTTGCAGTGCACACACAGGCTGGAAGCCGAAGCCACGCACCCGTCCACCAGTGAATCCGGAGACATCCCAGCATCTGCCTGCAAACGGCTGTCTCCTACTTTTTTGATTTTTTAAATCCTTTCTCCTAATCCCCTAGCCGCGCTCAACGTTTCCCCTGTGCCTCCGAGCCTCTCCCCGAAGCCGGCGGGATGCGAGGGATGCGCAGCTGCCCGCGGCTCGGCGCGGCTGCAGCCCCGGGAGCCGGCAGGAGGGGGCGCTGCTGCCGCGGAGCAGGCGGCGCTCGGCCCCTGCCCCCGCCGGCCCCTGCCCCGGCCCCGGCCCGGCAGCGTCCCTATTGCCCCTTCCCAGCGCTCCGCCTCCTGCGCCTGTCCTCTGCCCCGGCCTGGCACCCTCGCCTGCCCACCTGTCCCCACTCCTGGGTCCCTGACTCCTCCTGACTCGCACCTGCTTGGTCGTGAACCCCTGCCTGCCCTGCCCGGCACCTGCCCGCCCATGACCCTCTATCCACTGGACCGTTCCGACAAGGTTACGTTGGAAAAACTATCAGGCAGGGCTCAGAGGTCCCCAGTGCAGCTGTTTTAGTCCCATGCTGGCCTCCCAAGATAGGGCAGTTGCCACGGGGCCGGGGGCTGTGCCACGCACCGGTGGAAAAACCTCTGCACTGAGTGCTCCCGGCACGGTTTTGCAAATGATGAGGGATGGCTGCTGGGTTTTTTGGGGTTGCGGTTTTTTTCGTGTTTGTTTGGTTTGTTTTGGTTTTTTGTTGTTTGTTTGGGGGGTTTTGCTTGGTTTTTTTGTGTGCGTTGTTGTTGTTTTGGGAGGGTTTTTTAGGGTTTTTGGTGCTTTTTTTTTGGTTTTGGGTTTTTGTTTGTTTCTTTTTGTTTTGTTTTGTTGATTTTTTTTTTATTTGGTGGTGGTGGTTGGTTTTGGTGTTGTTTTTTGGGTTTGGTGGTGGTGGCTGAATTTTATTTATTTATTGTTTTAATTTTCCTCATCTCACATTCTGAAAGCTTCTCATCCAGTAGTTTTGAACCACAATTTCAGCTAAAATCTGTGGGCCAAAACCTGAGAGGCATTTTTATCACCTTCTTTCTTTCTTCCTCTCTTGCATCCAGCATTTCTTGGAATTGGGTTGTGAGAGACTGGCCTTCCATCTTGCCTATTGGGACAGTGAGATCTGCGTGCATTATCCTCAGTAAATATTACTTTTGCATTTGGATCTCCACTCATTTCCCTTATGACCCCTGACAGTCTTCTCCTAGGGTTTGATTATAAGTCACTATAGTCTGGACTGTGCTGGAGCCTCGTAAGGCTTCGATTAATCCACCGCACCTAGCATTGCTGTGACTATAAAAGGAAAAGTTATGATTCTGAATAAGCATCATGCGGAAGAAAGAAGCAAAAGCATAAAGTATTAAACTTTCATCCAGCACCATAGGAGAGATGTAGTTATTAAATTTCAGCTGCTTATCAAACTGATATGAAAGTCATTTTGCATGATTGCTTTGCATCCTCGAATCTTCTGCTTTTATTTGCAGTGCATCTCTGCGCTTTCTTATTAGAAAAATACTCAAAGGATAAAAAAGCTGATAATATTATTCAGTTTTGACAATTAGGTAGAAAAAACATTTTAAGAAGTGCTTTTTTTATTGCAGCTAGTAATAATAGTGGTGGTCCTCCTGGTAGCAGTCTCTTCTGATACTACCCAGGGTGATGCTAGCTTTACCCTATAATGGCCAAAGCCCTGATGGTTATACTGGTAAAGTTGTTAAGGAGTGTGAGCCAGGATGTCATTCTCAATATCACAAACAATGTACACAGCCACAGCTTATTTTGCCTTCAGAGGTTCATAGTTTATGGCTTTTTCACTACCCCCTTGCTATTTCAAGATTCGCAAGTGGACTGTGGCTAGTGCCTGTGCTGAGTGGGGCAGAGGCAATAGTACCTTCCCTGTCCTGAGCTTGCCTGCAGCTGCTGTCCATTCCCTCAGGATCACTATCTCATTAGCCACTTCAGCAAACCTATCTCTGCCTATTTATAGTCAATCTCCCATACGATTTAGCTGCCCAGCAACTGCCTTTAATTATTAGCTCCCCACATTGTGGTTCCCTTCCAGTTCAGCTTAATCTGCTCCTTATGCTTTGCGTGTGAATTTATGCAAAGCTATGAGCATTCATGGGAATGTGGAGTCCTTAGAAGATGAGAGCAAATCATTCCATCTCCCACAACTCTCCCTTTCCCCACCACGGGTTTCCACAACTTGATGCCTGGTTGTTTTGTTTTCCAACAAATGTTCCAATCGTTTCTTCAGTATTCTCTCTGCCTTCCCATTTTCTGTCAATGCTTCCCCATCTCCTGCTGGGTTTTACTCCTCTATGATTTAATTCACTCTCAGCAACTGTCACAAAGCTGATGACTCCCTAGTATTTATCTCTTCATCTTTGGTTTCTACCTTCTGTCCAGTACTTTCATCTCAGACTATCCACTCACATCACTGTCCAGATGTCTGGTCATAAGCCCAGTATAGCAAAAATGCAACCACTTTGAGCCATTGTTTCTCCACCATTGTATGGAATTATTTCTCTGTGGCACGATGCTGGAGACTATTAGCACTGTACCTGCTCTTCACAGTTTCTCTTCCAGATTTAATTTTTACAAATCAAGTCGCTGTTTTTCCAACCTTTACAAAACATATCTCTGTCTTATTGAAAGACCTCCTTAGATCTTGCTGTCCAGAGTTGTCAACTCCAGGCTATGGAAACTTTTTCCCCTCTGAATTTTTTCACCTGTACGGTGCTGTTCTCTCAGACAGCAATTTGCCTCATGTACTAGACAGCTCAGGGGAGCAGTCTTACCTACTTCTAGATGCTGAGAAGATCTGGAACGGTCCTCCTTGGGAGTGAATTCCAGTGACTATCCCCATGTAACGCATGCCTTTTAATTAGTTTTTGGGCTGTCCTGAATTCAGAGTAGGATAGTTCAGACTGTAGCTCAGAGGGGTAATTGTCTTTGACCCCTGAATGACAACAAGTGCTTTCCCCAGTACTCAGCCACCCACCATAATCTTGGTCCTCATTACAGAGGTGGCTCTAACCTGTCATTATGGATCAATGCAGCTGTCCCAGAAACTGGAGGGATCTGGGCTGAGTAAAAGGGATGAATTGTAGAGGAAATACTTCATCTGGTCAGAGGGAGAGTCATAGTATTAGGAAAAATATGTGAGATGTGCTAAGCTGGCGGGAGGGAGGAGAGGACGACATCTCCTTTAGAGGGTTCATCATCAGAATATATTTTTTACTGTGTTGTCCAAAGTAGTTTACAAATTCTAAGATATGATTGCATCTTACACCTTGGCAAGGAACAGAACAGATGTCCTTATAAAGGACAATTTAATCAAGGAAAAATAACAATTAGGCAGGAAATTGCTAAAGGAATCAGTAACTGTTAACTCATGGTCAGCCCAAAAATGTAAAAATTATCAGTCTAAGTTTTGCCATGCCAACCTCTGACTTCTCAAAGTCTATATTGCAGTCTTATGCAGTTTTTGCACCAAATACTGCCTTACAGAAATAAAGTAAAAAATATTATCTTGTTTCACTGGCTCTGGGCTAGTATTTTCTCTCTGAAAGCTGATAACGCTCCATTTTCAATACAAAAATCAAAGGCAGGTCACATGTTGAAAAAATATATAATGTCCTCTGCAGAGTGCTTTAACATGCCCAGCAGTATATTCCCATTTTATTCCTAGAAGAGTAAAATTACAGTGTGTAGCAAGGCTGGCACCATGCTTCCATGCCGTGCAGACATTAGAGCAGAGGGAATAATTCACAATGAATAGTTTAGTCAGTAAGTTTAGCCCTTTTTCTGCTTATGGGATCTCCATGGGCGGACTAAGGTTTCCTTGAGTTTATTATGCAAAAGATTTCAACAAGATCCTTTTTTCCTCTCTAAGTACTTCTAATTGCTCAGGAACACTTCTTTGTGAACGTTCCCCGATCACTTCTTGAGCTTTGTTAGATATGACTGCTTTGATGAGTCACATGGTGTTGATTTATTTTTCCAATGTGTTGAGCGTGCACATATTCATGTGTGTGAATCTAATACCCAGTTTCCATCAATACTTATGCATACTATTCTGAAATTCTCAGTGAACAGCCACAATAGTAATCGAATCATACAAATGTCCCTAGAAAGCAAACACTACTAGAAGATAGGTATGGTTGAGATGAATCCATTTGCAAATTCCAGTGAATGAACACTGGTTGATAGCAATCCATTTCTAAATTCCAGCGAAGGCACTTTTATTTTTTTTCATAGCATTTAGCCAGCTATAGTAGATTCTGTGAAAAATATTGTGAAAAATATTTTTATCTCTCTGTTCTCCATTCATTCCATCCTGTGCTTCTCTCTTCTTATGAAGTAGGCATGGAAAGGAAATAATAGCAAACTTCCCCCGCCTCCCCACAAACAAACAAACAAAACCCAAAACCAAAAAAAACTCAAACAAAACAGAACCCACAGGTTTAAAGTAAATACCTTTTAGTACCAAATAGCTATCTCCTATTTTTCAAGCCCAGACTTAATACATTGCAGTAGTACCTGGGAGGTCTTTGTTCAACACCTACTTGCCTCCAGGATGAGGATTCAATTAAGAAATATAAAAGATAATATGGTGCTAAAGGGACAAAACTAGTTTTGAAACTCTACCCAGGCTTTCTGTAAGCTTTCACTTCTTTGAAAGCAAACACTTCCTGTTAGAATCCCCCCTCCAAATTATAATAGAAAATATATAATGAAGCATAAAAACTAACAGATGAGAAAAATACACCTTCAATGTGAATTTCACCTCCTAGCTACAGGGCGGCCCTCAAAAACTTCACTTTAGTTGCAGACTGTTACTAAAGCATAAATTAACTAACCCTCACCAAAATTCTTTATAGTTTTCTCAGGAAACCTTTGGTTATGTCTCCACACTGCTTTGCCTTCTGTCTGTTTAAACCATGTGTATGGTTTAAACTATTCCAGCCCCTTCAGTGAGTGATGGAAAAGATACTCTCTCTAAAACCAGTAACTTGATTCTCGTCTGCCAACCTCCAATGTCTTTGACTCAAAACACCTAGCAGAGTGACCTGTGCTTTAAGGACTTACAAAACTGGAACTAATTGTACCGGTGCTTACACAGACCATGTCTAGAAACCTATCTCTCTCTTTTTTCTTTCCTCATAGGCTTTTTGCTTTTAAGACTTGATGAGCCTCTCTTTATTGTAATCTACTACTGAAGGCAATGTACTTCGCAGAAGAATAACACAGGATCAGGTTCTTCTTAACTTTGATTTGAAACCTCTAGCCTGGCACCAACCAGCCTTGGAAGTCATATTGTGCAACAAGTTCTTGAATCAAAAACTGTGCATCGCCCATTTGCCATGCTCTTTAACCCCCACCATAGGGGACTGTCATCTCCTGTGTAACCTGTTATTAAACATGGAAAAAAGTTTGAACAGAATTTACTGTTACTTTGCTAAACAATACAGTGAAAACAGAACTCAGGACTAGTTAAGTTTAGGCCCAATTGAGGAATATGAAATAGATTTCCTCTTCCTCCTTCCGGCCTTTAACATCCTTTTGCTCCTTCTCTTACCTCCTTTCTGGTAGCACTCATGCATACCTTTCTTCACATTTCAAACTCCCCCATAAGCTTATATCCAACTTCTGCTCATTTAGTCACTTTCCTCAAAGCTAGGACTGGTGCCAATAACCCACAGGTTGCTCCTCCTTAACCAGAATCTCAAGGTTGCCATGCTTCTAAATGTTCAGGCCAATTTCATACATCATGTTCTGGACCTACATTTATATCTTTTTCTCTTTTTTCTTTAATTCTCAGAGTTGGAGTATGTACACGTGTGCATGCTCATTATCTTCATCTCCAAAGCAGATGTTCTTTTTTCGTTGTTAAATAGAAGGTCTGTCAAACTCCCCTCATTTAGAGCTCTCCATTTCCAGGTTCCTTGCATCCTTTCCTTCCCTTCTTTTAGCGACTTTCTATGTGAAACTAAGCTTTTTCCTCCTGGTGCGTGTCCTTTGGAGTCCATCAGGACCAGGGTGAATGAAGCTCTCTGCTATTAGTCCTGGATCAAGAGACCTAGCCAACTCCAGCAAACAGGAGCAAAGTCCTGCTCAAGTGACAGGGTTGCATATCTTAAGGGATGTGATGTATCTGTGCAACCTGATTGATGGATAGAAACTCTAACAACCACAACAACTGTCTAATGAGGATAAATAAACTTTTTTTTTTTTCCAGAAGCTTAAGTGTTGACCAGCTTTCAAGACCCATTTTTAAATTGCAGAGCTGTTAAAGGAAACAAGTGAGAGGTATATTTATTTTTAAACACTGGAAAACAACATATTTTCCCTAATATTCACCCAAAAAAGAGCCACACAGGAGAAAACTTCTGACCTGAATGTTGAATTCCAGCAAAGCAATATCTGCTGTAAGCATATTTTGCAAAAGAAAATTTCAAGCCACACTCATTGTAATTGTGGATATTTGAGAAAAACTAAATCTCTTGCTAAAGAAAGAAGCTGTATTAACAACCCTTGAAAATTAGGTTATCTAATTAATTATCAAATATAAACTGGATGATTTTTTTCTCTGGGCTTGGCCTATCAGTACATAGTATTTCTAACCTGCCGGTGAGAGTGAATTTCTATCCACTTCAACCCTTAATATTTTAATTGCTTACCAGGATTTATCAGAAGGTAAACACTTTTCACTTCTTTCTCTGATGGAATGAAATTATCTCAGTATAAGTAAGAAATATTCAGTGTACAAACTGTAGATCATGAAACGTCCTTCTGAGAATATGCTTCTGAGCATTGGTCACTGCCTGGAAGTGACCAGGAGAAATATAACTATCCCCGTTAAAAATCTATACAATTAACAGGACTTGCCACACAGTGGAGTCGAGGTTACCATGGTACTGCCCTATGTCTAGAGTAGAAAATAACTGTGGTATATCATATTCCATCTCATGGTAATTGTTACTTTTTTGCTGACCACCCATGTGGCATTAAAAGTCTCCTGCTCAACTAATTCATCTATTTGAAAGCATATTATGGCTATATTTATTCTCCATTCCTCCTCAAATCACTAGTGTTCCAAGCACATAATGCCAGGTTTTCAAATACCTCAGAACATATGTTTATGTGATGAGTAGGAAAGAGCCATTCAAGGTGGAAACGGGAAATGGAAAAAACACATAGTGGGGGTAAGGGGTTCAGGGGAGAGTCTGAGGTGCCTCTGTGCAGTAGAAGAGGATGGGAAAGGAATGAAGGTAAATGTGAAATAGGTGTATCAGTGATGATTTTTTGACTGCACAGAAATATTCTACTGGAGGAGACAGGAAGAATTAATTCAGCAACATAAGAGACGAAGAAGATGGTGAAACTGTGGCTGACATGATGATCAAGCTCCAAAGAGGAGCTATCGCAGGGAAAATTTCCTTCCATAGACTTCTCCCACAAGCAAATAAAACCTGTCCCCACTGCAGGAAGAGCTAGAGACTGGTAGAAAACGGGTGTATGGTGGAAACATGTTTGGGAACAGAAGGGGGTATGTGAATGGAGGAGGTCAGTGGGGAAAAGAGAGAAAAAGGGGAAAAAACCAAACAGCAAAACAGGGAGGTGAGAAACATGGGGCAGTGAAAAGCACTTTGGGATACTGGTAGGCAGGAAAACAAAATGCATTTGGTTGAATTTTGCACCTGAAATGACTGCCTTATTTATGAGTGACTTCTCCTTAGATGTGTTGATACTCCAGCAGCCAAAGAAAAGCTGTGACATGCTTTCAAAACAAAATACAAGTATATATACTAGATAATTAGCTCACCTCTTACCTGTCCATTCTGCTCCCACCCCCTTCACTCTCCCCTCAGATTTATAAATGTTTTCAAGCTTTGGACATGGTTTATACTTTTCCTTCCAAAGAAATATTTTTTTAAAGCATGTGCATTGCTCTGAGACACCCTGGTTTGAAGGACAATTTTCTAGGATGTCTCGTTTTTAGCATCCTAGGTTCTGGTATGTGTGATATCACACAAAGTTATGTTTGGGAATGTCCTTATCAGAGGAGAAACCGCCAGATTATTGTACAGGAGAAAAGAGAATTTTGAAAGCTACAGTAAAACTTGCCTGATAGTTGAGAGATTCAGGACATATTTCTGAACTTAACATAATTTTCACTTCAGCTTTACAGTTCACCTTTAACACATATCACCTTTTAAAAACATTTCCACAAGCATCATGCGTGCTACCGCCGGAGTGTCAGCTTTAACTGTGAATTCACTGGCTTCGTTATCAGTTTGAGTTTAGCTGCTTATCACCGAGGCGCCGCAATGGTGGCCATGTTACAATGCGCAGGTGGGGAGGCACGGAGGTGCACAGGGGGACTCTGACTGAGCAGCAGATTCCTGCCGGTGCTCAGCTTTGCACACACGATTATTGCCGTCATGCACAGAGCTAAGGCACGAGGTATATTGTCTGTAGGGTGGGATTTTGCAGGATTGGGCCCCACAGCCCGTTAAAAGCGGTAAGACAGACAGATAAATCTGAGTTGGACTCAGCATTAGTTTAAAAGTAGCTCTTTGTATTTATAAACTGCAATATGCTGCTGTTGTGAAAGCTATTTCATTTAGTGCCATCTTACATTCAGCAATTTAATTATTCTCTTAATTATTGAAACATTCATCATAGTTTTCCAATTGATTCATGAGGGGCTGGCTGCATTTCTTTAACTCATTAATATAGTGACAGTAAATTGACAGTCCTTTTGCTAACCTCCTATCTCTGCACGGTAATACTGGGAATAGAAAACCTTTAATCTTTTTTTTTTTTAATTTTTAAAATTTGTATTATTATCACCGGCAGTAACTATAGTCATAAAAGCATCATTTAGTAGTGAAGGAACAGAACGATATATGAGGAAACTCTAGTTATCAATGGTTTTGATAGTAAAATCTGCAAAATAATATCTTCCTGAGACCAGGTTTTATTATGAAATGGGTGATAAAGCAAAGATAATTCTAAATCCAAACACATATGAAATAAATAAACTCAAGATAAAAATTAATAGTGACCTTACATGCCTGGATATAAGAAATATAATCAAGCATATATATCAGTCACAGTTGGCAAAGGACAGGGAGATGCCCACAAGTGAAAGATTAATTTACAGAGTGTTCAAAATAAAATCTGTGGCATCTCTCTTCCCTCCCTTGTCTTGATTCTGAGTGTTTTCATTATTGTCTGTCTGCAAAATTACTACTTTAAAACATGTTTCTAACTTGCATTAAAAGACAGATTTCATCTTTCTTTTTTCCCTTCAGTCTCTTTTATTTACAGGCTGTTTAAGTAAAGGGAAAATATTCTATGTTTCTATAATTTTTTTGCAACTCTCTGCTATTTATTTCAATTTTATAGCTTCTAAAATGTCAGGTGCTACCCTCAAAGACCTCTCTCAAATTCATCTGTTTTCTCTTAGGAGGGGTTGTCCAGAGTTTGAAGTGTACAAGGTCTCATCTTAATGCTTATATAAGTACTTCTGCCCTTGGATATTATTCTCATCCACACAATACTATGTAAATCGACAGCTACTTTCCTGTGCTTCCAGCTAAGACTTCTGAATATAGTGTGAGTAGCTGCAAAATAGCTAAAAAGAGCTTCCAAGATATAAAAGTTCAGCCCTGAGCATGTCTATATGCGTGTGTATATGTGTGGATGTGTTTGTAGATGTGTGTACTACTCATATACTGTAGTTTGAAAAGTGAACCTGTGTAAATCAATGCATTTATTTAGCTCTCTCACCAACTCTCTCCCTGAGTTAACACCCCAGCACACACAATGCTAGCGAAGGTGATTATCTCTGCTAGCATAATTCCTCCGTAACATCTGCTTTCGCCCATAACACTCCACTAATTTTTCCCTCATTTCATTACACATAATTTTCTTTCAACACAATCTACATGTATTAAGTGGTAATGACTTTCCAGTTAAGAGCAAATCGACGCCAAGGGACCCCCCCCTCGATTGCCTGCCGTGCCTGACTCCGGCTATTAAAGATAAATTTGGTGCCTCAGAAAGCTGCAGTAAGCTAATCAATCAATTAAGCGGTTAGGACATACATTATCAAAATTCCACAGTGCGGGGGTGCATGAGAGCATGCTGATATACTTTGTATGATTTTAGGAATAAAAAAAAAAATTGCAAGCTACTAATGAATACAATTTGAGGTTGAAAGTCAGTATTAAGTGTCTTCTGAAAAGAAAACTCAAGCTATTGCACACTACCGACAGCAACTTTGGTGTCTGTGCTGGTAGTATTTCCACTGCAGCTTTTATACCTCGTGCAGTTTACTAGTGATGCCAGAATGGAGCTGATGACACAGTAAAATCTATTTTTAAGCGATATGAGGATTCTGGTGCAGAATAAAGCAATTGCTAGTCACAGTTAAGCTGGATGTTCTGTCCCTAACTTGTCATTGTGTCTCCAGGAACTGACACAGCCTTAGAACACTGATTAATATTCTGTATTATGTGTGTTGCAAAAAGGTGGTTTAAGGACAGAATGGTAGCCATCACATCCTGTTGTGTCAAGTTTTGTCCTCGACATTGCTTTTAAAATTCATTCTGAGTTTAATTTTTGAGGATATTTAAAGCTAGTAAAACAGATTCTAAAATAAACTGAAAAATTGCTTTGACTTTTTTGTTTTCTAAAAAGCAGCTCCTAGTGAAGTAAGGTCCTTTACAGGACTGACTTAAAAAACAGCTTCAACCCCATCAGAAAAAGTTGTGTTCACTAATAACTGAGTTACATTTGAGTGTAAGGAAATAGCATAATTTCAGAAGTATACAAAGTATCACTAACAAACCCTTCATTACTTTGTTTTTCTTTGCTATCTTTGGCATTGTGTTGTTCTTTGTATGGACAAATGACTTAACCAGTTAAAGTCTTTTTAAATATAAAAATATTTTCTCTTGCATTATGATGAACAGCCTGTATGCCAGTATTTGGCCAAATGCTAAGGAAATTGAAACAAAACCCCAAAGACTATAAGAATTATACAAGCAGTCTTTATAGCTCTGTCAGGACTAATACAAAAAGACAGTTAAATGAACTTTATTGCAGGATTCTGAATAAGACAAAACAGGGGGAAAAAATTACAAAACTTATATTTTTGAAGCAATCAGTAAATCTATAAAATATGAAATATAAATGGATCATTACAATACTTTGCCATTTACTTTTCCTGTCAGTTTTAAGCATATTGCCTAAAGCTTTGTTATCATAGTATTGTAGTTATCAGATAAAACAACATGGCAAAACTCCCTGCTTACTTTTCCAGAGCATTTTCCTCGCTTTCTGCAAATTACATTGGAGCATATTCAGTGCATACACTTCTACTAGTGGAAAGAACCATAACATCTTTTTAGTGTCTAAATAAATATTCCTTAGCAAAAAGGAAGCAGGTTGTTAAAGATAAAAAGGGTAGTTTTGTTTTGTTTTAAAGTATAATACAAATAAAGGAGGTAACTCAATGACTTCTTTCTGATGTGTTTGCACAAGGAAAAAAGCCATGAATAAACTCTAAAATGAGCACTACAAATATACATGATACAGGCAGAACACTTAATGCAAGCCCTGCATGTAAAACACAATTACAGAGAGTTAATAATGGCAAATACAGTGAAATAAAAAAGCTATCCACAGAGACTATACAAGTGCATCCTTCAAAAAAACCCCAAACCAGCATGTTTCAATAATATGATGCCGTCCTTTCCTTTGTGGCATTCTTCATTGACTAGGCTGATAATGAAAAGATGTCAGGGAGATTCGCAGTTTAGAGTTGTATTTTCTTCCTTTCTTTTGTGCTGTTTCTTTCCATTTATGGCTGTTTTCCTGCCTTTGCTCTGTATAGAGGGTATGAAATATTTCAGAGTTATGTTTTCTCATGAGATGTAGGGCTGAATTTGACTTTATTATCATTACTAAGAGCATACAAGTTTAAGTTTACTCAGTTGAAAAAGACACAATGATGTTGTTCTTCCTAATGCAGAAACAGCTAAATTGGCTTTTATAGGTTTTTTAGTGTAGGCTTCTTCTTCTGTCCTGCATTTGATAGCTACTCAATCAGCTGGAATTCTTTTTTGGCTTTTTTTTTTCTTACCCGTTCTCTTTTTGAAAAAAAATCATTCTGATTTATCTAAAAGCACATCAAAACATCTTCATCTGTTCATAGTGAGTGAGAAATTCCTTCAGATTAAGGGGGAGGGGGAGGGAGGAAGGAGGGAAGAGAGGCAAACAATAAAAAAAGCTGAGACAAAACCAGTTTGCCTTCTCCTTTTGTGCAGTGCATGTAATGACTGAACTTTTGACTTTAAAGTTTTTCTCTGGTGCAGTACTGTAGAAAAAGAAATAAATAAACAAACAAACAAACAAAAAAATCTCCTTAGTGCAAAGACTGGTCTAAGACAATACCTGGCGAGTGGAATTTTATTTTTTTTTGGTTGTTGTTGTTGTTTACTTGAAGCAGATAAAACACCCACCTTAAACCCGCCCTCTATTCAGTTCAGCAGCACCTCCATACTCCAATAAACCGTTTTCATTCCATCTGGCGTGCGTTTGCTCTGAAGACATTTTCCTGTCAATCTCTCCTGCCACATTAAAAATCTGTCATTACTATTGCATTGCCGCCTGGCTCCTGAGATTTGTCTGACTGCTTTATTGCTCCGCTCATTTTTTTTTTTTCTGCTACAGCCGAGAAGCAGAAATAAAGGTTTGTTGTTGAAACATGGCCGCAAGGAAAGTAGGAGGCACACATCTGTCAAGGTATTACCTTTCTTCAACCAGGGATTAAGGTGTTTTACTGCTCTCGCTACTGAGCAGTCACACTGAATAAATTTTCTCAGTAGAACATAAAAATGAACTCATACATTTTGAACTGGGTTTCATTCTTTCAAGCCAACCCATATAATTATGCAATGGCATCACTGTTTGGGGGAAAAAGAAAAGTCAGAAACATTTGTGTGCACCCCCCCTTCTTTCTCCTGCACCACCCTTTCCATTTACATTATTTAAATGTTTATTAGAAAGGAAAGACTGAGGCATTCAGTATTGGGGAGAGAAATGTTTTTTTTTACTCTTTCTTGTTGTTGTTACTGGATCCCTTGCAAGGTCAGATGGGGTACAGGGCTTTACTCCCCGTGTTTTGGTCTGTTCTCACAAAATATACCTGGCTGTGAATATTCACTGTTAATTCACTTCAAAGCAAGCCAGTAGAATTGTGATTTCTGAAAATACTGTCTTTTGAAAGAAACTGGCAATATTAGCTGCTGTGTAGCCTTCCCAATTCTGCTGCAGTCGTTAACTTTACAGTCTCAGTGGTACAAATGAAAACAATTATAATTTAAGTATAACCAGTGGAAGTGGTTGTTACACTAAGAGCATGCCAGACCATCCTCCTCAGTCCTCTGCTGGACACTTCAGCATCAGCATCATCTCAGTCCAGTTATACAAAGTCAGACATCTGAAGCAGAAGGGGTTATATAACAAAATAAACGTTAAGGTGTGGGCAAATGAAGGATCAGGTCAAACACGTCTGCGAAGGGGGACAATACGGTTTGGTTTTGGGTTTGTTTTTGTTTGGTTGGGGTTTTTTCCAAAAAAAAAAACCATACAGCTTTTAAATATGACAAGACCCCAGGAGAGAAGGACTAACCTCAGTGCAAGAACCATAAACCTGTCCAAGTTTAAGGGAAAAAGTAGTTGCCAAAGTATTACATAGAGTCAGAAATCACAGCTCCATCTGTATAAAGGCAACTAAAGCTCCACACCTCCAGGTAGCTCTGCAGCCTGTCCCCACGGTCAGTTTGACTCTCTGTTTTGCCCTAGAGTCCCTGTCTCCCAAAGCCCACAGTGCCTCCTCTCAGGCTCCCCTCTGGAGTGAGACAAACACCTCCCACCAGAGCAGGTAACTTGTGTCGTTGCTGGCTGACATAAATTTAGCAGTAAGGTAGCTCAGTTCAACGGAGAAATATTAGGACCTGCAATTCCACTGAAAAACTACTGCTTGAACAAAAGCAAATGAGCTATCCCACAGGTCAGCAGATAATCCGTCACTCACTTATTTTTCACAGTGTCCCAGGAAGGTCATAAATCACCAGGATATCAGTTCAGTACTGTATTCCCCCAGCCTCCACTTTCTGCTGGCTATTGGCTCTTTTCCATTTCAACCCAGTGAAGACACAAGGAAAACTGAGCATTGTGAAATCTTACACTCCTCTCCCCGGTCCCACCTCCTTCCCAGAGCTGAGTTGCATGACTGAATTTACAGATTTCTTATGCCAGAACAGCACCTGGAAACGTGTCAGGCTGGATCGTGAGGAAAAGCTCCATCTCAAACTACTTCCAGGTTTTAATTCTTCAGGGGAGGGAACCATCTTCTTGTTCTGTGTTAGTGGAACACCTCACACAATAGGGGATTTAGGGTTTTTACGTAGTGTTTCAGTGCAAATGATAAATAATAATGTGCCTATGGAAATATAGTTCCTTCCAATGCTTTTTTTATGGCGTTCCTCAATGTACCTCTTTGGCTTAACCTGTATTTGCAAGTAGCTGGTGCATAGGCATAAACAGATATAGTGAAATAATTGGTGCTGAGGACACCATGTCCACAATATAATGTCAAACTAATTCTAGTCTGGCCCCATGGACTTGATGCCCATTAACAGGTGGAATACATCAGGTGAGCTTCCAGAGCACAACTTCTATTTTAATTTCATCTGAAAAAACCCAGTCTGTGCTCCCTGGGCCCACTCTGCAGTGCAAGCCACAGCACTCTCAAAACACTGATGTAAAATGCAGATGATGCCTTCTCGGGTACCCCTCGTGTTTGGTGGATCCCGAATGACTGATGCTCCTCCATGTGCCTCAAAGACAGGGTGCTCTTTGGTGGTGCAGAGAAGCAGTGCAGTAATCTGATACACCAGGTGAATTCTGCAATGCATATTTTGTAGAATACAAATCACTTGCAGATAATCAACCAAAAAAGAAGGAGAGTTCTTACTCTTTTCTCTTAGTTTTTTAGTTTTTTTTTTTACACAAAAGCTTTCTCAGCGACTTTTTCCAGGTACTTGAAGCCTGTAGCAGTGTTTCACTTGACTGTAAATTCAGATAATTTTCACAGGTTGGGGGGTTTGGGGGTTTTGAGTGGCCTTTCAAAACCAAGTTTCAATATTTTCCTCCAGAGATGTGTTTGTTGGTGATGGCCCTTCACCTACTGACTTCTTCTATCCCAGAATACATAGTTCAAAGTCAAAAATGCTGTCAAGAGCTGTAGTTTCATTTGCAAAGCCTGTCTGAAGTGGGTAACTGCTTTATACCTTTGGGGGTGTTTAAGTTACATATCAAGATCTAGATCAAAACTGGCAAATGGCCTCTTGCCAAGATACTTTAAAAATCAGTTCATATTTATAGGAGACAACTATAAGGGGCCAAATTTCCAGAAAATGTGACACTACTGATAGTCCTTTTGGGTATCTTACAGTTATTTCTTCTCTAAAACAAAAAGCCATGGTCCCTATTTTTATTTAAAGAAGTATTCAAATAAAAATATTTGAAAATAAAGGGAATTCCATATCTCACTCCTCATTAAACTGACCGCTTGATTCTAATTACCCAGGAAAAACATGACAATATTTTCCCATGGATGAGGAACCTTCACATCCAATCAAAGCAGCTTGAAGCTTGAATTTAAATATGCATAGCTTCTGGTTCACACAGAGGGATATAGCTGATAAGTATCTGAGATGAGGATCTGGGCTCTTTGGTTTGAACTGGTTCTTGGGATTATCTGTCTAACCATGGGTGCATCTCATCCAGTCAGGCAGTGGTTATTAAAACCTCATGTGCACTCCCAGTAGAACATGTCATCTGCATTATCTTCATTCCAAGAACCAACTCCAGATACACAGGGCTTTAATAAGTAAATGAATTTTGCTGCCCACAACTCAATAATTAATACATCCTCTCAAAAAGTTAAATTAAGCTGCCTTCACATGGCAATTTTAGTCTCCATGCTCTCATCCCAATTAACATAGAGCCACTCCCTGCATTTACGTCATCCCATCTTCACCTGCTTTTATTCTTCTCCTAGTATCAGTAAAATTAAGTTAGATTCACCTAAGGTATATACAACTAATCCAGGGCCCTTTTAAAACTAAATATATTCATCTTCTTCCTTTCCAACATGAATTTGGAATTCACTTATCCCACTCTCATAACTGTCTCTATCCCACATCTATGCAGAGCAATGTCAGTTAGTGCCAGCTACTCAAGGACAGATACTGCTTTTAGTGTGAGAAGAACAGAGGAAGTCCGTTCAACCAGCACATTTTAGGGAAAGAAAGGGCACAGATCTACCTAGAGTCAAGGCTTGAATTATTTTTTTTCACTGATAAAAGTAGCAGCTTAGCCTGTTCTTTTCTCATATCACCTGTCACTGAAAAAAAGAGCATGTTAGCTTCTGCACAGGATGTCCAAAACCTGAACCAGAACTATAGTAAGGAAGTATCTCTTTTGCTTCCATCCACCAAGGCTTTTAACATACATACAGCTTTATCATGGTTAGGCAGATATAGATTTATCAAGAGAGTTCCTATTCCCTTTAACTCCAGCCAACATAGTACCTGCTCCCATGCTTTGCCAAAGGTCTGTTGAGATAGCAGCTGCACCCATCATTTGAATGCAGCAGGACAGACAGAAAGACATTACAGAAAGGAAGGACTGATCTACTGATCATCAGTGAGCTTTGAGGTAGGTGTTTTCTACCACAGGCCTCCTAAATGAGCAGGAGAAGTTCATATCCACTGTGCAGCATCCGAATGTGGAACCAGGGAAGGCAGCACCTCCTCTGCCCATTCTCTCCTGGTGCCTGTGATGCTGTGGTCACTGACCATACAAGCACCCAGCAGCAGGAGCAGTGAAACAGGTGCAGTGATGTGCGCTTGTCAAACCCACGTGAGATTGCTCCCAACAAGACTACTGCTCACATGCTTACAGTTACATGTTGAAGCATCTTCTCTGTCACGGTCTCTCATCTCTCTGCTGCCAGAGAGGAAGTACCATGAATGATTGATGCAGAGACCTGTGGGCAGCTCTCTCCCAGGTCTGTTTGCTTCTACAGAGCATGCACGTGTGGTTTGCCTTGTCTTTTCTGTCTCTCTCTCTCTCTCTGTGGTGGTGGTTTGAGAAGGCAGATCTTTTCCCTCAGGGAGAATTTGAACTGCTGATGCACAGATCCCAGAAAGCTACTGCATGCTACACTGTAAGAATGGTGGCAAACATCTAGCATCATCTTCCAGGGGCTGCAGTTTAAGATTTTTCCCCTCAATATCAATCAAAACTGATATTGACATTCTTCATTGATCAAAAACTTCATGTGGGTATTAACTTAGTAAAAATTCCAATCAAAATTTGGTATTTTCATCATATATTCCCCCCACATCCCTGCTTAGTTTGTGCTCCCCACGTGCTGTCTCCTGATAAGCCCTGTTGGTTCCCAAATTAAATCAAAAAAGCCGCTCCATTCTCCTGGCACTGTACACAACCAGGAGAGGCTGGGAAAAACAAGAGAGGACAGAGACATATTCTCTCTTTAAGGCTGTCCTGCACCCCTCAGATACCACTGCCAACATGTGTTAGAACAACCTCTGCAGCAGACTGTGCTCCAAGTGGCCTTCAGGACATGTTTGTTTTTGCAAGCCAGGGCTGTTTGAGCAACTTTAAGGATGCCTTTACTGTCTTCTGTGGGTGGGCCCTGTGCTGCACTGTGCTCAGATATTTTCAGATTATTATGCAGAAATTGCAAGCATAGATTGGTTTCCTTTTCAGAAGTGGGAAGAGCAGAAGCCCCACGAACCATTCTGATCTCTGTGCCTGCACTTGACAACAGGAACAAGTTTTATTATGAAATGTAAGAGCTCTTACCCCAGAATATAGAGGTGAAGTGGCTGCTCTTGTGTCTCAGGTCAGGCTGAAACCAGCCTGGAAACCATGAGGTCAGCTTACCCAGGGAAAAAAGCCTGCTACTGTGACATTTCCCTCTGGAGGGTGACTGCAGCACCCCAAGGGGCACTGGGACTCAGTGGTTGTTTATCTGTGCTCTGTGATGCCATGTCCTGCAGGGCGTATTAAAGTCCATGAAATAATGATGAATCAGAGGGGTAATTAAAAGCCACAGTGACACTGATCTGCTGAAATTTCAGAGGTAGCTCAGGGCACACAGGGAGACTATCCATCTTACCTCACACAGGGCCAGCTTGATTGGCCTACTGAGTATTGCAGATGGTGAGGCTGCTCACCTGTGGCTGGGAGGACTCTCCGTGCAGCAGCCCTTAGTGGCTTCGCAAAGCAGCAAAACAGGGGACGGGGAGCAAGTGGTCACAGCTGCCACCCTCTGCCCTCGAAGAGCAGCAGAGAAATCTTTTAAAGACACAGGTCTGTTTTCCAATTCTTCCTTTATCATCAAATGGCAAACCCCATATTTTTATATAAGGACATTTTCCCCTAATAAGGAGCATTACACTTTTGGATTTCTTTGCTCTGTGAATGTGGTCACTATCTAACAGTGATTCACAACTAACTTTTGATTTAATCTGCCTTCCATGAGTTTATTTTCTTAATTCAAAAAATTCCAGGGGACATTCCACATCAACCTCTACCTCTATATAGATTGTCATTTCATTTTCTAATTTGATCAGGATAAATAAAAGTTAACATGGGATCAATGACTTTCCCTCAGATAACAGGCTCTCTTTCTTCAGTTTGGACTTTGAGTCCTTGGGATCATTTCTCAACCTGTAGCTTAAAGATTATGGATTTCAAACTATTTCAGAAGCTGTCTTTATGTCAGAGCAGAGAGAAATATGGAGCCCACTAAGTTAACAGTGATGTCATGGCTTTCTTTGGTAGCTGGTATATTCTGTACATCATTATATAATCACAGATTTTTACATTCTTTTTATAAATCGCAACCTATTTTTCTTTCTTTGCTTCCTCCCACTTCATTTGCTATTGATGGCTGCTGCTAAAGTTCCCTTACCTCTTGGAAAGGAAGTAGGTTAAGAGCAAAAAGGAGAACTCTATCAGGTTAAGGCAAACATGTGGGCCCTACTGAGAAATGATGCATCTTACAATAGTACCAGCAAAACAGCTTACTTTGAAGACTAAATTGCTAAATATATCCAGAGACTTCTGTGAACCAAAAGCAGCTGTCTTCTGCTTGTTTTCAGTTGTTAGACTCCTGATATCTCAAATAACGCAGCCTCATAGAGGGTCGAAATTGATGCAATCAGGATAATAAAATCACTCTGACAAGACGACATCTTATACTTGGTTTATAATTAGGAGCCTGCTTTCTCAGGTTAAGATACTGTAAAGTTCCAATAGATTGTTAAGCTATTCACAGCACTCTGCTGCTACTAAACTAGGAAAATATAAAGTCCTAAAAATATCCTCATGTAAACACTTCAGAAATGGAAGGATGGGAAATCCAGGGGAAAAAACCCCTCAAAAATAACTAGAGTTGTGTCTTCTACACAGGAAAATGGTAAGACTTTGCAATATTTAATTTGAAGTTGACACGGAATTATTATCTTGAAGAATAAAGTGAACCAGAGCCTCAATTAGCATGGATTTCAAATATTGTAGGGTGATCTTTACAAATCACAGATCATGTGTTTTGTGCTTTAAAATTGACAAGAATTTACTCTGATCAATCCGTTTTTTATCATTCTAAAGATGAATAAAGAGATTCCTTGTGACTTCTAATCTAGAGGGCAAATTAATAGATTTGTGATTTTGAATTGAATCTTTGATTCTAGTACCTTCTCTGCCCAGACACAGTCACCTTTCTTCATGGACTTGTTTGAATACATCCAGCCAGACTACCCTTTTCTTGTCTAGAGGACATCTCATTTTTCCTAAGATCTTCATGCTTTGGTCAGCCCCAAATAATTGTTCACCTCCAATCAAAGTTGCCTAGAAGAGTATGAATTTCAAATACATCTCCCCTCACCGTGAGAAATTGGAAGTGTTTCCATAATTACCTGCTACCAGGGCCAAAAAAGCTAAAGAAACATCAAACTGGAGAAGCCTGATAAAAACTTGTCTGAATTATTCTCTGTACTAATGTTAAATTGAGCAGACTTTGGGAATCTTCTAGTGTGAAAAAGCTCAATACCAGAACTAAATCTTGTGCAATTCTACTGTATTTTGTCTGTGTTCATGAAAAAGCAGATTCCAAAATTACGTTGTTTTGAATTTTTTTACTTTCATCTATTACAGATTTTTACTTTTTATGTTCATAGAAATGTAGAATTTTTTGCAATTTATTAATTTATATTTATCATGTTACATGAATCAGATGCAGATCTAAGGCATTCAAACACAATTTCAAATTTCTCCAGTACCTCACTCACTCACATAGCTAAGGATGTGAACTGCATTCAGGTTTTGTTCCAAAATTGACAAGGATCAAAATTCAAAAATCCAGAATCAGCTCCCAAAAGAACGTGAAACTAGTGTAAAAATCATAATACTTTTAAAGCCCGTCTTAAATATTGGCTTTAAAGAAATCTACTTTAAAAACTCTACTGAACTTTTAAAGGTTCATTTTTTTCAAATTGTTCTTGGCAAACAGGAGAGCTAGAAATGCTCATATTGTTAAAATCAAATAAAGAAGGCTTTTTTCTTTAAGTCCTACAGGTGTTAATGATAACACCAAAGATGGTATGATTCCTGATGAAACCTGAAAATTTGACTGCACTGCCTGTTTAGCTGTCCACAGTGAAAGGCTTGCGGCATTGACTTCTACTCTGTGTCAATATTTACTGCTCTTTAGAGCAGAGTGGCTCGGAATTAGGGACCTGATTTTTAATTAACAGCCAATCTCAGTATTTTGGGTGGTTCAAGTACTGTGCTGTATCAGTTTTCTGTACAGAGCTGGCTCAGGTGCGCTGAATGTGCAGATTTCTTCCACTGTCATTATCCCAGTGCTTACTTTGTGATGACGCACCCAGGCTCTTCCATTGGCACTGTGTGCTCACAGCTGGCAAGTGATTACCTTTCCTCTGAAAATGTCTTCAATCAGTTAGTAGGGGAAGCTTTGCATGGGCACTAAAACATGTATTTATACAGGCATATTCATCTCTCAGTAGACTAAAAAAGATTTTTCCAAAGTTAACCATAAACATTCAGCTCAAAGGTGGAACGCATGGAACATGTGCAGTTGCTTGGAAAATCACTTTCAAAATTAGCATGTCTACTCTGTAATATATTATGTATGGGTTTTTCTCTTGCCTTAGATGGACTGTAAGGGCCAAATCCTATTGTGCTGCACAAAATTGCTTCCCTATAGGGCAGGATTGGTAAAAAAACTGATTTCACCTTTGCAGCACTTCTTTTTTCTCAAGAGGGTTCTCGCAAAGATTTTTCTGCTTGAGTTCTTTCAATGGCCTTTGGAGAGAAACACCTCAACACATCCACAGAATGAAGGCACCGGCTGCAAAAGTCAGAACTTTCATACACGATTTCCTTGTATACTAACCAGGCTTCATGTCACTTCCAGAGTCCCATGACACCTCATGGCTTATATTTTTATCTGTCACACTGTAGTTATAAACCAATGAGAAATATCTTGCAGCTTATACATTTTGGCTAAGGTAAATAAATTAAATACAAATATACTAAAAAATTTGTTTTGATAGTGATTGTTTCAAAATCAATAGGAAGCACTACAAATTGAAAGATCTTAATGTCCTCTCATAGACTGATGTTAAGGCCATAGACGAGCCAAGGAGATGGTCTCTGACTGAGAAAGTCCTCCATCTGTGACATGTTTCCAGAGGTTCAATAAAAATGTTAGAGTCATTTTTTTGAGTTGGTCAGATAATTTTGAGATGGTACAGTAATAATAGTGTTTATTACCAATATTACTTGCATACATTACTGTCTCTAGGCTTAACTAGGCCTTGGTACACAATGCACAGACAAATGCACAGTCCTTCACTGACAGAAAGAGTTTACAGTCTAACCAGTCTGGAAAGAAACAAGAAAGGCATATTCATCCTATGGCCATTATTCCACACACAGAGAACTGAGAAAAGTTGTGCAGTAGCCCTAGAACTATGCAAAAGATCTGTGGCTTGAGCATCATCAGATAAAGTAACAGTTCAGTGTTTCAGCCTCTACGTCACTACAATTTCCCCACAATTCGGGCTCTTAGCCCTCCCTGCTGTCCTGGAAACACATTTCACTGGCAAATTCCATGGGTTTAACAGCTCGGTGACTGCAGTGGCACCAGTGAGAATATGATGTTTACCATACAGACAAGGCCAAGTTCCTCTGGTAAGGAACAAGACTCCACCACCCTGAGGACTTTTCTTATCTCATAGCATCCGTGTGCTCCCCTACCCAACCGTCTTCCCTCAGGGACTCTGCAGCAACCTGAGCTTTCTCTCCTGAGGTGATCAGCCCCAGTTCCTAACTGACCAAAGAAATCATTCTGAACTCCATGTGTCTTCATCCTGTGGTTACTGGAACCCACCCACACAGGCCTTGAGGAAGGACTGAGAAAGAGGTGCACACACATCTTTGGGCTAATCTGTACTGCACACAGAGCACTGTTGTGTTTGACATATGTCCAAGGTGTGTATGGAGTTATGTCAGTGGGAACCTATGGTCCATTACCAATCTGCTCTGGTCCTGGAGGAGAGGAGGTGGAAACAGGAGGGGGAAAAAATACCCAGATGGGAAATGAACCTGTGCATCTCTCATGGGAAAATGCATTTCAGTCATTCAAGCAACAGCCTAGCCCATGGAAAAAAAGTTGTTCTTTCCAGCTGTTATGCCAAAAGAAAAAATAAATTTAAAACAAATTTAAAAAGGAACAATGCATAAATTGAGCATATTTTTATCACATTCTTTCTCACAAATTGCTTGCAACATTCATGTTTCTTATGAGGAACCATTTTTTAATATTAAAATAGTTGTACACTTTTCCAAAAAGTGTTTCCTGAAAAACCGAAACCATTATTATGTTAAACTCCCACACAGTTTGTTTAAAAATATCTTTAAATAGTATTAAAGAACAATCATTTATATCTTATGTGTGGGAAGCAGAAACCATCAATGAATCATATTATTTCTCCAACTGTAACAACAACACGATCAACTACCACAATAACAAAAAAGTTTACGCTTACTGTGTATCTGTTTTGCAGGCATTTTCCTGCCTTGAAATCTGCCTAATAGGTAAGCTGTGGTAAGTGTAATGTGCTATTTACTTCCGATCCACTACAGATAGCCAGGCATGCTTGGTCTTGTGCATTGCTCCTCCTTTCGGTACAGCCCCTTGCTGAAATGTATGGAGGCCCTGAACAAGAAAATAAAGCTTCTGCAAATTCTAGGATCTGCTCCTGAAAGATGCTGTCAGATATACAGAACTAGATATTTAAATTATTTTATTCTCATCCATTATGTTGCTTCTTTTAGTTAAAGCAATATTTTTAGTTGTAGAAAATATTAGTTGTATGCTGCCTTGGAGAGGGAAGTGACAGTGGAACTTTGGTGAAGGAAGAGAAAGATTGCAAGAGTCATGGAAAAAAACACCACAGAGATCAATATTTAATCTATAATTATGAGTGTACAGTATGTACTGTGCATTTTTTAAATTTAACTTGGCTTTTACTATTACTCAGTAGGAGGGGAACAGATACTGAGAGCCCTGGATAGCAACCATAAGAAACATGTTTAAATACACATATTTTCAGGAGATCTGTGAGTACAAGAAGGAGCTGATTGTCGTTTCTCTGATCTTTTTTCATGTTGGAAAATCTGAGAGCTTTACCTGGGGGATTTAATTTTAGGTAAAAGAATTTGTAAAACAACTTTCCAAGTTTATGCTGCGTAGAATTACAGCACGTAGGAAAAAATGTTTGTGTCACCCTATTCTTGAGTAAAGAAACAATGTGCATATCACTTTTCACAGGGGAAATACTGATGGTATAAAGAGTAATAAAAAAGTCCTAAGTCAGGAATCTGTGTGGGAAAGCCCCCATCCTCTTTGTGGTTTCAGTCAGGAAGCATGCAGGTAGCACCGACTAATTCTGCTCAAACAGTGCTATGAGAAGTTACAGTGTTCCTGGCAGCTTGTGTTCAACATGATTTTAACAATGCTTTGGACATATATATATATATATATGCTTTGAGCATATACATATCTCAATGTGTATGCCCTCTTATATGGGCATTTATATGCCACTTCTAAGTTTTTCTGAAGGCCTTTGAAGTTAGCTGGCCAGAAAGGATTAGGCACCAGGGGGAGGAAAATTATTTTAAGAATTTTTAAATTATGTTATCAGGTATCATCTGCTTGCTAATGAAGCTTCAAAGTTATTTCCAGGGCAGAATTCTGCAGATTGCTCCAGAGAAGGAGTTCAACGGTCTATCTAAAGACTTCATTCCATCATTAATGAGTGCTTAACCCCAGCATATTTGAACCTGGACTACATGACCAGTAGTCAATTTTCACTGACAGTTTTTTTTTTGATCCTGAAAATCTGCAGCCGTGTCATCAGCTCCTTCTTAATTATACCGTATTCTTTACATCTGTCCTGCTAAATAACTCTAATTGAAATAGCACCGGCGTGAATTTTCGTAATGTTCCCCCCAAGACATCCCGAAAGTGACTCACACGAGAAAACAGACTGAAGTCACAGCTGGAAGCACGTCAAGGATCATTTCCATTTTTACATGATTAATTTGAATTTAATATCTTAAATCAAAACCTGATTAATTTAAATAAAATTTTGATGGTGCCCTGCTTCTAATATACATTGCAGTAATTAGATTCAGCTTAATGTGATTTTTTTACATAATTAAAAAAAAGAGCAAGTCAAGTGTAACAATGCCGAGTTGGTACAAATCTGTCCATATATACACATATACATACACATGGGACTTTGTTGAGTCGTTGCTCAGGTACAGGAAAGATCACAGCTGGATGGCTGTGCTATAGCTCAGCTTATGGCATGTGTAGAATATTCCACTAAAATTTCACGGTAATATGAATTGCCATACTTAAAAAAACCCCCAAAAACAAAAACAACAACAACAAAAAAAAAAAAAAAAAAAAAAAAAAAAAAACCAAAAAACCCCCAGAAAAACAACAGAAAAGGTGCAGCTGAAATCACATGAGCAAATAAGTAAAAATATTAAGAATGCAATAGCCTGGCTCAGCTTCTCAGTTCTAGTTTCTCTCACTTTTTAACCAACTATTCTTTAGCAATTAGCTCTGTGTATCCTACAAGTAAACACCTGCAGTGTACTATTTACAGAAGCTCATGGGCTTCTGTTTTCCGTGAGACTTACAAAAATTCTTTATAAAATAAATTGTTACTGCAAAAAAATAAACCCTGTTTCTCTGCTTCCTTGTCTTATGTGACCAAATTACTGATCAGATTATGCTTCAATAATTAGATCTTTCTTCAGCAAGGCAGTGAAACATCAACCTGACTTTTCAGCACAAAGTAATCCCAGCATATATCAAACCCCTTGATTTCAGTGGGACACTCCACCAGCTTTAAAACGCTGGGCATGTGCTTAGCTAGCAGTAAATCACTATTAAACAGAAGACAATGATGGAGAGTGAAAAACTCCTTTCCTGCCTGGAGCTAACAGCTTTCAGGGAGGCGCATGCACCGTTCATCCTTTTATGAAGGCAAGTAAAATCATTCAGGTGTATTTGATAGCACCCAGCTTTCCAAAGGCCTTTATATACACTATGTTATAAATATGGTGTAATGGCACACAGTTAATTTTTAATTTTAACATTTCTTTGAACAAAAATTCCTCCTTGTTGGTGAAGCTGGTAGATCTTTGCTGGTAACTCAAGACAATTCAGATGATCTGGACATCCTCCCCGTTTAAAAAAAAACCAAACAAACACAACACCAAATAAAGAAAAAAAAACACAACAGGTGACAGGTTCAAGTCAGTTTTCAGCCACTTAGGTCAGGTTAATTGCCTTTCAGCAGAAATGAGAAAAAGCCCACAATAGAAACTGAAGAACTGATCAAAAATACAGAGAACCTTAGTCAAAAAACAGAGACAAGGAAGGGAAACTGATTTACAGACAGTCATGAACCAGATTTAGCTGCTGAAAAAATGCTACATATAATGATTTACAACAGCTCTGTCTATTTTTCAGGCTCTTAACTATCTCTTTACATTATTGAAATTGTCAAAATTCTCATTCTTATGCAGCATAGGACCCTCACAAAGTGACTGTCACAGCAAGGGCTCCTGTGCCTTCCTACTTGGTCTCCTCAAATTTATTGGCATGCTACCAGTGGATCACTGGAAATGTGTAGACACAAATTAAACTTATTCAGTTTGACCAATCAGTCCTCCAAGAGTGTTAGTTCTGTGGATTTTTTTAGACAGAAGCACGTGAAGTTGAATACTGATTCCAAAGAACTTTCTTATTTATTATTCATTTTGGATTAATAATAATAAAAAAGCCACCTTTTATCTTACAGCTAAAACTTTTGATGACAATCAAATTATTTTTTTCATTCTAAATTTAGGCTTCTCTCAATGTCTACTACAATATGATCCAAAAATAACAGCATAGTTGCTATCTGGGGAGAAGCTACTTTACAGCTTATATTCTTATTCAGAAGTTAAAGTCAAAACAAAATTAATCGGGAAGGTTTATCTATAATGTATCACCATTCATTTCAGAAAAAAATATCTTTGCTAGCACTAGAAGGAAAGTACTTTCAAGCAGTTACCTTAGACTATAGACTCAAAGGAGAAGATTACAGATCTTCCATATTCAGGAACATGAATCAAAACTCTCAGGAACTAGTTTAACTTTCTTTTCTTTCCCTTTTTTTTTTTTTTTTTTTAATTATTGCAAGGCAGCAGGGATTGCTTTTTGTATAGGCTATGATTTAGATGGCTAATTGAAAGTAAGCATTGGTGAGCTGCTTCCTTGGTAAAATATTACCAAGACAATCTTATCTGAGTTTACAGAGTTATTTTCAATTTGTAAATGCTGTATTCATTTCTACCAGATAAAACACCTTTAAAAATCCTAGACCCAGGCATGACTGGATTGCTGTTGCAACTGCTCTGCGCTGTTTCACCCCACACAGATGCCTTCCAACCCACAGATATATATAAACTTCCTCTCCTTATGAATAGTTTTACTATTAAAAAAAAAACTCAATCCATTTTATGGTAAATAAATTTAATGATATACTGAATCCTCATAACTTCGAGTTGATGTCATTCTGCCAGTTACCTGCTCTGCAAGAGAACCTCCCTCATTAGAGCTTTTTAGAATCTCACCTTTGCAGATTTATCTCTTGCCTATAACACAAAGAAAATCCTGGGCTTTGTTTCACCGTTATAATAGATGTAAATTAATGTTTTGCCATTGTTTGTTGCTGTAATCATAGAGGCAAGTATATATTCCTAACAGCTATCTTATTTTCAATTTGCAAAGCATACTGTGCTTAATCCCATGAGGCAGCCTGTGGTTCTAGATATGAATTTAAAAGGTAATTAGACCTGCGGGGGGGGGCGGGTTGTCCCTAAGATAGAAAAAGTAGGTTCCTGCCAGGTCCAGAGGGGTCTTTAGGAGGTCCCAGGCTGGTCACAGTTCTTGTCCTAGTTTATTACTTGTTTCCATTGTGTGAAACAGCTTATTTGTTCATGTAAATTTAAATCATGTTGATACTAGTGGTAGGTGCTTTGTTGCTACTTTTTTCTTTTCATCTAGAAAGGTCACAGAGTTGGGGTTTAGTGACTGGCAACAAGCTATATTTTTCCCAATGATCTCTGCATTTTTACAGTCAAATAGATAGTAAAAGTGACATATTGATAAAAGTTTTAAGGCATCTCTGGTGGGTGGTAGTAATTTTAAATATCATACAATCATCATTAAGTCATTTATGTAAATGAAAAGTACTTGGCAACTCTGTATGGCAAGAAATAGCACCAGTTTCTCTGCATCTCTGCTTTCTTTCTCTCTCCTTTCTCCCTTTTGCTGGCTCTAGTGTAGTGCACACTGTACAGATGAACTCTTTGCTTTTGGGCTCTGGGAAAATTTTCTGCAGTAAGGATCACACACCTGTTTGAGGCAGCACGTGAAAAGTAAATATTATTGGGACAAAATCAAATTAATATCTAAAGGAATTTCTATCAGCTGAAATCAGTGTGGGGTATTGATGAGTTTAAAAGAAAATGGGAGATTTATGGATTTATATGGGTTTGGATTAGGTGGGTTGTTATCCTGTTCCCAGTCTCATCACTTGAAACCTAGATCCAGATCTGAATTTTGAGGTATCAGCACAGGTCTGGTTTGTATCCTGTGAATCTCAGTTTGAGTTGATGTCTGGTTTCAAGTTAGACCACAAATCTTTCTTCAAAGGGAAGTGAGGGTAAGGATCTAATCACTCACCTAGGCTTTACTTTCAAAAATTGACATTGTCAACTGAACACTTTCTGAGTAGGAGAAATGGAGGCAGTTTGAGCTAAACTGTTTTTTTGTTTGCCCAGATGTCTGACAATATTTAAGGGCCAGATTCTGCCCTCAAGCTACTTTGGTAGGCAGTGTGAGCAGTCATTCTTGGGAAGATTCTGTGCCTAAATGTTCTCACTTTTCAACACATTGTTCCCCTCCCACATATCTATTCAGGCAGAAAAACAGAACGGTGAACCTCCCTCAGGGGTTTTTAATGCAAGTCTGTTGAGTCACCCTGCTTTTTGGATTGAGTTAGGGGTATAGGATTAGGTTGGAAGGTGATAAAGATGCCAGGAATGTATGAGGAAGATCCTGTTCTCAGGCCAGTAGACAGAGCATAAACTCTATCCCCATGTCTGTGCACAGAGACTATTGCTAAACCTCCAGAGGCAACTAGCCAGTAGGAAACATTAGGCTGAGAGACTTAGTTGCACAGCCGGTTGGCTTGTCGTGTTGTTGTGTACTGGGCTGTGTCTGTGGCTTCCCTGATGGAGTCTGCGAGTGTACAAAGCTACCCAAGGCTGCTACAAACAACTTTAGTGCATCAATGTCTTTGCACACAGCTAAGGCCACCAGCAGACACAGTAGCACAGGATTTACATAATTGCCTTGCTCTGTGTCTTGTTTTTTGCCCACTGTCTGTCTTTGAGCAGAGCATTTCCAGGAAAGAGGGTCCCGTACATACCTGTAGTCCAAGCTTACAATTCCATACACAACATCAACTCTGCAGGCTTATTCTGAGCTGGAATTCTCTTGAAGCTTTACACCACTCTCTCCTGGCAGGAAAGCAAGATGACATCACAACTTCTATTTTCTGACAGAATGTTCCTTGAAGATTTTATTGAGGATTACTTCCCATAAACACCTCCCAAGAATGCTTATTAAAGAAATTAGAAACTATGGTACATCAGGACAGACATTTGTTTTAATTGAATTGAATTATTTATTTATTGAAAGCCTGTATTGTTCACAATGCCTAGGGCACAAGTCTCCTTTTGCTAGATTCTTGCCAATGGATGTAACATTCATTTTAAGGGAGATATTCCTGACATTTGCCCAGTAATCAAGAATAGAATCGAGTGCTGTGTAGCTAGTAAATACCAGTGACAAAATTCCTGCACAAAAGTACAGTACAATTTGAATAGATTCAAATAGTAATTTAGTTGAAATCCAGGTTGGTGGCTTTGTGAGGACTATAGACAGTCCTGGTAAAAATTGCAAGAAATTTAAACCATTATATGATTTTATTTTTTTTTATATTTGTCCCGACAGATAAAGTTAAAATTAAAATACAGAAAAGCAAAGTGCCCAGCTAAATATATGACCTGAAAACTGCCAAAACTGAATTCTAGTAAGCCTGAGGTCTGAAAATGCAAAAGTGCTACTCAGGAATGGTGGAGCCTGATTATTTAATTAAGTCAGAATTGGAGAGAGGTGATATCTCCGCTAACTGATTCAGAAACCCTAAGGTATTTTACAAATTCACTAAGAGTTAACTGTCAGGGCTCAGCATGAATTCACCCCACTCACAGAGGCCCTCACACAAGCATATTAAGATGTCTGCCTCAACAGAGTTATCAGCTGCTCTTGATTTCCCTTACATGAAGGAGATTTCAGCATAGATTCACCGAAATCGTCTTGTACACTTCAGACACCAATAGTACCCCAATTCCAAGATCAGGTTTTTGCTTCCTTTTCAGCAATGATCACAGCTTGACCCAAGCATAAATATTAAAAGGAAATAACCCTTAAATTCTGTCCCTTATTCCCCATAGTTGCAGAATACCATAATACTCATCACTAGTAATCCAGCTGATTTCAGGCATTGGAGGTAAACAGAAGGCATGTGGATGAGGCTGGATGTTGTCTACCCTCTTCCAAAACAGATGGCCTGATCCTAAAAATGCAAAGGTAGAAAGCAAGCTACCGAGTAGCACTGTAGCATTTTGTTCCCTCCTTACACTGTATTAAGGCTGGCTAAAGAGGCAGCCTCAGAAGTTAGGAAATCCCCAAACAATGTAATCAATCCTTCCATGCCTGTGGTGAGCAATAAAAGTTTATATGAAACCTACAGCACTTCACACTGAATGGCTGAAAAATAGCACACATTTATCAGAATGCCTGAAAACACACCCCATTCTGGTAGAGCAAAGCAATCAGTGAAGCCATTCTTCACCTAAAAGATTTCCATTCTGTTTTGCTAACACACTATATTCAGTATTGATGTGTCTCTGTGTACAGTAAAGAGCAGTCTCTGCAGTGCTGGGACAGCTCATTCACATGACAGTGATATCGCAGCCATGCACTGCTCTGGCTGCACGGTGCGACTGCAGTTCCTTTATTAAAGCAGCACCCAGCAGTGCTAACAGACTAAAGAAGCTCATCAGGGTTTCCACTGGAGGACTTCGTCTTTTAAGGGGCTTTAAATCTGGCTGTTTTAATATGGACCACAGGTCCATAAAGGGACGCTAAAAGGATTAAATGAAGGTGTACCCTCTAATAGCCCTAATCCAATCATTGTGGATGGGACTAGATTGCAAAATGTGGCCATGATTTTTGGGATTTCCCTAAACAGCAGTGGCAATTGTGGTGCCTGGCAACAGAGCACTCTGCTGGATAGGCTGTTGATCGGTCCAGGTATACTTTCTTATAATCTTCCATAGGGAATTGCAAATCACATTGGAATCAGATCCACACCCATATCAACATTCAAAATGGCTTTCAATCTTTGAATCCCTGCACTAGAAACATCCATAAAATTCAGCTAAGCGGTTTCAGAGCCTTTTTATTAATTTCTTTAGGATTTATCCTTGCTTATCAAATCAGTGGCAGTCAACCTGCAAAAGGTACCATCTGAGTTTGGAATACTGGCATATAAATCTCATATTAGTCTTTCTTACCAGATTTTTCCCCTTCTAGTCAGAATTATCATTAAAAAACAAAAGAAAGCCACATTTCATGGCATATTTGCTCTTGGGATTCTGCTTAGTATCTAAAAGTAAAAAAAAAAGTCAGTAAACCAATTTTTTGGATAGTTGACTGGGCATATCAAAAACTTTAAATGTTTCATTCAAGATGAGCTTAAAAAAAAAAAAGAAAAAGCACCACCAAACAGCTCGAGAGTTCTCTTTATAATAAATCCATGGCCACTTTCGAACTTCACAGTTCTCACTGTCCTGTACACAACTCCCACTCAGTACATCACAGCAACAGTACAGATGGAGTTGTGATCTTCTTTACTCCAAAAGCACAGTCTTGTAGCTAAAGAAGGATATCTGTTAGCAGCTCAGGGTCTATATCATAGAGCTGAGCAATTCTCAGTACAGTGGTACAGCCCAATTAGACAGGCAATCTGATTCTCTGGTTTTCTCTGCTGCACACTTTCTCCATCAAAAAGGTTCTCCTAATGCAAAACATTCAGCTTTCACTGTTGTTTTTACATAAAATTGATTTAAATAAGCAGAGCTGTTTATCACTGAGCTAAAGAGCAGCATAGAACTAGATAGCTTTGCAATCCTTTTGCTTTGTACTACTCCAATTAAAAAAAAAAAAAAAAGAGTTAAAATTTCCAAAAGGGCATTTTAAAGCCTACTAGTTGATAATGCAGAGAATTGAGATTTACTATACTGATGAGAAAGACAAGAGGGGGAAAGTCAATAAAGTAGAAAATACATCTTTTACCTCTTCTGCAGCCATGTTCTTCTTGTGGCCAGAGCAGCAGTAAAAGCTGGACGTTCCTGACCAGTAAAAAGTAAGGCCATGTTATCCCCAAGGAATGGCGGGACAAAGTAGGGATGTGTTGGTCTATACATCTCCTAGGTAACCACCATCTTGAAGCTCATGAAACTCCTCTATTTATAGTAGCTGAGCACCTCACAATCTTAATGTGATTAATGAATATCCTTAGGCCGTCTGGTTAAGGAATAGCATCTACTATATGTATTTTATACATGGGGAATGAAGGCCCAGAAGCCTATATCGCAAAAGTACTTAGGCACCTAATTTGTTTCGAACTTCTTAAGATTCAAAGTACTTTTTAGGATATATACCCAGGCCTCAGAGAAACTGAAACATGGGTATGTATCTGGAATGGGTACTATGAGCAGTAAGGCTGCGATGTATAGTTTCATATCTGTGCTAATATATTTTGCTTTCTCTTAGTTGAGGCAGTTCTTTGGGACCTGTGTTGCACCAATTAGGCAAAAAAAAAGATCAGAGGAATGGGGTCATACAGGATAGTTGTGACAAAGCAGGCACTGAAAACAAACTTTTGCAGGCCAGACTACTCAATGGGCCATTTTCTCCAAAATGTCCTCTGCTTCCACTTTCCAGAAGAAGTTTTTGGGTTTTGTGAAAAGCCTGTCAGGATTGCAATTCAAATTCCCACAAATCACACAAATTAGTAGTTGGACTTTTTTGGTATTGTAACCTATCCCTGAAAGCATCTGATTAGTAACTTGGACTGTAACTATATATCACAATTTTATATTTCTGGCAAGCAAAAAGTGGACAATCCAGAAGAACAAGGGGAAGGAGATGTCCACCATCTCACAGCTGTCATTCACACAGTGCAGCTCTGTGATGTTTTTTGAGCCCTCTCTGGCGTCCAGTTCCACAGCCACTAGGAGGTGTGCTGAATGCATAGGCACACAGTGATGAAAACCTCAGCGTCTGGTGAAGGGGTCATGTCTGACATGCAGGAGGCTGAAGTAGACACAAAGCATGACAGCTAGTGCATCACTGGAGCAGCTCATAGTGAGTAAGCTGTAGTTACTTTGTAGGTTTGAGCAGATCTGTGGCTATTGTCATTTAAACTGGGTGTCAAAAGCAGTCTCTGTCTACCCCAGAGCAGTGAGGAATGTAGAGGCAATTCATCATCCTTCCTCCTCACTTCACAGACACTCCCAGATGATCAGACAAACATGGGGAAGAAACTGCATGTATATGGATATTTTCTGTAAAATGAGTATGGGAAGAACAGCATTCCCTGGAGAATATGACCGCAGCCTGACTATTTATGCCTGATAGGCATGTTGCTCCTTAATTGTATCTACACAAGGAATAACAACATTAAAAAAAAAAAAAAAAAAAAAAAGGACAGGCAGATGTTGAAGAATTTTTTGAGAACTGCAGTAAAAATTCTAGCTATCACAACAACTCAGTCTGTGTAACCATACTGTCATATCTATACATCAAAATATAACTGGAAGCCTTTCTTCTTCACCCTTTTGACACATATGCTTAAATACATAAGCACAAGCACACAACCCTGCTTATTTGGGGGACTGGAGGAAAGATGGGGCTTTCTGTTACCCCTAACATTCCAAAAATCTCAAAGGGAGAGCACTTATCTTGTTCTAAGGAGTGATCACTCACTGATTAATTGAGTATTCTCCTGTGCTGCTTGTTTTCTATCTGCTTGACTATATGCCTTATAAGAAAAAACAGCTGCCAGGGAACATAGGCAGTGAATGTCCCTATGTTCTAATTGTGATAACTGTGCATAGAAATGTATTTCAGATTGGATTTTTTTGATGTTTCGATGCCTGTCTTTTTTTTTTTTTTCCCTTCACTGTATGTAGTGGGAAAGAGTAGCTAAGGAATATATTGGTTTATACTTCTTTTTAAGTGTATAGTGATTGTATGAAGAGTTAAACATGAAAAAAAAATGAAAATAAGCACGAAAGACAACATCCGTTCTCATTTCAATTTCCTGGAAGGAAAGTGCGGTTGGGCAGATGGTGCTTTTTTGTTTTACTAAACTGAAAGATCAGATGTAAATAATATACACAATATAGACTATGAAGATCGTTGAAGGTGAGGTTTCCATGTGCAGAGAACTGCTATATTGTAAAGAGTTTCTCATTCCTTAGTGATATGTTGAGAATTTTTTGGGTTTAGCTGCCTAATTTTTTTTTTTTTTTGATGCTTTAGTTTGCTTACTGCACCCCCCTACCTGCCTAGTCATATTTGTTTCAAGCACTATATTTCAGAGGTTTGAGATGTCTATATCTTAATTCAGGTCCCTTCCACGAAGAGCCATGATATTGTGTCTCTGGTTGAACAGACAGAGGAGAGTGACTGGTAATTTGGTATCACGTGAGTCTCAATATTTCTGTCTTGCTATCTTTCTTCATGCCCTGGCTTTATTGAGTGTTACAGAAGTTTGTTTTCTTTGTTGTTATCCAATGGGATTTTTACACCTTCACAGCTCTTTAATTTGGTTTCCAAGCTGGAGCATTAAACATTCTTAAGGAAGAGCAGAGTTTACATTCCCTCTTATTTAGAAAAGGCCTTTATCAAAGGAAAAAACAACAAACCTTTTCTAAAATGGCTCAACAAAGTCATAATGCTGTCTTCCTGACTGAAAGGCAGAAAAAGATATTGTGCTATGACTGCAAAGAAATAATACTATGGTTTCACTCTCAGCCAGATCAAAATGTGTGCTCTTCATTACCCCTCATGTCCTTCATTAGCTTGGTGGGACTCAGGCAGAGAATCTGTTCATATTTACACTACATGAATGCTTCAGCTAGTGGTAACAAACTAAAAACACTGCTGTGAACATCTTACTAGGTTATTACCTCTCTGAACTTCCCTTGTCCAAAGTGATCAGCCTGGCTGAACAGAGAGCTTTGGCCTGGGGCTCAGGAAAAACAGGAGAGTTTACGACCTTTGGAAGAAGGGGCAGGCTACTCAGGAGGACTACAGGGAATTTATGAGGTTATGCAGGGAGAAAATTAGAAGAACCAGAGCCAAACTAGAATTTAATCTGGATACTGCCATAAAAGACAATAAAAAATGTTTCTATAAAAACAAAAGGAGGGCTAAGGAAAACCTCCATCCTTTATTGTATGGAGGGGAAAACATAGCAGCAAAAGGCATTAAGTGAGGTACTCAGTGCCTTCTTTCCCTCAGCCTTTAATAGCAAGGCTGAGTACTCAGCTCTTCGGGGTGGAAGACAAGGACAGAGAACAGAGTGAAGCTCCCATAATCCAAGGGGAACTGGTCAGCAAGCTGCTACACCACTCAGACACACATATATGGGACTTGATGGGATCCACCCAAGGGTACTGAGAGAGCTGATGGAAGTGCTCACAGAGTATTTTCCATCATTTGTCATCAGTTCTGGCTAACCAGGGAGGTCCCAGTTGACTGGAAGTTGGCAAATGCCATGGCCATCTACAAGAAGAGCCAGAAAGAGGATTTGGGGACCTACAGGCCTGTCAGTCTGACCTTGGTGCCAGGGAAGGTCATGGCACAGATCGTCTTCAGTGCCATCACACAGCACATACAGGATAGCCAGGTGAGCAGGCTCAGTCAGCATGGGTTTATGAAAGGCAGATCCTGTTTTAATGACCTGATCCTCTTCTATGACAAGGTGACCTGCTTAGTGCATGAGGGAAAGGCTGTGGATGTTGTCTACCTGGACAGTGTGCCCAGGTGGCCAAGAAGGCCAATGGGACCTTATATATACATCAGAAATAATGTGACCATCATGACCAGGGTAGTGATTATACTCAGCAGTGCTGAGGCCACACGTCGAATCCTATGTTCAGTTTCCGGCCCCACACTCCAAGGAAGACACTGATGTTCTGGAGCATGTCCAGAGAAGGGAAATAAAGGGTTTGGAGCACAAGTCTTATGAGAAATGGTTGCGGGAGCCGGGAGTGTTTAGCTTGGAGAAAAGGAGGCTCAGAGGCAAACCTTATTGCTCTCTACAACTACCTGAAAGGAGATTGTAGCAAGGTGAGCATTTGTCTGTTCTCCCAGGTAATGAGCAACAGGACAAGACAAAATGACCTCAAGCTGTGCCAGGGAAGGTTTAGATTGGACATTAGAAAAAAATTGTTCACTGAAAGGGTGGTCAGGCCTTGAAACCAGCTGCCCAGGAAGTCACCAAACTGGAAGGTATTTAAAAGACATGTAGATGAGGTGCCTAGGAACATGGTTTAGCAGTGGAGTTGGCAGTGTTAAGTTAATGGTCACACTTGATGATCCTAAGGGTCTTTTCCAACCTTAATGATTCTATGACATTGCAAACATAATCCCTGTATTTTTAATGGGTACAGTAGAAGAAGGAGAAAAAGATGTTTTTTTCAATGAAAAAATAGCACTGTAATCTTCAGGAGAAATGACATACAGAATTATAGAACTTACATATCAAATCACAATGACCAGATCTGGGAAAATCAGAACACATAGCAGCTTGCTAAAACTTCTCTATAAACTAGGAGACTGAGATAAACCAGAGAACTGGATTAAACTAAAACTGACTTTTCAATGTTAATTAAAAATTAGATGTAGTAGGCTACACTAGTTAGATTTTTGTAAAACTTGCAGTGCTGAATATAAACTATAAAACTGATTGCCCTTTTGTTTTTTTAATTTGTCGTGATGGAAAAATTCTGCTTATTAACCTGAGAGACCTGCTGATAGTTGTGAGAATTTCACTGTGAGCTTTTAATTGTTTTACATTCATATCTACTGGAGTCAAGTGTTTTCACAAGAATTTCAGCTCTCAGTATAGAATAAAATGTTTCTAACATGCATTGAAGAAATACAACTTGAAAGTTTGATGAATATAAACGCTATAATCACTTTAAATAAAGAAGCATATCTTACTTTTTAAGCTATTCCTACATTTCAGAGGCTTTACACATTTTTAGTGTGCTTTATTTTGTCAGTGCAGGGAGTATGAAAAGAGGGACCAAAGCATGCTAGTGATGTTACTTCTGTATTATCAAGAAAGTAAAAGAAATAAAAGAGAAAACTGCCTCCTCCAGTTGCTCATAGGTAGGTCAGTAATAAATAAATAAAGAAACAAATCAAATAAATAAGGCTCCAGAGAGAGCTTTTAGCAGCTGAGAAAGAAATATCAAAGCCCAGAAGCTTCAGTTCAAACGCTGTCATGCATCTACCAGGAGGTTTTGGTGCCCTAAAGACAGGGCAGGTTTGCACATGGACATGTGCTGTTAACAGGTATTGCCAGAAGGAAGTGGGGCTGAGGTGTAAGTGGTACAGACAGACACTCACAGGAGCAGCAGCTTCCCGTGAACAGGCAGGGCTTCAGTCAGTTGTTCACTCAGTTTCTCACAGTTAGAAGTTGATGAGCTTGAAACAGTTTGGGGGTGATAAGGCAAAGCTGTAGTTAAAAAGGAAGTAAAGGCTTGAAACACCTGGGGCCAAACTTCTATCTGCTGTTGATCTCAGCTGGAATAAAACAATATGTGCAAGCCTAAGATCTGATTCTCAGCCTCTCACATGTATTCTGAAACCGTCAGAAGCTGACCATGGGATATTTTTGGCTTTTCTTAGAGACATCCCCACAAAACACCCACAAATACTGTTGTCCTTATGGACAAATAGTTCTGTGCTCGCAAGATAGAACTCAGTGGATAACCAAGCACATGCTCACAGGCATTTAAACATGGATGGTACTCTAAATTGAGGAAGGAAGAGACCATTTGCAAACAAAAGAGACCAATCACAGTTACCAAACAAAATGGAGGCAATGTACAGGCCCTAGCAAGTAGCTGAGACTAAAACCTGTTGAACTAGTAACACATTGAATGTCCTGGGGCACCGGAAAGTAAAAAATCTCATATCTGATTTCTCTTTCTCTTGAAAGAAAGACTTCATCGTACAAACCCAAATCTTTTTTTGGTGAGAGGGCCTGGATTGCCACTCTTCATTACTACAGGAGTTGATGTAGAAATCAACACAGTCCTTCACCTCCTCCATTATAAGAATTCATATTCAATTTTTATTTTACAGCGCATCCACCCAGTGCCTCAGAGTATGGTTCTTGGTTGCCTTCATCCCTTAACAATAGCCTTGAGAAGAGATATAGAACATAAAAATAAATCCCTCTTTTTCCCCCAAGTAGTTTGTTTCGTCTTACAAACAATAGCAATTCACCATCTAAAACACACAGCAATAGTAAGTTGAGTCTATTGAACATTGTGCTCTTCCTAAAGGTTTTTTTATTTTCTTTTGAGAGTTGACATACTTAGCTGTGGCACTAAATCTGGGATCTACAAGTTTTGATCAACTGACACCCTTTTGAATAACAGACTAATATGCTGAAAGCCTTTCTTAATTTACACACAGTAGACTATGTCACTTCTTCTTCTGTTTTCCTCAGGAGTGCAGTATCAGACCACAAGGAACCTTAGCCCTGCTGTGTTTAGCCATGGGCTGTGTGGACTCTAACTGGTGCTTGCTGACTTCTTAGTCACCAGGCTTTGGCTTGTATGTCTGCACAGTGCTTTCCAAGGTTTTCAGTTTGAGGGTTTGAATATATACCATATGCATGTTGTTAAGTAGCAATACCAATACAGAAACATTAATTTTCTATGCATGGACTTTAAAATGGTTTGGCCATCATTCCTCTGCTTCTGCATATGAGCCTGACTCATCAACTGGAGGTTAGTTCTGTGGTCAGCAGACTCTTTCATAAAGTCCCTTAAGGGGACAGGTGGCCCAGTGGATGGGCTGCTCAGTTTGGTATAAAAGCAACAAAATCCCATCAGTCTCAGCAGTGATCAGAGCAGCAGAGGAAACAGAGCAATGCATGAAGTGTAGGGATGGAGACATCCAAACTAATCTGACTAGTTTATATTAAGAAAGGATTTGACAGACCTGCTGGGTTCCTACTTAATGCCAATCAAGTCTGAAAGGGACCACTTGAGCTCAGGTATTTATCTCAAACTGATTTGAATTATCCTCACTTCTTGATTTTGAGTGTCCAGAATAGAATACCATGAAGAGAGTGTGTTGACATTTCCTACATAAAACAAAATTAAACCCATTCAAGTCAAGGAAATACACAGTGTAAGTGATATGAGAATCAGGCCCTTTGAATTTGACAACAGAAATAGAGCTTCATAGGGGCTATGTCTTTTTGAGAAGGGAAAACTCAATTAATTCTTCTGCATTGCCCCCTTCATAGCAATTAGGATCAACAAAATGCAAACAGGGCATATCATATATATCATTACTTCTTTTTCTGCTTAGTCAATATAAGATTTATGTTTCTTTTGCAGACATAATGTAAGCTAAAGAGCAGTATTTGAGGTCAAGTCTGGATTGTCCTTTTTATTAGGCTAATTCTGAACATATGAAAACTTATTCAAAAGAAATTGTCTCAAATTATTACCAGCACTTAAATGATTACTGCAGAAATCACAGGAAAGAATGATAGTGCTTACCAAAACCCCAAGAAAGTACTTCAGGTAGTTTTCCTTTCATTGCCAAGCAGCGAGGGTCAAGTGAACTGTATTATTTGCAAACATCCACCTTCTCAGACAGAGAAGCAGCTGTAACATACCCACTAGCAGCAATTTCTACTTGGCTCTATCCAGAGGGGAGAAAATTACCAAGACCTGCGTTGTTTATAATTCCCTCAACCCCGAGGGTAATTCTGTTCACCAATTACTTGAAATTAAAGTTAGGTAATTCGACACGTCTGTTTGATACCCAACCACAAACTACCTCTTAAGCAAACAAAAGAGTTGGATAGTTTACTTCCACAGTACTCCACAGAATTTCATTACTGCAACCATGACAGGAAAGGAAAAATGAGAAGTTATACAGACTTGCGAATCACTGGGGCTTGGGGGTTTTTGGTCACTGTTGCCACTGTTAGGAGATCCCAATAGAACTGACAAGGAGGAAGCTGGAAGGCAGTTTTCTTCCTGGGGTGAGGGTTCCCAGTCAAACATAGCAAATATAGTAAGAATTGAACAACAAGAAGCCTCCGAGTGCAGTGTTTGACAGGCAAAGAAACATGCTGTCTGTAGTTAGAAGATTTCATACCTTTTATCTTTGCATACAGTTACAGCACTACCTAGAAAAGGCTGTACACACGCGGAGAGAACCTGCGTTATCTGCAGTATGTATTATTTGATCTCTAGGGCCAGTCATTTAAATTACATAGTTGAATACTGAGTTAGGTTATATCTAGACTTGGAAATTTTTTTAAAGTCAAGCAAACCTGTTAAACATTTTATTGGTGATGAGCCTGTGTACACTCCGTTTCTGTATCTCTTTGTGAGTAACGAATTGGCTGCCAGGTACTGTGACTGAACTGCATGACTCATGGATTCATTTTACAGTCTGGTGAAACCAGAGGCTGGTAACACCTATCATTTGTAAGAACTTTTTACATGTTGTAATTCTACAAATGAACACATTATTTTTTTCTTTTCTTTTCTCTTTTTTTTTCTTTTTTTTTTATCTTTTTTTAACAAAAAAGGTTAGACTGATGAAGTTAAAAAAACTGCAAGGTGACTCAAAATTCATTCATATTATACCAAGCCACATACTAAACTGGTCAACCTACCATCTATTAAGTGAGACTAGTTCTCATTTTCATCAAGGTATATCAGGACTCATTTCAAAGCCTTCATTATATTTAAACATTATAAAACAAGTGAACAAGAAATGTAGAGCCACTATCTTTTACTAGTGAGAAGAGTTGATTTTTAATTGTGTAATCTCATTCTTGTTAGCATAGCTTCCTATTTGGAAACTTTAGTGCCAAATAAGTAGCAAATGCTTCATTTTTGAAATCTGAATATGATTACCTTTTCAACCATATTCTGCATTTCATTTTTACTATAAAAGTTGTTCGTTGTCCAATTTCAAGCTGAAAAACTATAAAAGTCCATTTTGACTTTGCTATAGCGGAACTAAGAGATTTTTTTGAACTAAGATTAAATTGATATACCTTGAGCTTCTGTCATTGTAATATGACATTAGGAGCATAGTCAAATACTGGTTTTGACTATAAGTGTCCTACTAAAGTAGTAGTCTACTGCAGAGTGCTTTTTGATGTATCAAAGAAATGGTACTATCTTTCAAACTGCATTCATATTCTCCTATCATCAAGGTAAAGTAATAGCAGAACTAAAGCATGATCTTTTTTTACAGTTTCTAGAAGTCAGTGCTATAAGGGATTGCCTAGCTTTGCATTAGGTATTCATGTTTAAATGAACCACAGATAGGCTTTCTAATCTACAGACTCCATTAATCAGATTTTATCCTTTTCTCTGTCTTTTATTTTTTGGATTCTTTACCCTATTCCCTGCTGCTATTGCTATAGCTTCCCTAATGACAGGCTAAGTAATTTATTTTTTTCTTTCCCTGAAGTTGAGATACTCTTACTTGTATAATTCGCAAATGTTTCTGTGTAGTGCTGATGGCCAATGATTCCATCACTCAGCGGATAAATAACATTTTACTTTATTACTCAAGCATGTCACCTCTCATATGGAACATCCTACCTTAAATGTCTGGGGTTTGTTTTGCAAAAAGTGTAAGTTAATGGATAAAACATCTTTGAACAACTCTTAATATTTATAGTTGTGTTATGGCTAGTTACATGGCTCATGAAAAAGAGGAATAATGAGGAGCAGCACTAGTACTGAAGGGATAGAGGTGGATAGTACAAGGAATCGACAGAGGCAGGCATAGTGTCTAAGACAATATAAGAGAGTTTTTGCTTCTTTTCTCCTGTGATATTTCTTTTTCCCCTTTTTATTCTGAAAACAGCCGGTTTTCATCCTAGGAGCGGTAGAATGAATCCTGACTTTTCAACTTTTCCTTTTGTGTCTGTCTAGGGCAAAATGTAGAACTCCACATTCATGGAGCAGCAGGAGAGAACTTCTAAAAATATTTATTTACAAGTGGAACTCTACATTTTTTTGATATTGTAAAAATGTTTCAGTAGAGTAAAAATTTTTTCACTGATCAGTTTGAAATACTGAATATATATCAGATGTAAAATGTTAATAAAGAATAAAACAGAAAGGTTGAAAGTATAAATTTGGAAGGCAAAAAAAGCAGAAATTAATTATTTTATTTTGATTTTAAATCACTGAAATGTTTCTCTTAAAATATCATTCAAATCAACATGTTCTTATTAAATAATTAAAACAACACTCTTCAAAAAATATTTTTTTATCAACTCTATGCAGAAAACAATGTTATTTCCATTATTTTTACCATAAATTCATAAAAGATTTTACTCATGACAAGCTTGTTGGTAATGGAAATAACCAGCTTGACTCTTCTGAGAACAAACAGAGCAAACAGATAAAAGGATAGTGTAGGCATCTTAAAAGTGTTCTTCTCTGTCTGGGGATGTTTTAAAACTGGACCAGCAAATAGTTCATAGTCCAGTCCCTAAAATTAGGGAAAGATCTATGTAATCCCAGTGTCTTCTGCTTCTAAATGCAGTTTGTAAGAATTTTAAGGGTGGTCCAGTAAATTGTGTACATACATGTTACTTGGGAAGACAAGACTAAATTAAAAACAAACAAACAAACAAAACCCCCAAAACCCAAACAAACAAAATCCAAAACAACAACAAAAACAAAAACAACAACAACAACAAAAATTAAAAAACCCAAACAAACAAAAAAACCCCAAACCAAATCAAAACAAAACAAAAAAAAAAACACAGGAAAAAAAAAAAAAAAGAGAAGAAATAAGTCTTCCACACAGGTGAAAAGCAAAAGTTATTATGTTAAAATTTTCTCCCACTGAGAGTTACCAAATGGTCAGACTTCATCTGCAGAAATCATTACAACTGACTGAAATTTTACGGAATTGGTCTGTAAGGTAAACTCGCGGATTGAGAAAGTTGGTTCATTTCTAAAGCTACAATGTCACAATTTCTGAGGTGGCCAGCCAGTGCAACACAGAAGATCAAGGTCTTAGAGCACTTCATGCAGATTTACATTCCCTTCTTGCTTTCAGTGTCAGATAATAGTTGGTATCCATCTGTGCTGAGTCAGTTTATAGTGCCTATGCATTATGAAACACTTCCTCAGCTACCCAGCTTCTTCTACCCACTTTTAGATGCACAGATCAAGTTTTCTAAAATTCTGCTTTTTTGTCACACTGAATCACGAGCATGAGAAGCACGGGCTTGAGCAGCTTATAATGTGCACATAGTAACAATGGTTCTAGATACTGTATTCAGTATAATAATAGTGGATGCTGATATTGGCTCAGTTGACACTCTATGTTGCCAAAATTCATTGTCACACCAGAAACAGAAAAAGAAAAATTGGGAAGAGGTGTGAAGAAGGAACCTTCTGGCCAAATTCAAATCACAGTAATGCTATTATCAGTGGGGAATATCAGTGAGAGACTAAATGAATTTACTTTGAAGGGCTGCTAAAGCAGAAATGACCAGAAAGGGATGCTGGGCAGCACTTCTCTGAATGGTGCTTCTTCTACAGCTCACATTCCCTAAGTCCTGGCAAATGACAGTGAACGCAGGGTGGCCTGGTCCCACTCTCCTGTTTCACATTGTTCTTACATGTAGCCCTATTTTGCCTGCATAAATAGGGAGGAATTTCCAATTCCTTGGAGATACTACAAGTTTAGTCATGAAGATAATTAAGTCCTTTGGGCTTGAACTACCCAAATATTTCATACATGAAAGAAATTCAGATACGGCTTTGAATGTCTGGACCACTGCCATCTACACAATTTGGATTCATTTGAGGTTTAAGATTAGCTCCAAATTCCTCTCCGCATCAATTAATCATTCAGATATTTACTATCCTTATCACTTGTATTATAGAATGGCTAGAAATTCTAAGATATGGTATAGCCTACTTCTTCCAACATACAAAAACTTGTGTCAGTCTTTTAAAAACATCAAACCTAATCAGGAAAGATTTAAAAAAAAAAAAAAGAGGTTGGCAAAAAAAGTTTTATTATTAACATCCTTTTCCAAAGGATATTAAAAGCATAAGAAAAGTCTAGCTACTTGTCCAAAAACTCTCATGGAATGTCAATGGTAGAGCTGGGGAACGGATCTATGACTGTTGTCTATCTCCCAAGGCAACCAGGAGAATTAGTCAGTATATCACCTTACCCTAAACATTTTGCAGTAAAAAATATTTCTAACTGTTATTGCTCACCGCAATCAAATGAAAAGATATATAGAACTTCCAGAACTTTTAGAACTTAAATATCTAAACAGATATAGTCTCTGTAAATGATGGACATTAACACAATACTAGCTCAGATCCTAAGGAACTTAGAGAATGTAGGTACCTCCTGGTACTGCTGTGGTGGGCAGATAAAAGGGACCTCTGTACAGAAATAGGGACACTTGCTTGAAATCAAGCTTAAATGTCTAGAGACCTTTGAAGCTAAAGAGAAAGGCAGATAAAGAGTTACATTTATCTCCAGGATTAGAGAGCCTCTGAGAGGTATGTGTCTGGCTCACACTCTTAGCTGAAGTTTGTAATTTTGCCTGTATTTCCAAGTAGAATTACTGGGGCTCATTCTTAGGGCTTTTTGTTGGATTTATGTGGTGACTTTTAACTACTAAATATCAATCATTTATATCTACCAAAAATTTACCTGATAGTAACACTACCTCACTTAAAGCTTACTTTTTGTTATGTCATTAATGTTGTTTTGTCATTAAGAATTCTCAAAATTAAATGAGGAATCTGAAAGTAGAACTGCTACAATTGTAAATAGATTTCAAATCTTCACTTTCCTTCCTGAGGTTTGACTTTTTTGTGTCTGTATGTGTGTGTATGTCTGTATAGGGGAGGGTGGAGGGTTCAACATGACCTGCGGTAAATATTATCAAATGAAATTTAATTAACGGTTGTGATGAGATACCAAGAAAGATTGAAGCTCGCCTCCCAAAACTGTATTAGTTTGCTCTTCCTGTTGTAAAAAAACCCTGTTTTGCTGACGCTTCGGAAATGATTGTGATGAGTAAAAAGATACTGTATTTGCAAGGGCAATTTTGGACTAAATTTAATCTGTATTAAAGAGCTGAAGTGAAACAATAAAGAAAAAAATCCAAATGAAGGTTCTGCACTGAATTAGGTTTATTTTGAAACTCTTATTACTGCAGTGCCTAAAACAGAGCACAAAGAGCTTTGACTTTTCTCAAAGCACTGCAGAAGTGAGGAGACAGCTTAAGATGATGTTAAGTGCAGCAAAACAAGCATAATAGTCATGGGGTGGTGGGGGATGGGAATGGGGGGAGTGGGATAAGGAAAAAAAAATTAAATTAACTTTGCCAAAATTTCTGTAAATAGCTCTAGTAGAAGTTAGCTGTCATGTGGCAGACACATTCCTGACGTTGGGCACAGGATATTCCCATCCTGCATTGGAAGTTTCTTCTCATTAAAAAAAGGAGAAAGGACGGGAAATGAAAATTAAGGATGGGAGATGCAAATTATGAGGTTTGTGTTTATATGCATAAAAGTGCTTCTAGCTTAATACATTTTTCTGTTGATTTGTATTGCAGATGATTGGAAATAATTATAGTAGTTTATTTACTAGCCTGGTAATGTCTGATTAATTTTAAGTTATCACAGTCAGTAAACGTGTATATTGGTATGTATATACCTTTTAAAAATACTGTGTTTTTGTTACTTCATCAAAAGGATCAAAATTTATTGGATGAATATAATTTAGGTCAATCATAAGCCACTTCCACAGCATAATTTCAAAAATCCAAGTGAAAATTGTTTAAAACTTTATTGTGAACTTAAGTGTAAACCTGAGCTAACTGAACCCTGGATACCTTTCAAACCTATCTTCCTCATACGGTGAACATAGATAATTGAAGTGTAGCTTTCTGATACAGTTTTTTCAGCCCTCTACCACACACCTAAAGTAGTTAAAATGGAATATGAATAAATAATTTGTCAGCTCTCTCTTTTTTTTTTCCCCATAGTCTAAAATTTAGTCCCAAACTAATATAAATCCATATTCTACTATTGATCAGTGTAAAACCAGAAGGAGTGAAAGGTATAATTTGGATCACTTATATTTAAGACTGCCAAATGAATACCTTTCAATTTTTTTACATAGAAAAATCTTCTGAAGTGCTATGTGATTCAATTTTGCCTGTCAAAAAAAAAATAATCAAACTCAAAATTATCAACACCCTAGAAAGAGGTTAGAGTATGTCTCTGTCATAAATAGTAATGTTATTTACATTACTTGCTTATCCTCCTAGTCCAGACTGTAACACTTTGGTTTTGACTGATATTTTTATAATTTCCTACTTCTCTAGTTTCTCTTTCAGCAATGTTTACCTAATTCATTACAAAATGAAAATATAAGAAAAAACCTCAAAGACATTAAATAGTACTGTCCACCAGGTTTGGAACTGAAGGGATTCTCTCTCCTTACAAGATTAAATATGCCCAGATGAGTCCTATGACTATAAGCTGAGTCCTGCTGGTTTTGAACTAATCATTTGCAAAATTGGAGGGGGAAAAAAAAAAGAGAAAAAAAAAAATAAGACAGCAAGAAAGAGGCTTCTGGTAGGTGAGCCACAGCAGGGCAATTAAGATGATATGACAGAGGTAGACATCTGCTCCTAGACAGATACAGTTCCACTGATGCTATCGGTAGTTGCAATCCTTCCGAGAGATAAACACCATGTGAGAGCAACGCACAGAAGGAAATGCCACACTGAGAAAGTGGTGATCGTGTGGCCCCTGTGGTCTGAGAAAGAGAGAGAGGCTGCAAGAGAAAAAGGGAGGGGTGTCATGTGGGGCCTATACCAGGGACATGCAGGTGACAGAAGTCTGTAGGACAGGCATGCATCAAAATGCAAAGCTGGAAGATGTGTGAGAACTGACACTGGAGGGGAGCAGAATTACAGCAAAGATGAAAAGCAGAACAAGACCAAGAAGAAAAGAGATGCAAAATCCCTCTCTAAGTATACAGAAAGTGAATCTATACTGAAAAAAAAATAAATTTAAAAAAAAAAAAGGTCATTAGTAAATTATTTATTCTCTCAAATTTGAAGGCTTGAAGGGTTCTTCAGAATTTCAAACTCACATTCAAGTTCATCACAAACTTAATCTGAACTATGCTCCCCAAAGTAGATGATCACTTGCTGCTATTTCATGTTACTGTCACAGCAATGCTTAGACACAGCAGACATAGTGTTCCCACTTTCCTTTGCTGCCAGGTGCAGATAAAGCCTAAAGGAGGACGTGGTATCTCCTCCAAAAACTTTCAAGTCAAGCACTGTCCCTGTTCAATTTAGGCCAGACTTGAAGCAACAGTACACTGCATAGCAAGCTCCACAACCTCATCAGATGCAATTTTTCTAAAGTTAAGGTATGTCACCTCCAAACATCACTGGCCATGCCGCTGACTCTTCATGTCGTTTGTCACTCAGTTACTTGTGTGGAGAATTTGGTGGCTGTCCTCTGATGCCAGATGATCAGACTCACCAAAACTGAGGGAGCATCCTTCCTCTCTCCCTCCAACTTTTCTGTTGGTGAGAAGGCTTAATATTCAGTTAACTTAAGAAATTCTCCCAATTTAGGAAGCTCTCTGGAAAAGTCACAGTAATAACTCAAGTACAAGCAGTTTGCGGAGTTCACTGGCCAGAAGTGAATGCAGAAATGCCCTTCTGAAGGCAGGCCCTCTGGCTTACTTTCTAGGCTGTCTTCCAGTTCTGGGCTGGACCTGGGGCTTGGTTTACGTCAACATAAGCTGAAGAACTGAAACACCAAACTGTCATTCTGTCTTGTGTTGGAACCTCAAACCAAGTTTTCATAATGTCTGTTATAATAATTCTTCAGTCTGGTTACCCTGTGGTATCATTCTGTAAAAAAATATTTCTTTTCTCTGTCTGCAAAGAAGAGAAAAATACTAAAATAGAAGAGCTTAATGTAAAATCAAAAGGCAGACAGAATCACAAGCCCTCATGCAACACTGTGCTTTGGAGATTTTTAAAATTGCTACTCCTGAAAGCTTCTTGCCAGGAAAACCTGACTGAAATTTTCTGTTTATCTGAAGAGAGTAGAACAGGACTTAACGTCTTTAATGAGCAATTCTCCTACGGCCAGATTCTGCTAGCCAGATTCAGTTCATACCCCAGAGAGGGTGACGAATTTAGGTACTTCTTCTGTCCACTAGATGCTCATAAGCAGACTGCATTTATCTCCATTGTAGTCATTAGGGAAAAATGTACAATAAGGCTTCGTGTTTTCTTAACTGTACTTTTGTCTTCCTTATTCTACAGAGAGTGAGCATGAACATCTGAGTGATGCAGCTTTTGGTTGTTTATTACTTATTTATTTTGATTTTTTTTAGATTCTTACATGTACCTTTCATTCTACATCTTTTAAAATTCACATTCACACATGCAAGCATCAACATTTCTTTCTGAGGCGTGTTCTGGAAAAACTCAATCCTATGAGTATTTTCAGGTCCTTTCTAACCCAATTGATTCTATGATTCTATGAAGTGAAAAGAGCATAAAGGATAGAGTTCTAACATACATGACTCAATGAACTTTAATTTTTAAGTATGAGCATGAGATTGGATCATTGATTTATTAAAACTCACCTATATCTGCATAAAAATATCAAAACATGAACAGTAACAGTATCAGCAAAGAACAGAATTCAGAGTGAAATGGTTTCTGGACATTGGACGTATTAATGTAGCTTTGTTTTTCCAGTTTATTGACTCTTGAGGAATATATTCTGCGTGCCTAAACCTGCAATATATACTTATTTATAACTATTTTGAGTTTATTACTCTGTTTCCTCTTTTCTGCCCCTTTTTTTTTTGAAGTGCAGATTGAAATATTTGAGTTTTGTGAAGAAAAAAAAAAAGGAGTTTTAGTATAATAAAAAAGCACCCTCTCTTTCTCCAAATTCACTTTTCTTAATGTAGAAATATATCTGGTTTAAAAAAACCCCCATGAATTTATTAATAAGAGTATTTTAAATGTATTTTATTGTATATTGCATTATTTGATTCTAACCCATTGGGCAACTTTCACACAGCAGACTGTCCTTATGACTGTATTTTGCCTTTTCACTGGAGTCTATCACTTGAAAGACTGTCCCTCCCCCGTCCCAGCTATGCTTTGCAAGCTTTTTTATCTTTTCCACCTTGCTAGAGGCATTATTAGGGCAGCTCACCTTTGACCAAATGGGCAGATGAACATTCACCCTCTGGAGCCAGTACTACTGCTGTTTGGTAGATCAGCTCTCAAATGATACTGAACCGTGACCTCTTCTTCTGTTCAAAGACTAAATACATAAACTTGAGTTTCCATTGGTGCCAAGCCTGGGAACCTGAGTTGTTCCCTAATCCCAGGTCTCACAGCCAGCAGCACAATGGGCAGCTCACCATGCCAGCCGGCCAGCCTGAAAGAATGTCTTTATTCTCTCTTCCTCAACAAATTGCTTATTGTTTGGCCCACAGGCTGCTAGACCTTGTGAACTGTCCAAAACCTTACCGCTTTTCTGTTAAACTTTCTTCTTTTTCCCTTTTGATTTTGCTTACAAATAAAATTAATTTCTATTTTCGTTTCTTAGTAATCAAATTCTAAAAGATATTCGCTTCTTTTAATCTTTTTTTTCAGGGTATATCTGCCTTTTGGAAGCCTGCAGGAACCACAGAAATGTTACAAGCTCTGCAGGTTTAGGCTCTTTAGAAAAAAGAGTCCACGGAAATGTTATTTTACTATAATACAGTACTCAATATTACCTAGAGAAAAATGGAGGCAAAAGCTTGAGAGCATTTCTAAGTTTCCAAAGATCTTTACCATTTCTCGGCTCTTTGGCCTAATCTTCACTGTGGCTACTGTGTGACTGTTGCATAAAGAGTGAGTGTAGGACAGGTTACTTATTTTGGGGCATTATGTTTTAGAGTTGTTCAGGAGCAGTTGTCTTCAGAAGAAGTTAAAGCAGAGTGACTAACTTGGTATGTTATTTATCTCTTGAGCTATTATGAAGCACCTTTTGTCTTCAGCAGAAGGTTCTGCGAATGTGGTTGCAGGATAATCATTGTGCAAGCCAGCACTAGGCAGAGCACTGGCAAAGTAAGGCTGATATTGCAAAATTCAGGCAGATTTACCCTGGGAAAAGAAGAGCTTCTCAAGTGTGACCCCACCATGTGAAGAGAGGAATTGCTTCATTAACATGGCCAAAACCTACACAGGACACAGGGAACCTCTGTTCTTCTCCCTTGTTTCAGTAATCCTGTGTTGACATGTTCACATGTTCAGTGGGAAACCATGTCCCTATTTGTATATTGGGAATTAGGGAGAGGAGTATTCTTGTGAATAGTAAGATCAGTTCTGATCACCTGGAGAGTGCTAATTAAGACAATTTAAACACTCATGCACTTCTCAACCATTTTTGCACACATTGTTTAGGAAAGATGACAAAAGTGCACACTTTTCTGGAGCCATACATGCTCTAAGAATCACCAAATTTCTTATAAGTGCATACGTGTGTATGTGTGTGTGTGTATATATATATGTGTGTGTATATATGTATATACACATATATATATACACACACACATATATATATATAAACTTTAATACCCTTTCAAGTATGAGAATGGCGGCACAAGAGTAGAAGAATTGCAAACCTAAAATGTCCACATTAAGCTGATATATGGTACATATCAGATGATATATATACTACCTTATTGTTCAGTTGTGGCTCAGGAAGCTAAATGCATAATTTAAGATATATGTATAGTCTAAGGGTCAAATGCTGTCAGTTACACGAGTGTAAATCAAGAGCAATTGCTCCGAAGTGACTGAAGTTGCAGTACCCTGGATTTACACAAGTGTTGCTGAAAGTAGAATATGAGTCAATACGTGTCATCAATACAGCTGAGTTAGTGGTACTGAGGGAATTTTACGATATGCATGTGCCTAAATCCTTCACTTTTTTTTTTTATGCTTTATAATATTACATTTTATGTTTCCATTTTTGTCTCTGTTTTTAAAGGAATAAGGGACTCAAATCTTGATTCTGCAAGTGAAACATCCACCTCCCTCCATTACCAAACTTTCTCAGACTCAGTTCATAATGGCATGACAAACATCTCACATTTGCTGAGAGATTACTTTACTTACTTACATTTAAGGCCAGTCTTAATTTACATAAATACATAATTCTGAAACCTGGGCAGAGCACTGCTAGGCTGGCTGGCTGACTGCATGTAGAAATACATCCTTGTCATTCACTCGATTCTGTTCTCAACTGTACAGGCTGCAAGGGTCAGGAAGCGAAGTTTCTTAGACTCTTAGAAAGCAGGATCGGGATGCAGCAGGAAGAGTCAGGAAGAATTGTGGACCCAGCTGAAGTGAGTGAGTGTGGACAGCTGACAGCTGAAGGGAAAATCCGATTGTTAAAAGACCAGGAGACAATTTTCTTCATTGATGTTTCCTCATTTTTTTATTGAGAAGTTCAAGGAGAAAAAAAAAAAGGTTTTGCATGGAACACTGATTGCAAGATACAACACAAAACAAAGAGGTATAAAAACTCATAATCTATTGGGGAACTAGCAGGGTACTTGTCAGATACACCTGGCCTTCAATGACCTTGTTCTGCATGGAAAAAATATATGAGTTTCTGGGTTGAGAGGAGGTTTTTAATTCACAAAGGAGGTTATATGTTAAATATATGGTAACGGTCTATTCAATAACAGAAGTCAAGTCCCTTACTTATGGAGGCAGACTGTGGTATTCTATTACATAAAATAATGCCATTATTTCTCTAGCATACTGTTAAATCAATTGTATTATTTTAAATCACTTTTTATTATATTCTTGAATACCTAGAAAGATTAAAAAATCTCTAAAGTAGATTCCTCAGTATTCACATAATCAAAAATGGCTCAATTAATTTGAGACATACTTACAAAAAAAAGAAGCCATTTTGGATTACAGTGGTTAACTGTGGGCGCTTAGTGCTTCAAAAAAACCAGAACAAACGTCCATATGTGCTCGACATACACACACTGCCTTAGCCAGTTAGAACAATGTGTAGGTATAGATTTGGCAGGATTGTTTGATCCCAAAAGGGTTCCTATAAGAAAAACTTCTCTTTCAGAGAAATGATCTCTCCAGAGACCAATAGTGATGATACAATAGGCTGGAGTTGCTATTATTAAAAAAAAAATTACTACTTTTTCTGAGTATGTTTCTTTTTTTCCCAGTGGGATTCTGATTCCAGACACTCAACTAGCCTGATATCCACTGGGAAAGTGATGACACCATAAATTATTTAAAGGTTTGAAAACCACGAGAACTACTGTATATAACCAGATTGGATTGACTTTTAACTCTTTTGATTAATAATACATAAAGCCTTAGATATGTGGATTCGTCGAGTGCTAACCTGTTAACAAAAGGAGTAGAAGGGATGAATCCTAACATTTCTCATAAGTTATTCTACTTAACATATTGGCCAAACAAAACAAACAAATGGAGTGTTCTGCCTTAGTCTTATACCTTTAATGCATCATCAATATTTGATGACTACCTAATGTCTCTGTATATCTGACCAAACATGATAATTTGATCACCTAGCTTCCCAATTTCAAATTTCCCAAATACTTTCTCCTGCATTCATCAAAACATGAAGCTAGAAAGTAGAAAGAGCTTCAATATCCTGATTTGGGGTTTGGTTTGTTTGGGGTTTATTTTAACTTTCATTTCAACAGCAGTAACTACTTACAAGTGAAAAAAAAAATATTTTGATCTTCAGCAAGAAAGCACGGCTAGAATTTCCTCAGTTTATGACATTTTGTGCTCAGCAGTAGCACAGGAGTAGATATGTATGCTGCTTCAGAAAGGTTTCATGTTCTATCCTTCTGCTGCTGGCTCTGTTTTAATTATTACCCGGTTTCGTAAGTTTTGGTCTTTTTCATGCTGTTTTGGGTGGAGCTCAGAGAAAAAAAAGTGTTGTTTTTTCTTTCCTCCAAGTACAGATGAAGGTGCATGGGACAGTCTGCATTTCTAAGCATCAAGAAAAACTCTGCAGGAGACAGAATGAATGTTGTTCTTCCAGGCCGTCCAACTTACGCTCGATAGCAGATGGGCTATCCAGAATGACTTCAGTATCATATATTAGTTTACAATAATAACTGCTGTTTTTTCTGTGCAATAGACAGGTGTTATCCCTCTGGATTATTTTCTATTACCCCACCCGTAGCTTGACTCCCTTAGATGTAGGAACAATAGGATGTTACTACATCCTTAGAGGTAGGAACAATCTTTTCTTGTTTCTTTTCAGTCATTCCTGAGCACTTATCTTTTAAACATGTAATTCAACTCTCAATTTCCTTCTGCACCAGGCACTGACTTCCCCTTAACATGCAGAGTGTCCAGCCACAGAAATTCTGATCAATTCTTTTTGCCTTTTGACATGCCCATGGAGCCATCCCTTCTTGGTCCCCTTAATGACAAATATGTGTGGCTGCCCATGGCCCATTTTCACATATTAAAGCTTCTGTGCTAGCAGGCTAACTGCCATCCATCCTCTGTCCTGGACCACCAAATGATACCTCACTTTATTTTTAAAATGTTCAAATCTATGCAATATGAAACACTGCATAAAGGAAAGAACATTTCAATTCAAAGGCACACCCTACAAATTTTTTCACTCACTTTTCCTTGATTTGGTCAGTTATTTTGGTGAGAATGAATTTGTTATAATATGAGCAAGAAATGAGGTGAGAAAGAAATGAGGTTCAATTTCTTAGTAAAATACAAACTACAGGAAATTTTCACAGCCCACAAATTATGACTGAATTAGATCTCATTTATGACACCAATAATAAATGTAAATTATTTACCAACACTTATTAAAACTTAATGGTTCCCATCACCTGCTTTTCAAATACACAATTATGATGTGGAATCTGTTGCCATATTCTATTTCCTTTTCTGACTTTAAATATCACCCAATTAGTTCATAGCTCCCTAAAATATAATGGAACTATATTCACATTCTATTAAAAATAATAAGAATCTCACCTATAGTTAATTTATATCCACACCTCTTTTTTCCTCATACCTGCCTTATCAATAGCAGTGTAGGCACAATACTTTGTTAGCTGTCATGGTTGTACACACCACTTGAACAATCCATTCCTGTTCTAAAATAAAATTCTAGCTACAGTGTTATTTTTGTATATTCTTCTACTGCATTTTAAGGTCTAACCAGAGGAATGAGAGCAGAATACGACTTAACCAGAATAGCAAGTTCTTTCCCATAGTATCTTTCAACTGTCATTAAAAAAAAAGAAATCCACATTTGTTTTCTTTTCCATCTGGGATTATGTGACAAAATGATCTCCTGCATCTAATCAATTATTTTTCTTCTATATCTTTTGCATTTTCCTGCAGAACTATTTGCAAGTGTAACAGAAAGATCCTTTAGAGATAATCTGGTGATTATTGCAAATTCAACCTCGGATGCTGTAGGCATTAAAAGATGAAAATTGCCTGCAGTCCACTGTTGTACAACAAATCTGTACCTCTGGACTCCTGTCCTGAGGTGAAAATGCAAACCAGAGAGATATTTAGAATCATTTTGACAGTTCATAAAATTAAGCAGGGATTAGGGATTCTCTCAGAAATAAATAAATAAAAACTATAATGCCACAGGGCCCAAACTACGTTAATCACATCTCCTTGCAACAGGTATTACTGCAACCCACTTTTGGGAAGAAAAAGAAGTCATATAATTATTTCTGGCATGTATTTAGCACTGATGATGCCAATTTAAAAAACTGAGTTCAACAATTTAATAGAAATACGTATGATACATACACACTCACGATTAATGTTTAAACTACCCATCCAGTTTGTTTATACAGTTATAGGTTCCTATAGAAATGTTGTATATTTGTGGTTTTTATTTTCTTCTCAATTTTATGGATTAGCCCTGATAATAAAAACACTTGAAAATATGTTTAACTTTACATAATGAGAATGTCTTGCTGATTTTGGGATAACTCCCGATCTACATGAATTTAAGCAAAAGTCTAAGAGTCTACTGGGAATGTAATCTGCTGTGCCAGTCATTTGAAACACACATTTAATAAGAAAAGAATTGAAATAACTGCAGCAGACATAGATGGTTTTAATTCCTGCTGCGTTTGCGGCAGGTAAGCAGCAAACATGGCTAAAATGAATTCATAACAAAAAAGTGTACAGCTGCACGGAAATACATTTGGGGTGAGCATGGAGTTTTGCAGTCACCCTTCCAAAATTCCCCACCCACCTCACAGACTTTGTAGTAGTTAAAAATATTTCCTTTTGTTTTTCAAAACCAAAAGGCAACATTTTGATACCAAACAACAGTGCTAGTCCACTTACAAGATCTCGTATATTTTTCTTTCTGGATGAAAAAACTTTAATATATTGCATTTACACAGGATATATGATCAAAGTTTCACTGCATTAGATTAGGAACATGTTTCAATACTTTTGGAAAATGTTCAAGTTAATTTAACATGTTTCTAATAAGCCAAAAGTACAATTTTTTTTTTGTTGGTGGTGGTGGATTGTTGGTGGCTTTTTTTTTGTTTTGTTTTGTAACTTTAAAATAAAATAATTGAGACTGTAGAAACATTTTACAATTTTGACTTTATGCTCAAATTTTATCACTGAATTTTAACCATACTTTTAAAATCATGTAAATACTGCTTTGTAATAGATGTTAACAAAACATCTCAATTCAAAATAGAAACAAGAATTACTCTTTACATAGTACAGTTTAGACATTTGAATTGTAATTAATTTCCATCTTTAAAAATTTCTTCTGAAAATTATTTTCCATCCCACTTTAGTCCAGAATGCTGACTGGAGCTGGAATAATACATCACACAAATGTTGATTTAAATATTTAAACAAATTCACTTACTTTGGATTTACATCCCCTTTGGGCTCTACTTTCCATGAACACTCTGATAAATAAACTTACTGTAAGGAGGATCTGCTGGGAGGACAAATTATAAACAAAAATTGAAGAATACATGTGGGATATGAATTTTTAAATTCTAATCATCAATTGTTGCACTAGCAATTAAAGCTGACTGGAGGACAATAATTCCATGCTACGTTTATTTTCAGGACTTCATGTCTTCATGTCTAGTTTTGTTTGGTTTGATTTTGTTTCTTTTCCTGGAGAAAACTCTTTCGACCATTTTGGAGAAAATGCCCACACATGTGAGTGTGTCTGTATACCACAGCCAGGGATACTAAAAGACATAGACTGAAGTCCTTTCTCAACATGAATCACATTTTATTCATTTTCGTCACTGATTTGCAGCTGTGATTACTCAGATTCAGCTAGAGGAGGAACCTGATCCTGGGCTTTCCATGTCCAATGCCACCGTTAAACCATGGGGTTTTCAGCAAAACCAAAAAGTCTATTTCACTCCTTCTCATTCTCCAAAAAAATTCGGATGAACTACGAACGTGGCTTTCAGAGTTGAAAGGGCTGAGAAAAACATCTCCTGTCCAACATGTGGGTATTAAATAACCACCACTCCCAAGGTGAGGTTGGGTTCCTGTCCCCTCTCAGGTTTGCAGGGGGAAGTCCTGCAGCAGGGCTCGTCCCTCGCTAGTTGCTGCCGTCGTTGCCTGCAGAGTGAGGCCCGAGTCACCGATGTGTCTGAACATCCCTAGGGACTCCCAGTCACACCATGTGGTTACTTCGACGATCATCTTGAAGCGCCAAGGATGGCTGTTCCTGTTGGAATACTGCTTTGATCTAGAAGGAAGAGATCAAGAGGAGATATAGGAACTAAATGCTACAGGGAAAGAGAGACTGGTCTGAGCTCCACGTCGCTGTCAGCCACCTCCCTTCCTTGCAGGAGCCAGGGCTTGCGCACAGCAACCTCAGGGTTGCCGAGCTTTGAGGACAGACAAAGCAAGAGAAGTTTCAACTCTTCTCCCCACAATTTCCTCTGTCTGGGCTGTGTTCCCAGAACAAAGAGTCTTTTCACTGTGGCCCCACAGTGAGATGATGCACCATGATGCAAATAGTACTGCTGTTTGCCACTCACTGCACAGCCCCATCCAAGTCATGATCATGTCATTCAGTTTCAATCCAAACAACATGAAATTTCAGTTTCATGGGGAAATTCATATGTCTCTGACCCTAACACCATACAACACCCCAATAAATGCGATATAAAGTTCATATTTGCAAACAGGGTTTTTTTAAAAGGAATAAACAGGGTGTAGATTTGTGCATGTGTCTGTGCACATATACTTTTGGTGTCCTTACTTTTAAGGACAGGCTTAAAAAAGGCTTCCTTTTTGGATTTTTTCACTGGTTGGTCAAGTAGCGATAGTGCCTTCAGTAAGCACACACTCACTTTTCACAAAGCAGCTGGCAAGTGTCTAGGTAGTTTTAGCCAGAAATTGCATCCATAGCAAGTTCTTCTTATTATAGACAGCTGGAAAGTGAGCTTTGATTTATTTTTATTTTTGTCCTCAGGATAATGGTTTCTTACTTACTTATGTCAATGGTCAATAGCATAACAAATCCTTCATCATGAGAACGTGTGTATCACTTTTCAGCAAACCCTGGCCTTTTGAGGTGAAAAGATATACTGCCACTTAGTTTCAAATTGACATCTCTCTTGGTTGCCAAGGCAAGTTAATTTGCAAATCAGCATTTTGCATGAAGCTTTTAAGCCAATCCAGCCAGGCAATGGCTGCCATTGCTGTGTAATTAGTGTCTAAAGCACTTGAAATTACACTATTAAAAAAATAAAAACCCAGAAAGTTCAGTGATTTTGTTCTGTACGTGGCCAGAGACTATGTTGCTGACTGAATGGAAGATCTGGATTTAGAAAATTACAGCAAGGCACCAATCTGATTGTAAAGGAATGAAGGATGTGCATGTAATGACACTGGCAGACTTGAAGTGAGAAATGTTAGTTTCACTGTTCTTCAGAAAAGAAAATACACCCCCCTATAATTAATTCACAAACTGCCTGAGTTAGATACCACAGAACAGTAGCAAGTGACAGTTAGAGGAGGAGAAGGTAGTCATTGCAATTGGATTCAGATTCAGTAAAGGCAGGTTTTTTTGAGCATAGAAATCAACCTGGAAATGGCCTAAATTTCAGATTTTGACTTTAATACTGTCAAAACTTGCAAACTTTCTGGTTCCTATTTTGGTTTTTGAAGGCAGAGAAAAGAGAGAAGCATGTTTTGAGGGAAGTGTTCTTTTTTGAAGATACCTTTCAATTCCAAGTTCATCCACCTTTAAAAAAGGTCTTTGTTTTTTGGACTCCTGGCTTTAAATAAATTAAATACTGGTAAGAAAAATGTGGATGTGGAAAAAAGAAAGAAGGGGATGTTCTAGAAGATATTCTGTTGAAAGAGAGGCAGGTGGCTGAAGAGAAAAAAACAAAAAAGTTCCACACATTTTGTGATAGACTAAATGTATTACACTTTTTTGATTTCTTTACATTGACTTTGAAAAATGTTGTTTAAAAATTTCCATCCTTTTCAGTCCATTCGGTATTTTTTCTTACGTCGGTGCAGAAGTGGCTTTATATTTGACTTCATTTGCCACTAAATCTCTATCAAATATATACTACAAATACTACAGTCAGGTCATTAAAGTGACAGGACTCACATGAGTAACAAAACCCATCCAGTACCTCAGCTTTTCATGAGTCTGAGGGCCTTTCTAGCTGCCTTTACTAGCAAATGGCCTTGCATAATGAGAAACCTTGGATGAACACAGGCTGCGTAAAGCCTCTGAAGCAGAAATCAGGAGAAAATTCTCCTTCTATTGTTTTATTTGAACTTGACACACTTTCATGAGGTAAGGTGGGGGAAGAACTTGCATCACAAGTATCACAAGCATCTGTCTACTAATCCTCCAGCAGATGCCTGGTAGCATTATACTGAGATATCAGCATGAGCACAAGAAGTTACTGTAGAGCAGCTGACTCACTGCACATTCTTAGAGACATTCATATAACAGACCTGTTGATAAGTCTTCCATTTGTCTGGAGGTTTGGTCTCTGCCCATCCTGTCTTTGCAGTCTCATAAATTATTTTGTTTCAGGTGTTTTTTGTTGGTTTTTTTTTTTTTTTTTTAAAATGTAGAATTCTTTGTCAAACTAAATCCACAGCTCAAGTGAGATGTAGGACATCACGAAGAGTGACTTGGATCATCTCCAGGAAAGCAAATTAATATAAATACTGCAAAAAAAAAAGTAGAAATTGAAGCAAATTGGGGCCAGGCTGTTTTTCATGTGGACATTTTCCCAGTAACAAACATAATGCTAGCTGCACTAGCTGGCAAAAGACAAGTTTTGGCACTGTTATTAGTCTGTGGGTGCTCAGTGTGCAAATCATAATGATGCACATGGTTGACATGTCAGGGGTATGTGGAAAATAAACTGCCCAATCTCTCTGGGCCTAACAGTTTACAGACCTCAATGATATACTGTAAGGTTGGTGCTGTTGACTTCAAAAGCAGTAAATCAAAGTGCCACCAGAAGGTGCTGGCAAAATTAAGCAACCAAGATTGAACAGAGAACAAAAGCTGTTCTGCATAAATAATTTCCTATTCAGACCTTCTAATATTTAATTTATACCCTTATTTGTCTTTTATGAAATTGCTTTAATTCTGTATGGGCAATAGGTTTATAAAGCAATTAACAGTACAATCGAAGGGACTCTAGTAATGTATGTAGTTCCAAAACAAAGCTTCATTAAGAGGTATTGGCTTTGATACCACTAAGAAAATCTTATATTTTATCAGAAGAATGTAAGGGGTTGCTGAACAGCAGTTGGTTTGTGTTAATTCATATATTTCATAAGCAACATCTGAAAAGACCAAAAATAAAATGAGTTTGCTGATAACAGCTCTTTTAAATGCCATCAGGCAGAACTTCTTTCACTCAGTCACAAGGAATGTTGTCTTTATGTGTCCTGCAGCTCAACTCCTGTGATTGGTTAGTGTGGATACAACCTAAAGGTATGAATCCAAAATCCAAATTCTCTGAAAGCCTAAATCCAGACCTGGGCAGTGTGGCTTGATCCTGTTTATTTTCAGTATTCAAAAAAACAACCTGAGAGAAGAATGAATGTTAGTAATATATGTATCCACTTGCTCCAGAAAACAGACAAGGCTTATTTGGTATTTGTAACAGTTCTTAAATATTCCTCCAGCCTGGAGTCCACATTTATAGATAACACCTTTTCCTTCATGGAGAAAATAATCTGAGGAGACCTTTCCACACCAGTAATCTGCCAGAATTTACCTGGGCAACTACAACCTTTATGCTGAAATGAGAAACAGTGAGACACAAACACCAACCTGCTGAATGAAGTTTAATGGAGATAAATCGCTTGCAGTGCCTGACTTGGTTGTTCCAGTGAAGATGTCAACTGTCACTTGAAACTCCTGATGTACAACATATCTGAAGGTGAGCATAAGGGCCAAGAACACCATGAAAGAAACCTACTGCAGTACCAGTAACTGCATAGTGATCAACTCTAGCCGCGACTGGAATGTAAAGAGATAGTAAAAAAAAAATAACTCACATTGCATTGTCAGTTTAAGTTGCTAAAAATCTTTTCACTCCTTCTGAATCCTTTGAAATACCATAAGTGGAATCAAGCTGTGTCATCCCCTTAACAAAATAAGAGTCAACCACACAACCTCACACCATCTCTATAGACCTGCCACAAGTAGACCCCAGCATTTCCTCCTGTTTAAACAGCATTTAAGCCCTTCTTCCAGTCTGCCTTCTCAGGTCGTGGTATGCAAAGGGGAGTTCAGAGGAACAGAAAGCGACAAATTCTGCTCATCAGAGACAATGAAAGGACTACACAAGATAGTGTATCCTAGCCATATTATGGCTATGTCAGTTCTCAGCCTCTGCCATTGCTTCTGTTCCACCACAGTGTTGTCCTGTAAGAAGAGTAGTCGGTCAAGTGAAAATATAATATAAGGAAAGCACCTGAAATGAGCTTTAAATGTTATCTGTCTACTTGCTATCAGTGAAAAGCACCATACTCAATTACCCTGGAGTTTCTAATGAGGAATAATAAAACAAAAAAACAAACATAAAAATACAAAACAAACAAAACCAAATGAACAATCCCCAACTACCAAACAGTTAAAAATATCTCGCACTCCCCAAAACCATTTTTGGGGAAGTCAAAGAACTTGAAAATTACACTTCACTCTCTTGATGTTCACAGTGTGCTTTTCTGCTCACAAAGAGTCCATGGGTTAGTAAAAACACAGATATTAATGAGTTACAGTGATCCAGAAGAAACACACAGGTCACTCCATACATTTCTCTTCCTGCCCAATAGGAAATGCCAGTCCCAAGCTCTCTAACCCACTGATATTTCAGAGAATAGGTTGGTGTGGGTCTAATTCCCCTTCATATTTGATCAATTACTTTTTTTTACTGTGTAGTAAAGAAGGAAAATTATTGCCATTTGACCTCTTGGTCTAGTCATCAGATCAAGCTACTTGAGACAGGAAGTTGAGAGCTACCACTCTATAGCCCATGAAAGACTTTCTTCAAGCAACGTTGCTACCTCAAACAGGCTTGG